>OX104111.1:108225135-108825135 GCA_944474755.1 Limnoperna fortunei
AAACTATAACAAACTAGAGGCTCCAGGAGCCTGTATCGCTCACCTGAACCTGAAACCAAACAACCCTTTTTTATCCAGCTTTTCTTTGCTATAAGGAATTGCCCAACACTTCTGCAAAAATCATTAATTTTGACCTTTTAAGTGAAATAACTCCTATAAGGAGGATCTTTTGATGGTTAGAGGGAGAAGGGAGGTTCACTTCAAATTTTCTATACCTGTTATACTTTTTTAACTATCAGTCGAAAACTCTCTCGACCCCCCCCCCCCCCCCCCTTTTATCATTTTTTCTATTAATCCAACGTAGCTATGTAGGTAGTCAGGTGTCATGATTTAGACAATTTTGGTAGAGGACATCCTAAAGATGATGTATGCAATGTTTCAAAGCAGTCCTTTCATTGGTTTAAGAGGAGAAGATTTGTTAAAATCAAGTAAATTTGATTAAAAAAATGTTCAAGAGGAATAATTCCTAAACGGTTCATCAGACAATCTTGACCCTAAAGTCATTTTTGTAGCCCTCATAGAGCAGAACAATTAAGCAATGCTAACTTTTTCTCTAGTTCTAATAATTTTCAAGATTTTGAGGCGAAAATGTCAAAAATAATCAATTTCGACAATTAAAGGGCAATAACTCCTATAAGGAGTCATCATACAACTTCAACCCAATGGAGTGTTTCGTAGAGCTTTTGATGCAGATGAAGGCATGTCTCTTTGGTTTTCCAGTATCTGTTACACTTTTTTAAATATAAGCCAAAAACTGTATTTTACCGCCCCCCCCCCCCCCATCCTATTTTTAGCCATGGTGGCCATGTTGGTTAATCTGCAGCCATGGTTGGTGCAAACTTGGTTGAGGACATTTGACAGATGATGTGTACAAAGTTTCAAAGCAGTACTTTCAGTTGTTTCGGAGGAGAAGATTTTAAAAAATCAATTAAAACCGATTAAAAAAAACAGTTCAAGGGGAATAACTCTTAAACGGTTAATCAGACAATCTTGACTCTTAAGTCATTTTTGTAGCCCTCATAGAGCAGAACAATTAAGCAATGCTAACTTTTTCTCTAGTTCTAATTATTTTCAAGATTTTGAGGCAAAAATGGCAAAAATCATCAATTTTGACAATTAAAGGGCAATAACTCCTACAAGGAGTCATCATACAACTTTGACCCAATGGAGTGTTTTGTAGAGCTTTAGATGCTGAAGAAGGAAGGTCTCTTCGGTTTTCCTGTATCTGTTATACTTTTTGAACTATAAGCAAAAAACTGTATTTTGACCCCTCTGTTCTATTTTTAGCCATGGCGGCCATGTTGGTTGGTCTGAGGCCATGATTTGGGCAAACTTGGTAGAGGGCATTTTACTGATGATGTATGCAAAGTTTCAAAGCAATCCCTTCAGTGGTTTTGGAGGAGAAGATTTTGAAGAAAAGTTAACGACGACGACGACGACGACGGACGACGACGGACGCCAAGTGATGGCAATAGCTCACATGACCCTTCGGGTCAGGTGAGCTAAAAAGGTGTCTACTACTGCCACTTATCTCCAACTATATACATGTAAGACTATTATCATTATACATTATTTACAGATCCATAAGAAGAAACTAGTTAAGCAGATTGTTAGAGCTGTCAGTCATCATATAAGAAAACTTCACCCTAAACTCTCCAGAAAAATGTACCTTATTGAAATGTGATAACAGGGTGTTCTGTAATGACCTGTGCATTATCAAAATAGACTTTTTTTGTCAGTCATGATCCCTAGAGGTTGACATAGATCTTACAGCTCATGATCCTACTTATCACCAACAGATAGGCAGAAAATTTAAAGATAACTTAAAACCTTAAGCTCTGAATGTTTAGTTTATTTATCTTCTTTAAGAAATGAGTTTTCTAAACTAACATTTTTGCCCCAGTCATTATGATATGTCAAAATAACAAATGTTTTATCATACATTTTAACCCTCTTGTAATAGAAATAGATGGTTATCACAAAAAAACTTGGCAAAAATACCTCCTGTGCAAGTTTGCTGTATCTGTAATGTAACAGCAGTGCTAATAGTTCACCATTCTATTGTGTAGTATGTTAAATGATCCTGACAACTTATAACTCATATATAACACACTAGAATGGATATCATTTTGAAAAGAGTTTAGAGTTCACTTGGCAAGTGAAAAGATATCAGACATTTATATCAATTTATCAGCTAAATGCATGAAACAAAAATAATTTAAAAAGAAAACTAGAGGCTCCCAGGAGCCTGTATCGCTCACCTGAACCTGAAACCAAACAACCCTTTTTTATCCAGCTTTTCTTTGCTATAAGGAATTGCCCAACACTTCTGCAAAAGTCATTAATTTTGACCTTTTAAGTGAAATAACTCCTATAAGGAGGAGCTTTTGATGCTTAGAGGGAGAAGGGAGGTTCACTTCAAATTTGCTGTACCTGTTATACTTTTTTAACTATCAGTCGAAAACTCTCTTGACTCCCCCCATTTTCTATTTTAAGCCAACGTAGCTATGTAGGTAGTCAGGTGTCATGATTTGCACAATTTTGGTAGAGGACGTCCTAAAGATGATGTGTGCAATGTTTCAAAGCAGTCCTTTAATGGGTTAAGATTTTTTAAAATCAAGTAAAATTGATTAAAAAAATGTTCAAGGAGAATAATTCCTAAACGGTTCATCAGACAATCTTAACCCTAAGTCATTTTTGTAGCCCTCATAGAGCAGAACAATTAAGCAATGCTAACTTTTTCTCTAGTTCTAATAATTTTCAAGATTTTGGGGCAAAAATGTCAAAAATAATAAATTTCGACAATTAAAGGGCAATAACTCCTATAAGGGGTCATCATACAACTTTGACCCAATGGAGTGTTTCATAGAGCTTTTGATGCCGATAAAGGCACGTTTGTTCGCTTTTCCTGTGTTTGTTATACTTTTTGAACTATAAGCCAAAAACTGTATTTAACCCCCCCCCCCCCCCCTCCATTCTATTTTTAGTCATGGCGGCCATATTGGTTAATCTGCAGCGATGGTTGGTGCAAACTTGGTTAAGGACATTTGACGGATGATGTGTACAAAGATTCAAAGCAGTACTTTCAGTGGTTTCAGAGGCGAAGATTTTAAAAAATCAATTAAAACAGATTAAAATAAACAGTTCAAGGGGAATAACTCTTAAACGGTTAATCAGACAATCTTGACTCTAAAGCCAATTTTGTAGCCCTCATAGAGCAGAACAATTAAGCAATGCTTACTTTTTCTCTAGTTTTAATAATTTTCAAGATTTTGAGGCAAAAATGGCTAAAATCATCAATTTCGACAATTAAAGGGCAATAACTCCTACAAGGAGTCGTCATACAACTTTGACCCAATGGAGTGTTTTGTAAAGCTTTTGATGCTGAAGAAGGAAAGTCTCTTTGGTTTTCCTCTATCTGTTATACTTTTTGAACTATAAGCCAAAAACTGTATTTTGACCCCCCCTATTCTATTTTTAGCCATGGCGGCCATGTTGGTTGGTCTGAGGCCATGATTTGTGCAAACTTGGCAGAGGACATTTTACTGATAATGTGTGCAAAGTTTCAAAGCAATCCCTTCAGTGGTTTTGGACGAGAAGATTTTTAAAGAAAAGTTAACGACGACGACGACGATGGACGCCAAGTGATGGCAATAGCTCACATGACCCTTCGGGTCAGGTGAGCTAAAAAAGAAGAAAAAATCAGTTCACATCAATAATCAATATCTTGAGTTATAAGAAATACTGTAAATAAATACATTAAAAAACTCAAATAGTTTCCTTATAATCAAGAAATCAAAACTTTTTTAATTCTAATTCATTAAGAAAATTGTCAATGTTATTAAAAAAGAATACAAACCAAATATAATAAACAAAATTAGTATTCTTTCCACAAATGAGAGCAAAGAATTATGGAAAATTTAAAAAAAAAACCTAAAACAGAAAAATGAAGTAACCGATGAACCAAATATTGATCTTAATCAATTTGCTAACCATTTCAATGATCAAGGAAATCCAAATAAAATTAATAAGAAATTACAAAATGAAGTAAATCTGAATCTGATAAATCAAGAACAAAATCTCAAAATAAAAGGATACTGATAAACCGATGATAACTATTTCTGAGATCAAAGACCAAATCAAAATATCCAGAATGGTAAAAGCTGTGTTGCTGATGTTGTATGTTATAAAATAATAAAATACAGTAGTTCTGTACTATTGTCTGCTTTAGCAACATTTTTCAATCTTATACTAGATATGTCTTTACATCCTCAAAAAAATCATTCCTTCATGGTTCCAATTTGTAAAAGTGGAGTTGCCTCAATTTTATCAAATTACAGAGGAATTTCCTTAAAAAACTGTTTAAGTAAACTTTTTTAACTCGATTACAAATGTTAGATTTCTAAACATATTTGAAGCTAAAATAAACCCTTCACAATTTAGATTCTGCAAAAATAATTGAACTTCAGACAGTCTCTTTGCTTTTAAAACTTTATTGAATAAATATGTTAATGATGAAAAAAAGAAAGTCTTTGGCTGTTTTGTAAACTTACGAAAAGCCTTGGATTATATATAAAGTTTTAAAAAATAAAGACTTAAAATAAAATATATAACTTATATAAACTTATATAATACCCTGAAAAACCTGTACCAATTGTTCTACTGCCTCTGTCAAATCGCAACACTTGTTATAAGAATCTGTTCCAATAGAAAGAGGTGTACATGTGAAAAAAGGGGATAACCTGAGATATCTACTCTTTAATATAAATGACATCCCTGACATTCTTGTTCAGGAATGCAAACCAGTTACTCTTGAAAAAATGTCTCTAAACTGTTTAATGTTTGCGGACACCTAAACTCCAAAACGGACGATATTCCAACAAAAAAATATAATTGATAAATAAAAATGACTTTTTCATAGATGAAGAAAAATAGAAAAAGTATTGAAGTATAAATATCTAGGAAATATTATTGAATCATCAGGAAAATTTCACATCCATGGTCTTCAAATATTCATGTAGAATTACAGGTCGTTTTTTATTTTTATTTTAGAATTGCTTGTTTTGTATATTTATATTGATTGTAACCTTATTAATTGTGCTACTTACTTATATACCTGTATTTATGTGTAATAGCACTAACAAAATTTTTTTTTTCCATTAATTATAAAAAATCAAACACATCATATACAAATAATGACAAAAACTTTTTACCTGTTATTGTCATTTATAAAAACACTTATGAAGCCTGTTGGTCAGGCAAAATATTTGCAGGGCTCACCACACTGGGCGAAGTGGGCGACAAAGTCGCCCTACTAGGACCTGAAGTCGCCCTAAGGCGCCTCAAAAGCGAAGTCGAAGTCGCCCTGTCATTTCCCTCAAGTCGCCCGATGGTTCACATAAGATACTTGTAAATCTGGTCCAAATACTTCACCCTGACTACCAATGTATCAGTTAATGTGTAATTCCAATAAAAAACGGCAAACAATATGCGTATTTAACATATTTTCAAACGATTTACGTCTTTCAAATGTATTACGCGCCATTTGTTTATTTACCGGATGTGACTAATTACCGGAAGTGAACAACGAAGAAAAGTAATGTACAACGGCCCATAATGAAAAATCGTTATATTTTTTATAAACAAACACTTTTAATTGGTTTCAAACTTCAGTTCTTTCAAAGAGTATAGTACTTTAACAATTTTCTTTAATAAGTTTTTGAGCTTCACTTGAAAGAATAAAGATGTATAGTAATTATTGACATCATGATAAGTTATGTAGATGGGTGTCCCATGAAACAATTTGGATCAGTACAACTTTGATTAATGATAAAGGTTATGTGCTTTTTGATATTGCATACCATGAATAATAATGAAAAAGAAAAAAAAACTGAATCTAAGTGTGTTATGGTTTAAAACACAAGAGAAGTAATCCTGGAAATTGATGTAAATAATAAAAAATGTATGTAACAATCGCGAAATTAATTATTTGTACGGTCCCCCTGACTTCTCCCTAGTGTCTCCTGAAGTCTCCCTATCAGGGCCTGACTTCTCCCTGTTTGGCTGCCAGGGAGAAGTCACTTCTTCCTACTTTTTTAGAGTGTGGTGACCCCTGTATTTGTGCAATTTTTTAAAGTGTAAAAATTTGTTTTTCGCTTTAAATAATTATGTATCTAGATGTTGTTGTACAACTTTTTAATATTTACACAGTCTTGTGTATTTGAAATATCAATGTTCATTTGTAATTGCTTATTTGTATGCTTTCAACCCTTAGGGGTATAATTATGCATTATTGAATAAATAAATATAACTAATTAGCAATTAAATATTTATTAATGACCAAGTAGTTTATGTATAGGAAAGTCAATACACATTACTGAATTGAATGGTGTTTCACGCAACTTTCAGCAATTTTTCAGGCATATCATTGAGTCCAGGTTTTTTTGGTGAGAAAGCTGGAGTATCCGGAGAAATCCCCTGACCTTCAGGAGGAAAACTGGCAGTCCTTGGTGAGAAAGCCAGATGTACCCGGAGAAATCCCCTCACCTTCAGTAGGAAAACTGGCAGTCCTTGGTGAGAACGCCTGAGTACCCGGAGAAATCCCCTGACCATCAGTAGGAAAACTGGCAGTCCTTGGTGAGAAAGCCGGAGTACCCGGAGAAATCCCCTGACCTTCAGCTGGAAAACTGGCAGTCCTTGGTGAGATAGCCGGGGTACCTGGAGAAATCCCCTGACCTTCAGCTGGAAAACTGGCAGTCCTTGGTGAGAAAGCCGGTGTACCCGGAGAAATCCCTTGACCATCAGTAGGAAAACTGGAAGTCGTTGGTGAGAAAGCCGGAGTACCCGGAGTAATCCCCTGACCTTCAGTAGGAAAACTGGCAGTCCTTGGTGAAAAAGCCAGATGTACCCGGAGAAATCCCCTGACCTTCAGTAGGAAAACTGGCAGTCCTTGGTCATGTTGGTGAGAAAGCCAGATGTACCCGGAGAAATCCCTTGACCTTCAGTAGGAAAACTGGCAGTCCTTGGTGAGAAAGCAGGATGTACCCAGAGAAATCCCCTGACCTTCAGTAAGAAAACTGGCAGTCCTTGGTGAGAAAGCAGGATGTACCCAGAGAAATCCCCTGACCTTCAGTAGGAAAACTGGCAGTCCTTGTCACTTAAGATTGAATTCCATCACATGCTGCCAGAAGTGAGAATCGAACGTACAGCCTGTTTGACAGGCAGGTGATATAGACAAACTACCTTACCACTTTATGCCTTTATACACAAAACTGAAATACTAATAGCAGCACTGGGTACATGGTAGAATTGTTTTGTGTAATGACCAATTATCTCAGAACTATAATTTACATGCAAGTTAACTGCTGATAATACATGTATGTTATAGATAATACATTTTTACTTCATGGAATTTAAATCTAATGACATTTCAAAATTACTATGATGGCATCTGACATTTCCTGAATTTAAAGACATCATATACAACTATGATGCCATGGCAAAATTTTAATAGTCGAATCAGTTGACAGTTGTTATTGTGCTTCATATTTAAACTCTGAGTTTAACAAAGCCACTAGGAAGTATGTACATCTGTACTTTGTAAACACTCCGCTTTTATCACTAATTGTTAAACAAAAAATCCTACAATAAAATGTAGTACCGTGTAAATTTCAGAAATAAACTTTTGTGTTATACAAGACAGATCTAAAATAGTCTGTGTTATTGTCGCCATTATACAATATTTTGAATATTACATTTACTTATGAATTAACATAACAACATGTATAGCAACAAAACATTGACCTCTGTAATCAATGTAACTCGTATTTCACCTAGCACATGTATTACCTTTCACAAATAGTTCATGCAAATATTTTGAAACAATTTATATTTCCTGTATTTCAATATTTCGCACTCATTTATTTAATCATAATACAATTTTTCCCTATCCGAATCACTTCCTGATAAAAATACTTTTATTTTTCCACATTTTTTACTTACATGACTAGAATACTACATGTACAATGATGTATATTTTTGACAATCATAATTCCATGCCTTTTCCATGCATGTACATAAAACTTTTATCAAGGTTATCCAACTTTATTACTAATGAAGTTATCATATAAACATATGCAGGGATTGAAAATTTTTTGGGCAAGCCTAAGCCCTGGGCTTTTTTAACTTTGAAACCCTAAGCCCCAACATTAATTGACCAAGCCCTAAAAATTGTCGAACCAATTTGAAATTGGATTTGACCTCGTTTGGTCTTCCGATGCTTATGACTCATCATCCGCTTTCCATTTTTCTGTTTTCTTAACCATAAAGTTAACAGCAACCATTCTCGAATTTGTAACCAAAATTAATTTGGGGATATTTTATAGAGGGAAAGGAAACAACTTGAATTGTTATTGATCAACGTTCCTAAAGCGCAGAGAAGATTAAGATCTGTCATAAATAGAAAATCAATATTGATTTGTTTTAGGATCTTAAATTAGATTTATGAGTATTTATAGGACAATTTTGATGGTATCTACTTTAAGAAACATTGAAAATAAAAAACAACATTTTATTTTTTGAAGAAAGTTTAAGCAAGACTGGCTTTTCCATAGAAAATTTTCAAGCCCAAAGTTTCAGTTTTTTAAGCCCCAGGTGTCGGGCTTTAGGAATTTTCAACCGCTGATATGACCAACTATACAGGTGGACTATAATGTCCCATAGGAAATCAGATAGGACCAACAGCACAAGTGGACTATAATGTCCCATGGGAAAACAGATAGGACCAACAGCACAGGTGGACTATAATGTCCCATGGGAAGACAGATAGGACCAATAGTCCAGGTGGACTATAATGTCCCATGGAAAAACAAATAGGACCAACTGTACAGGTGGACTATAATGTCCCATGGGAAAACAGGTAGGACCAACTGTACAGGTGGACTATAATGTCCAACCGGAAAACAGATAAAACCAACAGCACAGATGGACTATAATGTCCCATGGGAAGACAGATAGGACCAATAGCCCAGGGGGACTATAATGTCCCATGGAAAAACAAATACATGTAGGACCAACTGTACAGGTGGACTATAATCATGATAATGTCCCATGGGAAAACAGGTAGGACCAACTGTACAGGTGGACTATAATGTCCCATGGGAAAACAGATAGGACCAATAGCACAGGTGGACTATAATGTCCCATGGGAAAACAGATAGGACCAACTGCACAGGTGAACTATAATGTCCCATGGGAAAACAGATAGGACCAACTGTACAGGTGGACTATAATGTCCCATGGGAAAACAGATAGGACCAACAGCACAGGTAGACTGTAATGTCCCAAGGGAAAACAGACAGGACACACTGTACAGGTTGACTATAATTTCCCATAGGAAAACAGATAGGACCAACTGTACTGGTGGATTGTATAATGTCCCATGGGTAAACATAAGACCAAATGTACAGATGTACGATAATGCCCATGGGAAAACAGACAGGACCAACTGTACTGGTGGATTACATAATGTCCCATGGGTAAACATAAGACCAAATGTACAGATGTACAATAATGCCCATGGGAAAACAGACAGGACCAACTGTACAGGTGGACTATAATGTCCCATGGGAACACAGATAGGACACACTCTACAGGTGGACTATAATGTCCCATGTGAAAACAAATAGGACCAACTGTACAGGTGGACTATAATGTCCCATGGGAACACAGAAAGGACACACTCTACAGGTGGACTATAATGATAGGAAGGTTTCGAATATAGAACATATACTGCACCATGGTTACACTTTCATTCTAATTTACAATGTAGGTCAAAATTTAATACCCCTATGAAAATTAAAAACCACTGCATTTCAAAATGCAGAATATTTTGAGGAAATAATTGTTGATTTCAAAATATAAATTTTCAGATCTACAATAGGAGCATAAATTCGACCATATGCGGTAGGCAGTGTCAGGCCAAAAACCTCCGCCAAAACAAGATGACTTTTACGATAGTTAATATTAACAAAAATAGCAATAAAAACGACAGAACAACAAGAGCCGAAAGTCAAGGGACAATTAAAAATGCAGATTTAGACAAACATACAACACAAAGCAAAAAACAAAAACAGAAAGTGAGTAACCCAAACCCCAAAAAAACCCATGTGTATGTGCACTCAGGTGCTCTAGACAAGAAACCAGTGCCTGCCACTAATTAGACACCCGTCAAGTATGAGTAACTTGTCATGTCCAGGAAAAAGTCAAATCCAGAAATAGGAAAGAATGGTCTATGACTCAAACTCACTGAAAAAAACACTTAGAACCCTACTGACAGAATTACATGTATAAATATTTCATTGTATCTATGTAATGTACAAAGATACTAGTAAATAGGAACGAGTATTTCTGAGCTCTAACACTCCCTGATGATACCCCATTCTATAGCTTTATACACACACACATAGGCCAAAAAAGTATACTCATAATCCCCTGTGGAGCATGGATATAATGAATCACTTAATAGGGCATGGAAAGGCTATGACGAAACATGGTAAAGGAATGGCTGAAAAATGATGGCAAAATGGAAATAGGTGTCAGAGAAAATGAATCCCATATTATGGCATGATCATTCAAAGCTACAGACAAAATTTCAATATTGTGCAAAGACCAATTTAATTTTATTTGGGTAAAATAATTGTAATGGCCATGAACCCCCAAAACTGGGTAGGGTTGGCATAAAAAAACAAGGGTCAGTCATCAGGCAATTGTAAACACACTTTATGACTATACATGTACATGTGTACATACTTGATCCATTCTCTTTGGCTCCATGGTCCTCAATTGTTAATTCAGAGAAACTACCATCAAGGTTCTGCTCCTTGCTAAAACTCTGTGACAACCGTCTTTTGATTCTTTTAATCATGCTGTCGTCACCGGTAGAATGTGTTACACCAATTCAATGGTTGGTGGCGCTTTGTCACATGTATTGACTTCATACGAACTGTCTATTAATGAAAAAAAAAATTATCATTTACTGCAAAAATATTTAATTTACATTTATATATAGTATTTTCATCACAGGCTTATGTCTAACAGTGTTCATGACGTGACATAACAACTAGAGGCTCCCAGGAGCCTGTATCGCTTACCTGAACCTGAAACCAAACAACCCTTTTTTTATCCAGCTTTTCTTTGCTATAAGGAATTGCCCAACACTTCTGCAAAAGTCATTAATTTTGACCTTTTAAGGGAAATAATTCCTATAAGGAGGAGCTTTTGATGCTTAGAGGGAGAAGGGAGGTTCACTTCAAATTTGCTGCACCTGTTATACTTTTTTAACTATCAGTCGAAAACTCTCTTGACTCCCCCCCCCCCCCCCCCCTTTCCCATTTTCTATTTTAAGCCAACGTAGCTATGTATGTAGTCAGATGTCATGATTTGCACAATTTTGGTAGAGGACGTCCTAAAGGTGATGTGTGCAATCTTTCAAAGCAGTCCTTTAATGGGTTAAAGAGGAGAAGATTGTTTAAAATCAAGTAAAATTGATTAAAAAAATGTTCAAGGAGAATAATTCCTAAACGATTCATTAGACAATCTTGACCCTAAGTCATTTTTGTAGCCCTCATAGAGCAGAACAATTAAGCAATGCTAACCTTTTCTCTAGTTCTAATAATTTTCAAGATTTTGAGGCAAAAATGGCAAAAATTATCAATTTCGACAATTAAAGGGCAATAACTCCTATAAGGAGTCGTCATAAAACTTTGACCCAATGGAGTGGTTAGTAGAGCTTTTGATGCTGAAGAAGGAAGGTCTCTTTGGTTTTCCTGTATCTGTTATACTTTTTGAACTATAAGCCAAAAACTGTATTTTGACCCCCCAGTTCTATTTTTAGCCATGGCTGATGATGTGTGCAGTTTCAAAGCAATCCCTTCAGTGGTTTTGGAGGAGAAGATTTTTAAAGAAAAGTTAACGACAACGACGTGGTCAGGTGAGCTAAAAACGTGGAGCGTGTGAAAAATTTAATTTTAAATTAATTGTATCAAAGTACATGTAATAAAACTCATAAGAAACGTTAGACATGCCAATCTAATTAAAATTACATCAAGAATTTTGTTATTGAAAGTGCTAAGATCCCAGGGAAGCAATTGAATGAATACAGTCACACATTGCATGGAATAGCGCAAAGTCTAGTAAAGGTTGTACATGTACAAACACATATCAACAAGCAACTTCAAGTCACACAATTAGCTATATATAGGTAACCTCAATACAAGTACAGATTGTAGTCCTTACTTACAGATCTATTCTACAACAATTCTAGTTTATTTTGTTTGTACATTTTTTCCTTTGTCATTGTGTGTAGATTTATGGTTTTCCATTTTTGATATATGGTTACCATTTAAACTAATGAATTTTAATTAAATATAAACCTCTAAATTAAGGAAAATTATACAGGGGTCAACACACTCTTAAAAGAGTATGGAGATGACTTCACCCTAAAAACCAAACCCGGAGGAGTGAGACTTAAATTACCAACTTGATACAATACATGATTACAATATTTGTTTCATTTACAGTCATCTACATGTAGGTACAAGACATTAAATAATTAATAACTCAAAATACTATTAACATGCATAGACTGACATAATATATACACATTCAGGAGTCACTGCACTAGAAAAGTAGGGAGAAGTCTCCATGGCAACCAAACAGGGAGAAGTGAGGCCAAGATAAGGAGATGCGAGGGAGACCATAAACATACTTAACTTTGCAGTCATTACATGCACACTTTTTTTCTTTATAGTAACATCAGAATATTACTAGATGTGTTGGTCAGGATGATTTCCATTGCAAGTCTCCCTATCAGGGCCGCACTTCTCCCTGTTTGTTTTCCAGTGAGAAGTCATTTCTCCCTACTTTTTTGGCCTGTGGCGACCTCTGCAATGGTCTCTTTTTTTCCACATATTAACTGGCCACAATTTTAGAAGCTTCCTGTATATTGAGGAAGACAGCATAAATTCTTTCTAGACATACTTCAATACAGAGATCTCCATTAGTTGTTTGCCAAGACTCATTACCGTAGTGTTTATATGCCAGACAATTTAAAAATTTAATAATAATTTTTCTAATTTAACAACATTATCTTGTTGTAACAATGAATCCTTTGGTTTTTATTAGAATAAGCAAGAGACGACTAATATGTACATGTATTTATGCTCTAAATGAAAACACTTGGATAATACTACATGAAAGGTCATGTGTGCCTGTTAAACTCAAGGGAGCTTAAACCAATAATGCACAGTTTGACTTTCGCTACTAAAGGATAGCAAGAACTTTGAATATCAGCTTTTCATTTGATTGGTCCAATATTGGTTAATATAATATATAATAACAATATAATAAACACTGCCCACCTTATTTAACACCTATTACGATTATTAATGGTAGAAAGGGGTATCACCGAGCAAAGCAGTGTTCAATCTAGAATTTGGCCTAAGGGGGTCATGCTGGCCCTAAAAACTTACCATAGGGGGTCAGAATTTATAGTTGGGGGTCAATAAAACCAATATAGAGACATGACAACCGGACAAAAACGGAAGGCTTATGATTCAGTTTGCTAAAACAAAATCCCTTCACTACCGGTTGCTGTAATTTTAGAACGTCCACTTTAATGAGTGTTAATGTGTCTCGTTAAAGTGGCCATTCTAAAATTACAGCAACCGGTAGTGAAGGGATTAGTTTTTATGCAGATGGAACATGTCACATGTTGTTTATCTTTATCAAAATTAAGTCAATCTTTATATTTAATATCAGATAACCGTCCATTCTGAAATTTTCGTGTGACACTGATAGGATTCCATGCATGTTGACTGAGAGCTTGATGCAGTCTGCGGCGCCAATTGTTCTGTTTCAGCTTCTTTGTTCGCATTCTCTGTCTGCGTGGTACCCGCTACATTTTGATTTTCATCCGTTTTTGCACGTTTATCTCCAATCATATGAGTAAAATATGAAGAAATAAGCTTCATCTTGAAGCATGAACGTGATAAAAAAATCAATAATATATTGTCTACATGATTTAGGCGCTTGCTAAATTGTAATTGTACATGATAAAAAGGGTACTTAGGACCGAGAATACAGTTAAATTTCCGGTATATTTTAAAGGGACTTTCTCAAGGCTGTTGACTATGGGGGAATTTCTCAAAGCAATGACAAATTAAGTTGCGCCAGTAATGACCCAGGAGGTTTTTTAAGAGCGTCAATTCAACAAAAAATGTGGGAATGGCGCAATGACGCGCTCTAGATTGAACATTGCACAGCATATCACGATATATAGCAATCGTATCTGCCGTATCACGATACGTATCGTGATATATTGTAAGGATCTTATACATTCATTTGAAGTAGGTGTCCCCCATTTTGCATTGCTATGGTACTTTTGGTACCATACTATTCTGTGATTGGGTACATTCCCTGTGTAATTGTGCATGCATTAAAGTTATAATAGCTCAGTGTTTTTTAACTGTTTCTAATCTAACGGTCATTATGACCCTCTGCATCTGGGTTGACAGTCAAATACAATTTTCAAGGGTCATTTGTATGATTCAGTTTTGATTAGGAAAAACTTTAATCAGCATTAAAGATATAATACATGTAGCTCAGTTTTTTTTAACTGTTTCTAATCTAGAAATCATTATGAACCTCTGCATCTGGGTTGACGGAGTCAAATACAATTTTCAAGTGTCATTTGTATGATTCAGTTTAGATAACAAAAAAACTTTTATCAAACAATGTTGTAAATGAGAGTAAACAAAAAATACTTACTTATATTGTAATATAATTTTTGCATAAATTTATTTCTTCTGAAATAATGCATGCATATCTGGTGTATTAAAAAAGTATTGTTTTGTTTTAAAATGTCCTAATAAAAATTATTCAATTATTGTTTGACAGTATCATAATGTGTATATTATTCTTTTCAATAAAAAATCAGAATTATAAAAAAAATTTAAAAAAAGAATGCACGTTTTTGGTGTGACTACTCTGGAAACACAGCTGACTTACATGTACATGTATTTGTATGTGTTTTGTTTTCTTTAAAAAACTATGTATGGTCTGTAGAGCTATTGAACTGCTGAAAATAGCAGCAACTGTTGAAACTTTAATAAATATTGAAATCCAAATAGAAAAATATATTTTTGGCAAGTATTGGATCACCAGTACACTTAAGTAATTCTTAAGCCGATCTCTAAATGGTTTTGGAACAGACAATTAAAAAAGTTTGTACTTCGTAGTAATTTGTCATTATGGTGTGCTGAAATTACTTTTTACTTTGATTCTGCGTTAAAATCAATTGTTCTGGTAATGCTCATTTGGAACAATCTTATCCATTTTATCATCGCCAATTGACTGTTTATAAGTTAAAAGTGTTGCCATAATCAAGCATGTTAAAAAGCGTATCGATCCATTCGTGTTCAAAACTTGACAATTTTCCCGAACATACCGGTATTCAATGACCTCACAGATACGGCGTATCGCCAATGACCCAAATCACCATATACCAGTAATACTGCCACCACTAATTAATGGGTGGGCGATCAAAAGTTTGTCAATCTGTTTATAATGGTGTGTATTTTTATAATAGTGGCTATTTTAATAAAGAAATAAAAATGTCTCTCTTTCCACAGAAATGTAATAGGAACCAAATTACAAATTAAATCCAATCCCAAATACATGAAAATATTTCCAAAATGGTCTCAAAATATCCCAACAAATAGTTTTGACATCATAATTTCCATAATGTATGAATGGTTTCAAAAATATTCCAAGAAATTAATTAACGCTGAAAATATCATATGGTACAAAATGGCTGTGGTACTCAAATCTTTCATGGAGATTGGTAGGTACTTGAACTAAACATTGAAAATTACATATGGTACACAATGGTCATGTGTATGAAATTGTCGATTGGATGTAGGTAACATCAACCATTGAAATTTACAAATGGTAAAAATGATCATTGTAAGAAATAACAGTTTTTATGGTACAAAATGGACATGGCAAAAAAATGACTATAAACTTTCTAAGCTGCCTATAGGCCACAGGTCGCATGTTAAAAAGAAGGAAAAAAAACTTTACATAAATAACTAAAAGTACATTCAGTATATAGCACTAATACAAACTAAAGCTAAGCTAAAAGGTACAAAGCAAACAAACAGAAAACAAAAACCCATGCATACATGTCAACAAATCTCTATTATAGATTGTGAGCACAACACCCCTTCCCAACAAAAAAATCCTGGAATTGACGAGTTTTAGCAGTAAGGCATATAGTACCATTTAACCTATATAAAAACTTGAAATACAAAGATGAAATTGGCTCACAATTCAGTATTAAGTAACACAAATCAGGGATCCTCGCAACGCGTCTAGATGCGTATTGTACGCGTCTTTTCAGTTCTGGACGCGCCTTTTCAACATCTAACGCGTCCCAGTACGCGTCCATGTCAGTTGTCGGACGCGTACGAATTTCCGTCATGTCAATTCCGTCTCCGATGCGTGATTACATATTCTTACAAATGGCGACCGATGTTTACCTGTCGTCTGATTCTCAGCAGGTAGCAATCACTCGGGCGGCAAATATGCCTTAATTAAGATGTTTATTAAACAATAAACGTTCGGTATTGATGGACAGTTTTTACAGATAAATTTAAGCGTTGATAATACACTCGTGTTTTCAAATTTCAATACACGGTCGGAACCTTGCAGTTGCAATTCTTACGCTTTTTTAAAGTAAGAATTCTTGACCGGTGAAAGATATCTTCAGTATGAACATTAGATTAGTTATCTAATAAACTTTTAATTTTTGTATATATCAAGAAGATAATCTGCTATAGACTAGGATCTGAAAGGGGGGGGGTATGAGTTGTTTGGAAGAAATATTAATGTCAGCATCTGACATTCAATTCTAAGAAGAGCCAGGTAACTTGTAATACACAAGTCTCTCTTTAATGGGCAAACATCAGCATGTTTCAAGTAATGAATGCAGTTCAATCATACTCCAGAAGACTGTGAAACTCAACTACATTAACTACTAATATAACATAGCATGACATAAACATACTAGTAAGCCATATTATATCTTTTTATAAAAAGACATTTAATGGGTTGGTAATCAAAGAAAACGGCTGTATGCATGCACTTAGCTGGACTCATCTGTGATATGTGGGACTCATGAAAATTTTTTGGGACTCGCCATTCTCGAAAGTGATGAGTCCAGGACTCACCATAAAAAAATCCTACAAGTATCACTGACAAATGTGAGGTCACACCAGGTTACTGAGTGACAAAGAAAAATATTAAGTACGTGGGCTACTGAGTCACAAATGATGTTGAAACCCCACCATGATTTGACCAAGAAATAAAATATAGATGTTTTGATATAAAGCATTTTTGTTCTTTTAAGAATTCGCTGATTTTCGTCCAAATTTACCTCTTATCCTCACATTTTTTTTACAACAGACGGGAAAGATGTAAACCCAGAGTCGCTTACAACACAGAGAAAAATGTTCTGATCCATCAATTTATCACATATGAACGACATTTATATTAATAATATTTTGTATTTCAATATTTGAAAAAAATATGTTTATTTGCAAAAATAACTAAAACTTATTCCTAATTTTATTCTTATT
This sequence comes from Limnoperna fortunei, assembly GCA_944474755.1. Lineage (NCBI taxonomy): Eukaryota > Metazoa > Mollusca > Bivalvia > Mytilida > Modiolidae > Limnoperna > Limnoperna fortunei. The sequence continues at coordinate 108,242,832 of OX104111.1, forward strand.
TTGTTCAACGACGTCGGTTTCGATTTCAACTACTTCCGGTGCCGGTATTTGGAACGGTGATGGATAATTGTTTCTTCGGTTTGTTCCTCAGGGGAATAGCGCATTGATAGCGAGCAGAAAAAAGTAGTGCCATTATAACTCTTTAATGTGGAGGTAATAAAAATAATCAGTTTCACATGTACACAGTTTCACATGTTCCCCAGGGGAATTGTATCAATGTTTAACTTGACTTTTCTTGTAATGTTCCCCAGGGGAATTGTATCAATGTTTAACTTGACTTTTCTTGTAATGTTCCCCAGGGGAATTGTATCAATATTTAACTTGAGTTTTCTTGTAATGTTCCCCAGGGGAATTGTATCAATGTTTAACTTGACTTTTCTTGTAATGTTCCCCAGGGGAATTGTATCAATGTTTAACTTGACTTTTCTTGTAATGTTCCCCAGAGGAACTTTATCAATATTTAACTTGAGTTTTCTTGTAATGTTCCCCAGGGGAATTGTATCAATGTTTAACTTGACTTTTCTTGTAATGTTCCCCAGAGGAACTTTATCAATATTTAACTTGAGTTTTCACAGTTTCACATGTTCCCCAGGGGAATTGTATCAATGTTTAACTTGACTTTTCTTGTAATGTTCCCCAGAGGAATTCTATCAATGTTTAACTTGACTTTTCTTGTAATGTTCCCCAGAGGAATTCTATCAATGTTTAACTTGACTTTTCTTGTAATGTTCCCCAGAGGAATTTTATCAATATTGATCAAAGTTAAACATTGATACAATTCCCCTGGGGAACATTACAAGAAAACTCAAGTTAAATATTGATAAAGTTCCTCTGGGGAACATTACAAGAAAAGTCAAGTTAAACATTGATACAATTCCCCTGGGGAACATTACAAGAAAACTCAAGTTAAATATTGATAAAGTTCCTCTGGGGAACATTACAAGAAAAGTCAAGTTAAACATTGATACAATTCCCCTGGGGAACATTACAATTCCCCTGGGGAACATGTGAAACTGTGTACATGTGAAACTTAACCTGGTCTCCTGGTGCAATATTTTTCATTGACACAAGCTTCACTTCAAATATAACACCAGGTCAGGACCTCCAATATAAGCATTTTGATTGGCTGATAATGTGACGCCATTTAAACTCGCATGCACATGTAAATCTTTTTTATTGCTGGAAATACATTTTCTTTATAAAATTTTAATATAAATTACATTTTAACTTTACGTTTAAATTATGAAATCTAAATTTAAACTCAGCTTAGAAATGTAAACATTATACGTCATAAAGAGAATGACGTCATAATACTTTCGGTCTACTTGAACTTATCTTCATTACAAAATGGCAAGTCTAGAGAACATCCGAACTTCAAATTTCAACGCTCTCACCGTTGAAATCCAATGCTCCTGACCTGACGTTATATCCGAAGGCCGCTTAGGCTAATGAGGATATCATCGTCAGGGTACCAGAATAATGTGAAACTGATTATTTTTATTACCTCCACATTAAAGAGTTATAATGGCACTACTTTTTTCTGATGTGCGCTCGCTATCAATGCGCTGTTCCCCTGAGGAACAAACCGAAGAAACAATTATCCATCACCATTTGGAACTGTCTGTTGACGCAACGCTTAGAAACGAGGTGCTTCCGAAAACGGACAACATGGACGGTGCGAAGAAAACACACTTTAACATTTTTTGATTGCCATTTGTGAGAGATCGGCTAATGCTATGATAATATGTTAAACGCCACCTTACATCAAAAAGAAGGAAATTTAACATATTCTTCACTTTTCGAGGAACGCACAGCCATATTTGTGTAATCACATGAAGTTGAAATCGACATAATGGGAGGTATGGGATTTAATATTCGCAAAGCTTGCGAATATTGCGCTAAATGCACATTTCATTCGTTATTAATAAAAAAGCTATTCTATTGAAAAAAGGTAAGAAAATGAATGTCTCCATAAAGTAAATTATGTATTATTTATAACAAACATGAACCGAAATACGATCGGAAGCTTAATTTTCATACATTTTCCGATAGTATTGAATGTAAACTGTTTCATTATCATGCAAATTGTTGAATGGTGACCAGTTTTTCCAAGCATACATATTCATAACTGATGTAAACACAAAATAGTACATGGATTTTATGAAAAAATGGAAGTATAAAACCACTTTTTGTGATCATGAAGAGGTCTAGTATTGGAAATGAAAGAAAACATGTTTGTGATGGGCAGTATTTTTCTAAAATAACAGTGATTTATTGAACCATGCAAAGCATATATTAAGTTCACATGGAAGCTTCTATTAATCTTTTAGATAATGTGATAACTTGTAAATCATACATGTAGAGGTCACACATGTTTATCATATATATGCCTGAATTTAAATTTTAAACATGGGTTACAATTTTAAGATTCCATGACAAATGCGACCATAACAAATTTTGGGACAATACATCGTTTTCAGATATAATGGCTCTTGTTAAAGAAAATGAAAATTGTAATGCACATAACGTGAGGTCATAAAAATTTAGTGCACTTTTAGTGGAAAATAATGCCACAATGAAGGGGACAGCTTAAGAAAGACGATGCGAAAAGAAACCTGTGCTGTGTTATGCCGGTTTGCAAAGCCTACATTAAACATAAATTTATGGAAGAGGATCGAGTTTTATGACGTTCAAACAATTTAAATATACTATGCATTGAGTAAAGTGCCCTATCATGTGATAAACTGTCTATCTTGAAAACGGCTAATGCCAAGAACTAGCATAAAATTTTAATTTACACATATTTAAGTTTCTGTGCTTTAATATAATTCATTTATTCGAGAGCAGGTCTATTCACACTCAGTCAAAATGCCTTCACCTTAAGCAAAGTCTCCCGCTTAGCAAAACTTTCCTCCATCAAAATCAATACACTTCCACATATCGCTATACAGTATAAAAGTTTTAAAGATATTTTAAACTTATCAAGTCTGCATTGTTATACATATTGATTTGTCGCTTTTTAAAATTTATATACATTTTTGAAATAATATTTTGCTTAAATGATTACAACTATCCTAATAAAAAACTATATCAACAATGCTTCTATATATATATATAAAGGTTTGCCTGTTGGAAAATCAAAAGTTTGTGCAAGCTTAGAAACATCCTCACAAGTCATGCAGGATTTCTGTGTCGATATCTGTCCATTAAACCTTGACAAACTTAGCTAGGAAATTCCAGGGCTATAAGATTTCATATGATGTCAGACCTTCAAAATATCAACCAATGAAATTGCTTGGAAGAAACAAGTGTTTTTCAGTAGAATATGCACATGTCATTCTGACTCATTCATTAGTGAGAAGAAAACGTAAAGCAACTAATAAATAAAACATTAATAACAAACTAATAATACAATTTTACAAAATACACTGATTTTCACATGGTCTATGCAACACATCCATTTTGTTTATTTAAAATCAAAATTGGGATATGCCTTAACTGAGGCAAGCTTTTGATTGGTTACATGCAGCTATGATGAAGCCAATCAAAATAGTGACTTCTAACCTGTGAATTTCCTAGCTAAGTTTGTCAGGGTTTCGTGGACACAGAAACCCTGGCTTGTGAGGATGGCTTAGAAATAAACCGTTAAATTCTGATAGAGCCATCTGAGTAAACTCGAATCAAGAATAAAAAGATACATTTTTATGCAATAAAGCGATTTCTGTCAGTTAACTGATTTGGTTAAGGTGGTAGTGCTTTTGCCAAAATGGGGTATATTTGACAGGGGTGATTTTACTTTAATGTGTTTATTCTCTGATTGAGTCATGTGAGTTAAAATTGTGTATGTTGGAGAGTTTATGGATGAAAGTTTTACATTTTCATATAAATTCTGATAAGACACAGAAACAATTGTATTTTTTATTTTTACATACAAATTACATGATGTACATGTAACAAAACAAATTACAAAAACATTAAGACATTACAAATAAAACTGTTAATTGGTAACATTGTTACAAGACTATGCTGTGCTGTAATAACTAGGATGCTGCTATCTCAACTTGTCTTACTGCTCACAGACTGGATGTAGTTCATCCTGGAGCACTATGTATTGGTCATGTTCATCTACTGCTCAGAAACCAGTCTTTGTTTGTCCCTGTGGTAAAAAATGTCTTCTTGTCTTTTTTAGAACTGGAATCAGAATGTACATGTATAAGGCAACTTTGGTTTTATGGATGGTCTGGAATTAAAGGTAAGTTTATGAGTCAAAAATTAAAGCAATTGACACCTGAAGAATTGTATTATCACTTTGCAACAAACATCCCAAAAAAAAATTATATTCTATGCTACAAAGATAGTAAATGTATTGTAGTTTGAAGAAAATCATGTCCTTTTCTTCCTGCCATTTGTCCTATTACTTCTTATAAACATTCATGTCAATTTACTTATTATTATTATTCACACAATTATGGGTTTGTAACTTAAAAAAAAACTGTTGAAATTTGTGAAACTGTAAATTGCAAATCAGCACAATCAACCCTACAAAACTATTAGTCTAAAACACAATTTCTATTTTATTCTTGTGTGTTTTTGACACTTTTACATGTAGCCTAGCTTCAATGGCTTTTTGTATAAAAAATTGATCAAGCTAGTTTTATAGTGTAAATTTGTAAATTGTCAATATTTTTTGTTAAACTTTCAGTGAGTAATTGACTGTTGATGTTTTTGTCTATTGTACACTTGTCATGAATAGGAAGAAACTACAAACAAGGTAAAAACCATTACTGGTATTTACCAGTAGAGCAATTTGATGTACTATTTATCCCAATCTCACCTGGTGAAAATTGCTCAAAGTCTGTTATCTTCCAGGTGAGCAATTACATCAAGTACATGTAGTTATTTTAATGCATTTTTTTATAATAGGTAAATATATATAAGTTTTTTTGCATTTTATTATATCTTTAGTTTATTTATTATTATCTTTTATTGTAGTGTGCTGATATAGAGCGAACAGGTTTTAGGGGCAAAACACATCAAAACATTATCATTATTTATAATATTTTAGGTGTCACAAGTAAACAGTACAGATAGATAACCCATCAATTAGCAGTACTTCTTCAGAGTAAACCAACAACTCACCAGTTGTATAACCATAAGATTCACTCCATAAGCAGGATTTAACTTTTATCGCTATTTTGCAGTATTTTTCTTTGATCTTTGTGTGCGATATTATTCCATCTCACTCTACTAGCTTGAGATGGGTCCATCTCAGCTCGCTGTCAAGACGTCGTTAAGTAACACTGTGACGTCACAATGTTACAAAACAGCGATAAACAGATTATTTACGTTTTATGAAACTCGATGCATTTTCTCGTCATCTCATCTCAGGGCTGTCGCCCTTCGATGAGATATGAACGAGAAAACGCATCTCGTTTCAAAAAACGTAAATAACCTATAAGTACCACACTTATCCAGTCCTATATATATACTCTGTGTTCAGTTGGGTAGTCATTATAGCAAGTGTAAGCTTATAGACATTCAATAAAGCTTGTTGACCACAATGAAATATGAATATTAGTCGTGACATAATTGACCACATCCAAAGTTAAGATTGACACTCAAGAATATTCAAAACAAAGTTATTCCGAGTTTTCTATGACATATATTCATAAATTTAATAAATAGGATTCACAATTGTGCATACAGTAGAAACAATATGACATATTTACTGATTTAAAATTAAAAAAAAATGAACCCAGGATGTATTTTAATAGAAGAAACAATAAGTAGTCTTAATAAAAATAAAAATAACATTATGAATATTACATAAATTTAAAAGGCAATATTTAAAATACATATACATTCATTGTAAGGTCATCTCTTTGTAACGATGATTGTAGTTTATAGTTTTTATGTGTAATTTATTTCTCTAATTTTTTGGCAGGATGCTGAACAAGAAATATTGCAATGAGGAATTATGCAATAAAAAGTTGTTGTTATAAGAACAGAAAGAAAGTTGTAAGGGGTAGTAACATCATCTGAACATCTTTGATGTAAGTTACAGTGTGACTCATAAAGGTAGTTAACTGTTCCAATTTTTTCAAGTACCTTGATCAGATTCTTCTTTTTTGAATCATCAAAAATGCTATTACTGTAAAAAAAACATATATTGTCCGCACCCTTTTCTTGGAGTAGAAAATTGCACTTACATGTTTTTAACAAAATGGCCTAAGATGAACATATCCAAGTCCGACTTGTCCATGCTTTTTAAACAGTTTTAACTGCCCCACTGTAATATATAATTTATTTTCATAGTTGTATTTATTTTTTGCGATGGATTGTAATAAACAAAAATATAAATAGTGCATTGTCGAATCATCTATGATTATGATTGTTGTTAAATTGAATACTCTCACATTTCGAAACCAAACCAACTTTTGTCAATTTTCATTTATCAACGAAAACAAAGAAAACAAAAGATAACATGTTTTGTTTTATTTTAATCTCTCAAAGATTGAAACAAAAAAAACCCGATCTTCAACAACTTAAGGTTATGCAATGAGTCATTTGTATTTTATGCAAAACATGTTAAACATCTGCTGTTTTGTATGCGTTTCAAACTACAATGGTCCTATATAATTAATATCTTATTAGTAAATACATTTACATTGATAATGTTCATGTTACAATTTTTTTTTCATGTGAAAACCAATACCAATATGATATTTTAAACTTGCTTGATTTGAAAACAATTTTGTTATTGCTAATATTTAATAGAAAAACTTCATGAACACCCAATTTTATGAACTAACATTTTTGGCTAATAGTTGTAACGGTTAATTTCTGTTTTTTTTGTCTGTATATTTTTTATTTATGTACCAACTCTTGAAGTAAACCGTTTCTGCTAATGAAAGTATAATTCTATTACTATTGTATTTGTCCACCATTTCATAGAAGTACATCTTTGCTAGCCAAGGGTTACGATCCGATACTCTTATCTTCACCCTTGGCAGATTGAGCCGGATTTTTTGGTTCCAGCTGAGTCTAGCTGCGTCCAATCAGTACGCTTGATACTACTGATCACGCATTGATAACATGTGCGAATGAAAAACATAAACATAGCAGCGTGTTAACGGAATACATTCGTAGGTTTAAAGATTTTTCCACTACCCGTTCTTGTCCCTACGAAAACATCTTTTCCTTGCATTAAAGCTTCGATCGCATCCTTCTGATTTTGGGTTAAAAAAAAATCTATTTTGAATAATTCACATATTAGTTTTGGAAAGTCACTGGGCGCAGACATTACTTCTTACAAAACTTGCATAATACCTTTCTTTTGATCGGCTAAAAATGATGTAATTCATATGGGCGGAGTTTAAGTTTTCTGATTTATTCCGATAGATGTCGCTAGGCGGGAAATACGATTTTATGGCCCAATCTGCCAAGGGTGAAGATAAGGGTATCGGATCGTAACCCTTGGCTAGCGAAGATGATAGAAGTACAACCTGAGTGTTTTACAAGTTGAAAGTTTATTTAATGCTACATCAACAGCATTTTGCCTGTCTACAGCAGAAACTGGCAAATCATGAAAATTAACTGGAGTTATAGATTGATCTGTTATACTTGAATTTGAGGAGCATTATATAGAAAGATTGGTGCAGTTGCACCTTTTTCATGATCAGTCTTACTGTAACTTATATGGTCAGTAGCTGTTAAACACATATTTCTTTGGTCAGTTAACGCAGTAGCTATGTATAAAAAATTGCTAATGCTTATTGTTTCTTTATCATTGTTTTCAGGAAAATGAAAAACATTTGAGCAGTATGGATTGGTGTGAGATATTGGAATTGTGTATGTATGATCTTCAGAAGCTACTGAAATGTTTTGGACAATGGTTAAACTGAGTTAAACAAAACTGTTATGTAGCTGTTTGTCAGTTAGTAGTTTTAGGAATTCAGTTTGAAGAAATGTTTAAATTTTTTTTATTTATGTAATGAAAAGTGTTGGACTTTTGGACAATATTGTTATATTTATCATGTAAATATGTAAGAAAGTTTTTTAAGTGGTTCAGTTTGGGCCTTTTTAACAATAACTTACACTCCAGGTATTAAGTAGTTTTCTTTTTGTTTCAAAAACTAAAGTAAATTTTCTAAATTAATATGGTCAAATGATCTTTTCCAAATTAAAGCTGTTTTGGTAGAATTTGGTATTTTAACATTCTGTTTCGATGAACTTGTTTCAACCATGTAAACCCCCCTCCCCACCCCCCACCCCCAAGCATTGTTTCTTCAAACTAAGTAATGATCCACTCACTCATGGCTGTCAATAGTTTTTTGCTGAAACTAAAAGAAATGCTTGTTTAATTTTCAGCAAATGGACTTTTTATGCAATTTAAAACAAATAATTTTTAAGTTAGACAAAATTATGACAGGTTCTATTAGCTTTTTTTTATATCAGGTGAAAATCTTTGACGTTTCGACAGGAAAAAAGTGCTAATATATATATGCAATACCCAGAGACATGTCCGGTTCCACAAACATGCCTAATTGTTCAGTCATGACTGATCGCATCAAAACATCATAAAGAATTAAACTGCCATTTGTCCTGAGCAAAAAATATATAATAAAAATTTTAGTATTTTTTAAAAATATATGGTTAAGGACTTTCATACCCATAGCTAGTGCCAAATGACACATCCATTCATAAAATGACATCTGTCAGTGAAAAACATTCTGATTCTTATTAAATATGGTTGCTGAGGACTTTTTATAACTTTACAGTGACCTTGTTGCGATGGAATGATATTGACCTATGACCTTAAACCTAGGCTCAAATTGAAGCTATTTTCCTATTTATCACTGTAATCATATATGTTTACTATATCTGTTTTCAAGTTGTAAGCAAAAAACCAATTAACCGAAATTAGTCAAGTGCTGTAACTCAAAAGGGTTCATCGCAGTTTTGAACCAAATGTAACAAATGAAGGTTGTACTTGGAGATAACTCCTCCAACATGAAGTCAAATTCTTTTTCCTCCAATGTACCAAAATTACCCCTTTATAGGCAAAAATTTTCCCCAATATAAGTTATTGCCTATCTTTAACAGTTTCAAAGGAATAGAGATGAAAAGACCATGTAAATAGAGAACTTTACCTTGACCTTTAAACTTGTGTTCATTTTCAAGGTCAAGGTCAAATGATGACAAATTGTCATGGTCCCATGTAAATATCTTTTCTGATTACTGAGATATATCTATTTACAATAACTTGCCTTGATGTAGGAAAGATTACTCTGACAAAAGGTCAATTCAAGACCTTAAATTAAGGCTTAATAATGTATTTTGTTAAAGGTTTCAATTTTGTATATATAATGATTAAGGAGGAGATCCACACATAACACAAGGTCAAATTATAATGTGACCTTTACTTTGTGACATTCAGGGTCAAGTGTAATTAGGACCTACAGTGAAAACCCAAAGTCTCCATCACATTTGGCTCATGAGTTACAAAGTCACACATTAAACATTCAATAAAGAATGGAAATAACTCCTATAAGAAGGGAACGAATTCTTTCATTCAATATGCAACAAAATATCAAAATTCATCACAGAATTGGAACAACTTTCATCGCGGCACCTTGTAAAGTTTCATAGTTTATCTGCACACAAAATTTTCTTTGACAGGGGAAATAACTATGTAAAGAAAGGTGTTCGGTGTGCCAGGGCTAACTACGAAAGCCTAATGTGAAATACATTCATGTTACAAAATATCTTTACGAGATGTCTCAAAAAAATGTATAATGGGGAAAGAAAACTTGCTGGAAAAAGAATAACAGACAGACAATAACAGTAAGGCCTTCCACCCAGAAAGTGGAAAGCCTTAAAAATCATAGATGTGTCCGATTGGGATTCCACGAAACTACAAAAAATGTCACGTCACACTTTAAATTTGTAACGTCGAATGAAAATCCAAAATGTGTGAAATTATGAGAAGAAATTATTCTGTATCATACGTTCTGTCTAGCGCCGTAGGCTATGTCAAACGTTTTCTTTGGCCGTAGGCTGAGCCAAATATCATGCCTTGCGGTGTTGGCTATGTTAAACGTCCTGTATAGTGTCGTAGTAGCGTCAGTCTTTCTTACTAATGCCGTTGGATGTACCATACATCCAATCTTGGGGCATTGGTTGTCTCAAACGTCCTGTCTAGAGCCGTAGGCGGTATTAAAGTTTTTTCTAGAGCCGCAGGCTGTCATTCATCCTGTCTTGCTGTGTTGGATGTGTAAAACGCCCTTTTTGGCGCGGTAGGCTGTCTAAAAACCAGTCTAACGTCGTTGTCTGTCATTTAACACCTAGGTTTTAATAAAAATTTTATTTAACAATCTTGGCTCTGATAAGCATCCTGTCATACCGCGGTAATACCGCCTTACAGTGGCGCTTAAAAAAAGGAAAGAAAAAAATAGAGAACAAGGGGTAACAACCAGCGCCAAAGGCAAAAATGTAATCCCCGCTCGTCCAAGCCATAAATTAATGCATTAACGGTACTAGCCCTGCCGTAAATGCGCCTCTGCGAGGCTCGGGAGGACCACTTTGTGGCCCTCTTTTTCCGAAATCCCCTTCTTACGCCCCCCCCCTTTTCGAAAATCCTGTATCCGCCCCTGACTTAGGCTGTATCAAACTTCATATGTAGCGACGTGTACACCTATCTATTGCCGTAGACTTCGTTAAACCTATCTTGCTCTGTAGGCTGCGTCACACTTCCTATCTAGCTTTTTAGGCTGTGTCACACCTCCGTGATGTCTGCATAACGCTAAACATGGTGTTTAACACGGCCAACGACGCTAACTACTAGTAAGTACTTATATCAAACGTCTTATTTAAGGACATCCCAATTAGCCTGAGTTGTGTTAAAAGTGCATCCTATCGAGTCAATGCGTATCTAACTTTCTGTAAGAAGTATAACGACGTGTAAACATGCAAAATATATTGAATCTCAAATCCGACAGATTTGTGTAATTTTACCATCGGAGTTTGTGGAGAATGACTTGTCTTGGCTGGTTTTTCAAAACTGACGTCACAATAAAATTGGAAAATGTTGTGGAATCTGACAAGTTTGTGGAACTGGTACAGAAAGTCCCCCTAAGTAAACATTAACACAGATGTGCAGGGGGATTTATTTTATTAACGTTCTACAAATTTAAAGTGGATTGTGACATTAAACAATATTTATGGTTATTTTTTTGTTTGCTCTTTATTTTGTTTTCTGTCACGAATCATTTAAATGTGATTTATTTGAGAATAAAGTATTATTATTATTAAATTTCAATCAATCATTTTCAATTGTTTGACATAACTTCTTAGATATACAGCTTGTCACTCTTGCTTCAAACTGACATGTAACAACTACAGTAACATGATAAGTATGCACATGAAGGTACTTTGGATTGTACCTGTTATAAGTGATAGTTTGTATTTTATGTGTTAAAATAAATACTTTTATACACACGAATATTTTTATTAAAGCCCCCACTTGAAAAGGGGGGGGCTATGTAGTGATTGGGGGTGTCTGTCCGTCCATCCGTTACACTTTCTCTTATCTGTGACTCCGCCTACATGTACACTACTGAATAGAGTTTAATGAAACTTTCACAGAATCTTTGGCGCATAGTGACATTTTGTCCCTAGTATTAGGCATTTTGATCTGAATTATATTTGTTGTTTCCCATAGAAAAAACTGTGTCATGTTGTTAGGGGATATATCCATATCCTATCCGAAACTCTACCTACACCACTGAATGTAATTTGATGAAACTTTAACAGAATCTAACCTTTATTTACTGCCATTTTGCACCTCTTATTTAATATTTTGCTCCGATTGATATTTAAGGTTTCCCATGGAAAAACACTACTTTGTCATTGACAAAAGTGACATGGGCATTTTGATAGCTTCTGCTTATACCGTAAAAGATGTTTTTGTTTGTTTCTTTGAATGGTCTTTCACGCCTTTTTGATCAAAAATTATTCGGCTATTTTATTGGGGGAGGAAGTCGGAGTACCTTGAGAAAACACCCGTCATTCGGTTGATTGGAGGCGAGCGCTCCTTTCCTGCGGTGAGACTCGAACTGTTGTTTTGTTGAAATACTCAAAAGAACTAATATGGTTGTGTCGTTTAAATGCATACTGCGCCCCTTTAAAAAAAGTCATTAATGCGTCTTCAAGGTTACTTCAGATAATTGTGTATAATTGCATTAAATTTGATAGTAAATTAGTGTATTGGGGTGCTTTGAATTATGTTGGAAGTCCATTGTTACTACGCTACCTTAAGCAATACGGAAGGGGTTCGTTTCGATATAAATCACATGATATAAACTTACAATTTTGCAACATAATACAAAATACGATTCAATACACGTTTGTCTGGTCAGTTACACAATTCTAAGTATTTAGAAACAGGATTTTGTACTAAGCAGGGAATATTCAGCTAGTATGAATTTTCTCATATTTTAAGTATGAAAACGATTAACGTGTAATCATTTACTTGTAAAAAAAGTACGCCGACCTATATAATTTTACTTTTACACGACACGTTAATATCTAAATAAGTATTTTTTTTACTAGACACTCAAAATGAATGGTTTAATTTCGCCCATGTGAAAGATAAAATGTGACGACGTCGATGACGAGGCAAAAAATAGTAATCAATTCAATGTGCGTTTTCTGAGCTGGCAGTAACAATAAGTATTATCTCGACTATTCGGTTTCCTTGTTTTCTAACATTATTGGTTTTTTTTCATATGTGAAAAATCTATGAAAATAATCACAAATTATTCATAATTTCAAATAAATAAAAACTGTAAAATTGGTTTATTCATGCTTCATATAAACACGTAGTGGGCTGTAGTAATTCAACGTAAGGTCAATAGGCATCAATGAATTATTCATTATAATTTGGAAGTGTATTCACCATTATGGTTTCTTTTAAATATGTGTTTACTTTGAACAAGACGAAATGCACCACCACATTATGTAGGTTTTTTTAATCTTTTGCATGCCTTCCTTTCTGACTTTTTTTAGATTGATTGATTGAATGGTGTTTTAACGCCACTTTTAGCAATTTTTCAACTATTTCATGGCGTCCAGTTTTTATTGGGGAGGAAGCCGGAGTACCCGGAGAGAACCCCCGACCTGCGGTAGGAAAACTGGCAATCCTTGTTAGACTTTTTTAGAAATAATTACTCCACTACAATACGGGTACAAAAATTCATCACAACACATAGAACAAAAATACTTAAATGAACTTACTTTGTCTCTTATCTGTACAAATTTTTAATATAAATATCTTATATATATATATACAATCACCTGAAAAGACAATCATTAAATTAAATATCAGACTTAAAGATGACAATTTTAAGGAAATGCGCAATGTTACCAAAAAAACAAAAGAATAATAAACAGCAAAAATGAAATGGCAAAAACCACACATGCAAGTGAAAATGAAATGTATGGAAAAGGTTTATATTAATTTTTTTTTCTAGCGAACAAAAAATGGCAAAACAAATGCAACAATAATGGCAGACTTGAAACACAAAATATGATGAACAAGAAATCAAGCGAATGGTATTACGGATGTTTGTAGATCACAAAAACCAAAACAAAAAACAATGCAAGCGAAATCCAACAAAAATAACACAAATTAACACACACAAAACATGGAAAACAACAAACTTTAACAACTGAAAACTAAGACAAGTGTCGTATCGAGTGAACCGACACGTGGACAACACGCGAGGTAGGGAAACGGACAATTACTATCAAACAAACAACGCAAAATATTTAAACTCAAATTAACAATAAAAATAAGAGACAAAAAAAAATTAAACAAAAGTTGTTGGTAGAACCAACTTCGCCTCAAACAAAAGTCTAATTTGAGAAAAACAATACTGTCCTTGCAAATGACTGTAAACGTTTAACAATATAGTTGGGAAGTTTTTTACTTCCTACACCGACAACTTAATGCCCTTGGTCGGACGGAGATTAATTTAATTTATATTGAAAGGTTAACATCACGAAGTGTTAATACGCTTTATTAATACGCCACATCGATAAAGACAAGTAAACATGACCTTACAAAGTTCATACACAGTGTATAATTAGAAAATGGGTGGACAAAATCGACCAATCACAATTTTTGTGTACATTTTAATACGAATAGACATTTCTTTGTCGTTTTCATAAATTCGACTGTAAATTACAAAGAGAATCCGAGTAGAATTTTCCACGCATCTAACTGTATGTTTCGTTCCCCTTTCTCTATGAACTCCCCTGGTTGACGTTGACTTTAAAATGCATCCATCAATTCCTATTTCTCTTGTCTTTATTGGATGCTGCAGTAATGTAGTATTCCTTGAATATTTAATTAGGTAGAAATTTAGCAGACTTTTTATAAACCATTGTTAAAAATTTACGAATTATCAAACTTGAATGAATATCACTATCACAATGACTGAATGAGTAAAGAAACTCCTATAGAAACAAAACGTTGCCAAACTGTATAAGTATACAGTAGGTTTGCAAAATCCAAATAGAATGAATAATCGTACACTCGTTTTTTTTTTTGTTTTTTGCGAGGGTACGAAATGGTATCTAGTTAGTTTGCCCCAAATGCCGTTCTGACCTGAGTTATTTCGCCCTGATACTTGTCCTCCCTGTGTCGTTTTGCCCCGGCAAAATATATGTTGTCTGTTGAAAACTTGAATGAATATCACTATCAGTTAAAGAAACTCACATAGACACAAAACATTGCAAACTATAAGTATACAGTAGGTTTGATTTTGCATTGGGCCAAATAGAATGAATAATCCAACACTTGCTTTTTTTTTTGGTGAGGGTACGAATTGCTTTTGAGTCAGTTTGCCCCAAATGCCCTTTGACACCTGAGTCATTTCGCCCGATACTTGTTCGCACTGGGTCTATTAGTCCCCATTTCGCCCTGGTAAAATATATGTTGTCTGTTTGTTGACCTCTTTAGACATTTCTGCTTATACTAAATGTTGACGTATTTTTGGTAATTGTTTTGGGGTTAAAAATGAAACTGCTTACCGCATATGGTCCAGCTTGCGCTCCTTTTGTAGATCCAAAAAGATGGAAATTGAATTCAACAATTATTTTCCAAAGTTATTTAACATTTTGAAATTTTTATAGAGCAATTTTCTATAGTAAAGTTTGGCCTTTAATTACAACGTGTATGTTTGGAAGAGTCCATTCTTGTCTCTTCGAAATCCTTCGTCTGCAGTTAAGGCGGGAAAAGTCTCACGGTTTCTCCAAATGCCACTAAATGTTACGAAAGCAGACAATATTTTTAAAAACGCTAGGTCCCTTTAGCAACTCAAATGGCTGACTTCCTATGTAAAAATCCTGTAGGAAATGTCAAGGACGATTTCGGATTTGTCAACAACAAAGGCATACTATAAAATATGGACTTGTGGGTAGAATTGATTTAAATTGGATTTTAACACTACAAAGGTACAATATGGAATAATAAAACAATGCAAGCAAAACACTGGGCTCAAGAGGGTGTAACATTAAGTATATTGTTTACTTGGGGTCATTTAAATATAAACCAACACTTGTGAGGCGAATAATAAACATGTTTGTCATATTCAATGCAATAGTTACAAGTTTGAGTATTTATTGAGCATACAATGTACTAGAGATATTTATCAATCCAAATTAGGCTCTTGAAGTGTAGCTTACTTGGGTGGGGGATAAGCTCATTTGAAAAAAACTTTTACGCAAGCATGTGTTTTTTATACGTTATATTATTTCTTTTTATTTTTAATTATTACTTTATTAATCACCTATTTATTATTTTTATATAACAAGGTGCAATGACTCACTTTCCGAGGCAAAACGACTCGAGGGAACATGTAATCGGAGCGAAATAACCAGGAACCTTACGAATTAAGTCTCACTACTTGTATCTTAGCAGAGTGGAAGTGAATCAGTCCCAGCATGATCATTATTGATTTCTTTCGACAGTGTCACCATTTTTTTTTATCAGTTTCATGTTTTAAATCGATCATTATTGATTAAGAAATAATTCATTGCTGCAACAATTTTATGGATTAGATAATTATGGGTAGGCATTATATATTCATGAATATTTTGCCACGAGCGTTAGCCAGTGCTAAAATATCATGAATATAATGCCTACCCATATTTAAATAATCCATAAAATTGGGGCAGCCATGAATTATTTCAATTCTGACAATAAAATATAGAAATTTTACATTTCGCGACTACATACAAAACTTGGTAGAAAAAAACGAAGAAATATAATAAAAAACAAACTAACATATTTATTAACATTAACAATATAATTAACAATCAGAACAAAGAACGACCAAATTGAATGCTTTATTACATCAGTCACTTTGTGACATGTCTGTGACTGTGTTGCTGTGTTTGTGTGACAAATAAAAACTGCTTACCATATTTGTTGATCTTATGCTCCTGTTGTAGATCCAAAATAGTGCAAATTTAAATCAACAGTTATTTTCCACAGTCAATCAACATTTTTAAATTCGGTTGCATTTTCATTTTGATACGGTTAGTTCATTTGTGATGGAGGCGGGAAAAGTCTCGCTGTTTGCATTGAACCTCATTGTAAACAACACAATGTCCCTTGAAAGCACAACGATGCAAAAGTCATAAAGACATAGAATAGAATATGAACATGTTATCGTGAAAACATGTTTTCTATTGGATTTTCGTATTACA
This sequence comes from Limnoperna fortunei, assembly GCA_944474755.1. Taxonomy (NCBI): domain Eukaryota; kingdom Metazoa; phylum Mollusca; class Bivalvia; order Mytilida; family Modiolidae; genus Limnoperna; species Limnoperna fortunei. The sequence continues at coordinate 108,259,608 of OX104111.1, forward strand.
AAGGTACAATATGGAATAATAAAATAGGCCAGCAAAAAAATCAAAGCACAGGTGTGATTTTTGAAATGTTTGTAACAGCCATATTTTGTTGAATATGTAAATAGAGGTTTGTTTCCAAAACTTTTGAAGAACGTCATATTAGAAAACATGATGAAAATTATTGCTGTTTTTAATAACTCGCTGTGCGTTGTGTATTAATTGACATTCGTGTCTCTGTTTTATTAGTACATACATGAAAAACATTGAGAACCCCCAAAATTGTGTGTTGCATCTTTTGAAGGTGTCATATGTAAATTACTGTTACAGTCTGCAAATTAGCATGATTTTACTAAAATTATGTCATATTATCCATGTATACGAAAAATTGATCAACATAGCATTTCCCACATGCTGCATTTTCAAAGACGAAAAAAGAAATTTTACTCAATAAAGATAGTTCTGTTAGTTTTGCAATGTCTGAAGCTTTAATCATGTAAAAGAGATGTATATTATGTTTGAATTGTGTATAAATAGATCGAATTTCAAATTTTTTATTTGCTACATTCCCAGTAATAAGACTTAATTCTGCAGCTAATTTGAAAAAAATCGCAAAATTAACATCAGATTATAACGGCAGTAAAATTCGGCCTATGGACCAAATGTCCTGCACCTGAAAATTTTTTAAAATTCTGTTCATTTATACAACAAGTAAAAATCTATTGTTTGTTGGAAAGGTGTTTAAATTAAATTTAATTTAATGCCACTTTCAGCAGTTTTTCACCTGTATCATGGCATATAGTTAGACTGAAGGATGAAGTCAGAGTAAACCCAAGAACCTTGGGTATGAAAACTGACAATCCTTGTCAATAAGGATGGGAATTGATTACACCCTGCTCACTATAGCCCACAACCTTAGTGTGATCAATAGTAGATGACTATTAATAGTAGATAACCACTCTGTCACTTAGACCCAATAGGGAATAGACCTATTTGCAATAAATAACCCCGAGTTCTTCTTTAGCTTGATCACTTGGCTAGTGGATTGGCAGGTACATCCAGAGATCCTGTGATTGAACCTCAGTGGTGACACAGATCTCAACTGTCATGGATTGGCTGGTACATACAGAGATCCTGTGAACCTCAGTGGTGACACAGATCTCAACTGTCATGGATTGGCTGGTACATACAGAGATCCTGTGAACCTCAGTGGTGACACAGATCTCAACTGTCATGGATTGGCTGGTACATACAGAGATCCTGTGATTGAACCTCAGTGGTGACACAGATCTGTCATGCTCCACTGCTACATAAACTATTGTAGTACTCTTAGATTAAAATGGAAAAAACACAGCTTTATTAAGATTCATTTTGAAAAATCAACATACAAAACATACATGTAAGGTTTTGACAGTGAATTATAAGATGTAATATAGATGAGAAAGTGACCAGTAAGGTGTTCAGAAATGTCCACATCACTTTTGTTACTCATTCTTCATGAAATCCAATTTTATTTGGGTATGACCTCAACTTTAACTGCTAGAAATACTTGTCATCTGTTCAGTTCAGTGAGCAACAATCTTATATTACTGGTGTACAAGTATATATAGACGGGGAATAACACTTATGATGTCTTTTTTTCAGCGACTTTCCAAGTAGTGGTAACTTGATTACATTTCTGCAGTTTGCATTCATTGCCCTAGAAGGTTTGATATTTACTGCAAAGTTTGGAACCGTAAAACCAAAGATTCCCATCCGGTAAGCAAAGAAACAAGGGTCAATGCCAACATTTTCATTTTCTGAAACCTTTTATATGGCAAAAGAAAAAAACTTTGTCAAATGATTAACTTATTTGTCATCTAGTTTTACATGTATTAGGGTCAGTAATATCACACATATGTCATCTAGTTTTACATGTATTAGGGTCAGTAATATCACACATATGTCATCTAGTTTTACATGAATTAGGGTCAGTAATATCACACATATATTACCAGATGTCATCTAGTTTTACATGAATTAGGGTCAGTAATATCACACATATATTACCAGATGTCATCTAGTTTTACATGAATTAGGGTCAGTAATATCACACATATATTACCAGATGTGCCTCATATTTCAATTGCTGTACATTAATCTTTTGATATCTTGTACACATAATTGTATTTGTTAATTAACATAAATTTATATTATTTCATGTTTATTATCCCAACATTTCTGGTCTTTGATGAATGTGCTTATAATTGATGAGTAGAATAATATTCCATTGTTTAAGTTAAATTGTTGAAACATACATTTGTAATATGTCAATAAAATATCATATATATACATGTATATCAGTCTTCACAAAATGCATTGGTCCAACGAACAAAACAAATATGATAATGTTTGGACGTGCAAAAATAGTGTTCCATCGGTCTGGAAGTCCGACATTGTAATTATCAAAGTTCAAGTCTCCCTGATTGTTCATTCACAGAAAATACTTGTATATCTGGTCTTACTGATTCACCAAGACTTCCCTGTTTTGAGTAAATATGTAAAACCAATAAAAATTGCAGATCTTGCATATTTAACTCATTTTTCAAACATTTAATGTTTTGCAAGTAGATTATGTGTTATTTTTTAAAATTATGGATAGTCTAATTACAAACCATGAGAATAAAGTAGACTACAGTGTACAATGACCCTTTATGAAAAATCGTAACTGATTGATAAACAAACAATCTTAAATTTTGGTTTAAAACTCAAAGTTCTTTCACAATATATTTTCTTTTAATCATTGGCTTTTTAATATATATCTAGTAAGCAGAAAATGAAAAAATAAAGATAAATAGATATCAATGACCTCATGATGATTTCTGTAGATGGGATAAAGCAGTTGCTTTCAGCACAGCTTTGTGCAAGTACTAGTAGATGTGTGCTAAACAGAAGAACTATTTCCGGGTGTAAAAAAATGTTAGTTGACCTATTCTTTAGACATCTTTAACCATCTGTAAGCGATGGCAACATCAGACAAATTTCATCCGGCAACAACTGCTTTGGTTCAGTATTGCTGGGGAAATTGGTGGAACGAATGTACACCATTCTCTAAAAAGATTTCGTGAAGACTGGTATATATCACTATAATGCTTTGTTATAGACTTCTCATGAGTTTTTATGTTATGTATCTCTGTCATCTTCCCAAATTTTTACATTTTTTTCTAAGCACATGTATTATATTGAGATCCACACTCACTCCTATTGTCACATTGGAGATCTATCACCATTTATAAATGATTATTATTTTTGTTTTTTAAACGAGATGCGTTTTCTCGTCTATATCTCATCGAAAATGCTTCGAGTTTCATAAAACGTAAATAATCTGTTTATCGCTGTTTTGTAACATTGTTACGCCACAGCGTTTACTTAACGATGTCTTGACAGCTAGCTGAGATGGGCCCATCTCACATTAGTAGAGTGAGATGGAATAATATCGTACATAAAGATCAAAGGAAAATACTGCAAAATAGCGATAAAGGTTCATCTCAGATTGAGCTTTTAGTGCAGGCGGCAACTTTTCAATTTGGGGGTGTCACCTTATAATGATACCACATCAACTTAAGCAGCAGTACAAGTGGTCAGTCTCAGATGAACCCTTATGTTCTGTTGTTAGAACTACACTAATACATGACAGTACAACAAGATTCATGAACATTTTATATACTATGCTGTCAGTGACATTTTTTGACCCTGCCATTATTGTTTTTTTTTCAGTATATATGGTGTGATGGTATTTATTTTCTTTGTGGTACAGGTTGCCAATAATGCAGCCTACTCTTTCAATATATCAATGCCGTTGCAGATGATATTTCGTGCCGTAAGTACCCCTGCATCCCTGCATGAATGTACACCCAAGTTTCTTTTTCAGTGTCTATGTGGCTATGGTGACATTTTTTTTCCTTGTCCAAGTTGCCGGTAACTATTGCTTGTCATTCAATATATCTATGCCATTACAGATGATATTTAGATCAGTAAGTATGTATTGCAAAGTGACTAATTTACCGGTAAACAATAATAAAAATATTGGTCAAGAATCAAATGAATAACTTGTATATTGTTGGCAACTAAGACGTACTTTGTTTTACTGTTGTGCTAGAGCTAAATAAATATTCTTCTCTTAATTCTCACATTTCAGACCCCTGTTATTACTGTTTACTAATTAGTGGGTTTATGTGTACTTAGTCTCTGATTGGTTAAAACATAACTGTGATGTCGTAAACTCTTTAAGTCCATGCTTGATTTCTGATAATACATTTGTGAGAATTTCAGATCCATGCATTTAAAGTAAAGCAGATTTTTACTCAAAGAAAACAATAAATATAACCTATATATGTAATAATATATCTACACATATTTTATATTTATAAACAGCTTGTAGTATTTTCTGCTAGAAAGTTGGATTCTATCTTTCTGACACATGCTAACCTATATTTGTAGTACATACCTTGCAGCAATATATTGCAATTAAGTGCAAAATAAATTTTATAAAATTCTTATTGATTTGTATTTTCAAGTAATTACACAACCATACAAAATTTTATGATTCTTGATAATAACATACATCTACATGTAACAGTAAGGTTGACAGTGTTTATTTCTGGAAGAACAAAAACAATTTCACATTTTAACCTTTAAAGTAAAACAGTTAAAGTGTTTAATAAGAATTGCAAAGTTTTATAAGTAAACATAACCAATAGTTTGTTATGAGAGTTATTCAATGATTTTGCCAGTTAACAAGTTTATTATGGGAAAGGCTTTTTAACTATTTTCAGGGATCATTGATGGCCAACCTGACCCTGGGGATGATACTGTTGAAGAAGAGGTAGGTCTGATCAAGGGATTCTGTGTTTGTTGACAATATATAAACAGCAATACATGTATCTATACCACTGAACTATCTGGGTCCTAGTAAGATTGACATGGTGTGTCCTTGTAGTCCAAATATATGTATGATACTACCTAGACCACTACCTGGGTCCTAGTAAGATTGACATGGTGTGTCCTTGTAGTCCAAATATATGTATATGATACTACCTAGACCACTACCTGGGTCCTAGTAAGATTGACAAGGTGTGTCCTTGTAGTCCAAATATATGTATATGATATTACCTAGACCACTACCTGGGTCCAAGTAAGATTGACAAGGTGTGTCCTTGTAGTCCAAATATATGTATATGATACTACCTAGACCACTACCTGGGTCCTAGTAAGATTGACAAGGTGTGTCCTTGTAGTCCAAATATATTTAATTTTATATGATACTACCTAGACCACTACCTGTGTCCTATTAAGATTGACATGGTGTGTCCTTGTAGTCCAAATATATGTATGATACTACCTAGACCACTACCTGGGTCCTATTAAGATTGACATGGTGTGTCCTTGTAGTCCAAATATATGTATGATACTACCTAGACCACTACCTGGGTCCTAGTAAGATTGACAAGGTGTGTCTTTGTAGTCCAAATATATGTATATGATACTACCTAGACCACTACCTGGGTCCAAGTAAGATTGACAAGGTGTGTCCTTGTAGTCCAAATATATGTATATGATACTACCTAGACCACTACCTGGGTACTAGTAAGATTGACATGGTGTGTCCTTCTAGTGCAAATATATGTATATGATACTACCTAGACCACTACCTGTGTCCTATTTAGATTGACAAGGTGTGTCCTTGTAGTCCAAATATATGTATATGATACTACCTAGACCACTACCTGGGTCCTAGTAAGATTCACATGGTGTGTCCTTGTAGTCCAAATATATGTATATGATACTACCTAGACCACTACCTGGGTCCTAGTAAGATTGACAAGGTGTGTCCTTGTAGTCCAAATATATGTATATGATACTACCTAGACCACTACCTGGGTCCTAGTAAGATTGACAAGGTGTGTCCTTGTAGTCCAAATATATGTATATGATACTACCTAGACCACTACCTGGGTACTAGTAAGATTGACATGGTGTGTCCTTGTAGTCCAAATATATGTATGATACTACCTAGACCACTAGCTGGGTCCTAGTAAGATTGACATGGTGTGTCCTTGTAGTCCAAATATATGTATATGATACTACCTAGACCACTACCTGGGTCCTAGTAAGATTGACAAGGTGTGTCCTTGTAGTCCAAATATATGTATATGATACTACCTAGACCACTACCTGGGTCCTAGTAAGATTGACAAGGTGTGTCCTTGTAGTCCAAATATATTTAATTTTATATGATACTACCTAGACCACTACCTGTGTCCTATTAAGATTGACATGGTGTGTCCTTGTAGTCCAAATATATGTATGATACTACCTAGACCACTACCTGGGTCCTATTAAGATTGACATGGTGTGTCCTTGTAGTCCAAATATATGTATATGATACTACCTAGACCACTACCTGGGTCCTAGTAAGATTGACAAGGTGTGTCCTTGTAGTCCAAATATATGTATATGATACTACCTAGACCACTACCTGGGTCCTATTAAGATTGACATGGTGTGTCCTTGTAGTCCAAATATATGTATGATACTACCTAGACCACTACCTGGGTCCTAGTAAGATTGACAAGGTGTGTCCTTGTAGTCCAAATATATGTATATGATACTACCTAGACCACTACCTGGGTCCAAGTAAGATTGACAAGGTGTGTCCTTGTAGTCCAAATATATGTATATGATACTACCTAGACCACTACCTGGGTCCTAGTAAGATTGACAAGGTGTGTCCTTGTAGTCCAAATATATGTATGATACTACCTAGACCACTACCTGGGTCCTAGTAAGATTGACAAGGTGTGTCCTTGTAGTCCAAATATATGTATATGATACTACCTAGACCACTACCTGGGTCCAAGTAAGATTGACAAGGTGTGTCCTTGTAGTCCAAATATATGTATATGATACTACCTAGACCACTACCTGGGTCCAAGTAAGATTGACAAGGTGTGTCCTTGTAGTCCAAATATATGTATATGATACTACCTAGACCACTACCTGGGTACTAGTAAGATTGACATGGTGTGTCCTTCTAGTGCAAATATATGTATATGATACTACCTAGACCACTACCTGTGTCCTATTTAGATTGACAAGGTGTATCCTTGTAGTCCAAATATATGTATATGATACTACCTAGACCACTACCTGGGTCCTAGTAAGATTCACATGGTGTGTCCTTGTAGTCCAAATATATGTATATGATACTACCTAGACCACTACCTGGGTCCTAGTAAGATTGACAAGGTGTGTCCTTGTAGTCAAAATATATGTATATGATACTACCTAGACCACTACCTGGGTCCTATTAAGATTGACATGGTGTGTCCTTGTAGTCCAAATATATGTATGATACTACCTAGACCACTACCTGGGTCCTAGTAAGATTGACAAGGTGTGTCCTTGTAGTCCAAATATATGTATATGATACTACCTAGACCACTACCTGGGTCCTAGTAAGATTGACAAGGTGTGTCCTTGTAGTCCAAATATATGTATATGATACTACCTAGACCACTACCTGGGTCCTAGTAAGATTGACAAGGTGTGTCCTTGTAGTCAAAATATATGTATATGATACTACCTAGACCACTACCTGGGTCCTATTAAGATTGACATGGTGTGTCCTTGTAGTCCAAATATATGTATGATACTACCTAGACCACTACCTGGGTCCTAGTAAGATTGACAAGGTGTGTCCTTGTAGTCCAAATATATGTATATGATACTACCTAGACCACTACCTGGGTCCAAGTAAGATTGACAAGGTGTGTCCTTGTAGTCCAAATATATGTATATGATACTACCTAGACCACTACCTGGGTCCTAGTAAGATTGACAAGGTGTGTCCTTGTAGTCCAAATATATGTATGATACTACCTAGACCACTACCTGGGTCCTAGTAAGATTGACAAGGTGTGTCCTTGTAGTCCAAATATATGTATATGATACTACCTAGACCACTACCTGGGTCCAAGTAAGATTGACAAGGTGTGTCCTTGTAGTCCAAATATATGTATGATACTACCTAGACCACTACCTGGGTCCTAGTAAGATTGACAAGGTGTGTCCTTGTAGTCCAAATATATGTATATGATACTACCTAGACCACTACCTGGGTCCAAGTAAGATTGACAAGGTGTGTCCTTGTAGTCCAAATATATGTATATGATACTACCTAGACCACTACCTGGGTCCAAGTAAGATTGACAAGGTGTGTCCTTGTAGTCCAAATATATGTATATGATACTACCTAGACCACTACCTGGGTACTAGTAAGATTGACATGGTGTGTCCTTCTAGTGCAAATATATGTATATGATACTACCTAGACCACTACCTGTGTCCTATTTAGATTGACAAGGTGTATCCTTGTAGTCCAAATATATGTATATGATACTACCTAGACCACTACCTGGGTCCTAGTAAGATTCACATGGTGTGTCCTTGTAGTCCAAATATATGTATATGATACTACCTAGACCACTACCTGGGTCCTAGTAAGATTGACAAGGTGTGTCCTTGTAGTCAAAATATATGTATATGATACTACCTAGACCACTACCTGGGTCCTAGTAAGATTGACAAGGTGTGTCCTTGTAGTCCAAATATATGTATATGATACTACCTAGACCACTACCTGGGTCCTAGTAAGATTGACATGGTGTGTCCTTCTAGTCCAAATATATGTAATTGTATATGATACTAGCTAGACCACTACCTGGGTCCTATTAAGATTGACAAGGTGTGTCCTTCTAGTCCAAATATATGTATATGATACTACCTAGACCACTAGCTGGGTACTAGTAAGATTGACATGGTGTGTCCTTCAAGTGCAAATATATGTATATGATACTACCTAGACCACTACCTGGGTCCTAGTAAGATTGACATGGTGTGTCCTTCTAGTCCAAATATATGTATATGACATTACCTAGACCACTACCTGTGTCCTGTTAAGATTGACAAGGTGTGTCCTTGTAGTCCAAATATATGTATATGACACTACCTAGACCACTACCTGTGTCCTATTAAGATTGACAAGGTGTGTCCTTGTAGTCCAAAAAACATTTGAATTGTTTACTATTGGGAGAAAGTACACTAATATTTCAAAGGCATAATTGCAGAATAGTTTTTTTTAAAACAATGTAAGAATGCATCATTTTGGTGAGTTTTTATCTACAATGGTAATATGCAGAGCCATCTTTTTACTAGTGTGATGAATGGGTAAACTGTGGTAAAGAGTAAACAAACAATCCAGTCTGGTGTATGATGTTGAATGTTACATGTAAGTGTATTCAAGTCAATTAAATTGAATATTTTTGTGAACAATTGTTTTCATTTGGCAAATATAAAAATATCACTGGAATCATTCAAGTTAGGCTTCTCGTTAATTTCATTCAAACTCATACTTTACCTATTGTCACCATTTAAAACCCTGGCCACATCAGTTGATACAATATTTTACATTTTGTTGATTTCACAGAATACTTGTGTTTACTATTCCTTTGATATGTTGTAGGTATTCTGTAGGAAAATATATATCCGTTGTTCTGATAACGGTAGGAATCATCTTGTGTACTCTCGCCTCCGCTAAGCAAGTTGTAAGTATGATAACAACATAACTCTGTTCTGTAACCTATATATATATCTTATTAAAGTAAATGCATGTAAGACCAATATGAAAACTCATTAAATTAAAATAACTATTATATATATTTAAACACTGATTGTCTGTAATAAACAATAAATAAACAATGACTCACACATATTATTGTGGATGTATAAATGACTATGTTCCCAATTAACATTTAATGACATGTCTAAATATCATAGATTTTCTATACGGCAATATAAGAATTCAAACATTTTATTTGAGGTATCAATCATTTGGTAATGTTTTCATGGCTACAATGAGTTGACTCATGTGTGAGCGAGTGGTTAAGGTAGTTCATCGAGTCGCAGACAGGGTAGGCTGGACTCCAATCCTAATTGACAAGGATTGCCAGTTTTCCCTACCGAAAGTCTAGGGTTTTCTCAGTTTCTACAATTTCCTCTCTCAAAAAACACTGGTCACCGTAATATAGCTGAAAAATTGCTAAAAGTGGCATTTAACACCAAACAAGCAAATCATGGCTACTATTTGGGAGTGGGGTTGGCCGGGGGCATAGTTGTTAACTTATAAAAGTATCTAGTTATCTACTGTTGATCACATGCCTGTCAATACTGAGGTTGCCTATGTCTGAGGGGTTTAGCACAAAAATTTTATATTACATAGAAGAATATAAAGAACTAACATAATTATTTACAAAATTCTGTCAAATTAAATTTTCTGAATTTTTTACATAATTTCGGGCAATTAGTATACATGCTGAAACAAATTTTGGGTCTCTGAATAGTTTAATTAAAAATAAATGGTTAAAAAGTAAAAATTGAGATATTTTTTTGTCAGAATTACCCCCTTGTTTTAATGTTGTTTAATGCCACTTTCAGCAATTTTTCAGCCAGCTATAGCATCACATCCAGTTTTTATTTGGGAGGAAGCCGGAGTACCCAGAGAAAACTTCGACTTTCAGTAGGAAAATTGGCAATCCTTATTAATTAAGATTGGAGTTGAGTGCACCCTACCCTCAGTAAGACTCGAACCGGCAATCTCAGTGTTGACAGACTATGTGAACAATAGTAGACAAACTACCTTAACCATTCAGCCAGCAAGGGCAATAAACTATTAATAAATTGATGTGATAGTAAAGGTCTTTTATTTATATTTCAATTTTTGGCAGGATTTCACTGAGTGAAAATCAGGGTTATAATATGGTGAATGTGGGTCGGGTGAGCCGGGAAAAAATTTCATAACAGTTTTCTCAGCAACTACTAATCACATTCTCTTGAAATTTGGTATGCAGCATCAACATGGCCTCCCATGACGTGGGATTCAATTTCAGGTCTGTTGCTGACCTACTTTCTGTTTAACGAAATCTGTCCATTTATGTCTTTGAAGGATTAATATTAATTTACCATTAATGTGATATCTATTCAGAAAAAATGGCAGTTTGTGTTCTGATCCCCTCCAGTTGAGTTGTGAATTGTTCCTGTGTTGATTAATGTAGTAATTTTACAAATTAAATTGGTTAGAGGTTTTCAATTGATTTCAGGAAGAACACAATCCAAATGCCACAGGGGACATAATATATGATCTGGAAATCTGGCTCTTAGGTAAAATTAGTGTTAGTTAATACAACAGGATCCCATTGCCACAAGGGATATAGTCCAAGGCAAGATATTGAGCATTTAGATTAAGAGGTTATTCAAATCAATACATGTAGTCTCTGAAGTTATAGTAACATATCTGGGTGTACTAATAAATACATGTCTGGTCTATAATGGTTGGTGTTATCTATACAGTAAACAGTCAAATTCATGGTGGTATAATGACAATTACTTGGTGCTAAAGAAAATGTACATTCTTTAAATAGTATGAGTAAAGTAAAAGGGGTTGAAATTTAGGTTTGTTTTCTTCCCAAAGATGTAAGCATATGGTTGTCACATTGTCTGTCCAGCCTTCTTTACTTTCATCTGTTCATCCTTCTGACCATCATAGTGTCGCCCGAAGTATATCCTCAAACTGTTTGACCTATTGTTTTTAAAGTTGAAGGTTAGATAGATCATGAACAAGAACTATAACTCTTCCTATGTTCATTTTTCTCGTACAAGCCCTTAACATATGTCACCAGAATGTTTTCTCATACGCGATGGATTTTGGTCAGAAGTTTACTTGAGGAGTTGATGATTGCAACTCTCTTTTTTATAAAGCCATATGTTTTCACATACATTCAGATCACGGAGCGTTAATTTCTTGTAAGGATGCCCTATAAGTTTTTTTCACAACTAAGAGCAACTGCATCCCCGTCCATAAACAACTTACGCTTCACTTTTTTGTGGACGGTTTTCTATTGATCCTGTTGACTGAAATCTCTTTAAAACGCTGTGGATTGTAGGCCATGGAATGTCCAATATCTAGGAAATATCTTTTCATCGTGCAATATTACCATAAGATTTTTTATACCTTCCGCAAACCCTGTCTGTCTGTCTTTCCTTCTGTCTGTCTTTCCTTCTGTCTGTTTGTACACAACCCTTTTAAGCGCAACTCCTCCTAAACCCCTTGATGAAATTTAATCAAACTTAGCATAACGGAAGTACATTATTTGTAGATGTGCATGAAGGATTTTTATTGACCTTGGATATCATTAAGGGGAGATAATTGGAAAGCGAAGTGTAGTGTATCGCTTTGTGAGCGTGCTCACAGTCCACACTTGTTGTCTTTGTACTCAACTAATGCCTGGTAGTAAGCATAGAAGGCAATATTTTTTACATTATATCATCGATGCATCTGTTACACTTAAATAATTACAAATGATTTTTGATGCTACATGAGTTTAAGAAGAATGCCGCTATGTTGGAAATCATGAATATTTATGTTCACTGACTGTAGGTATGTGGTGATGAGTAGAAATGTGATTTGCTTTGGTTTTTTTATTATTTACTTCAAAATTATTCAGTTTACACACAACGAATATATTGCAATATTTGAAAATCTCACTGTGTACATGATGAGTAACTTTCAGCATATTGCTTTCAATAGTAACTACATGTTATAAATAATCATTTCTGTATATTTCAGGTATAATTATGTTGACCTTGGCTCTGTTTATGACAGCAGGTATGGGAATTTATCAGGAGAAGGTTTATGCAGAGTATGGGAAACACCCAAAAGAAAGTTTATTTTATAATGTAAGTAGTGTCATTAAAGGAAAACTAAACTGAAAATTTGATGTGTTGTTCTAATTAAAAAAATTCCATTTGCCGCTAAACCAGCTTTTATCTTCCTGCCATATCTTGTCTTAGCACATTTTTTACAAATATTTTTTCTGTGACCATACTTTTGTGTTTGTTTTATTTGGAGGGTAATTTATCTATCTTCTGTGAAAATATAGTTGTATTGTCATTTGTCTTTTTTTTTTCTTGCAATCTGCGATTTTGTATATTCCAAGTCTCCAACAGTAATGGCAGAAACATATTAATTTCACATAATCCCCAGCTTAGAGTTTTTAAAATATATAAGGGCATAGTTGTTTTCTTCATTAAACCCTCAAAACAATCTTAAGTTGATTCTAACAGGTATTTGAAAAATAACATAAAATTGGTGCCGTCAAAACAGGTAATAAAGATGATTTTTTTGTTTGGCTTTAGAGATTGTATCATCAGGAAAGTTAAGATAAAATATCATCAAAGATTGAATAGTAAGATATTACCTTAAATTTTTCCAATCTTATTTGATAAGGATTGCCTGTTTTCCTACCACAGGTCAGGGGTTTTTCTTTGTGTATTTCAGCTTCCTCCCACAATAAAAATTGGATCCCATGATATAGATGAAAAAATTGCTGAAAGTGACATTAAACACCATTCAGAAAAACAAAACTTAAATTTTACCAATGAAAAACCTTTTATTGAAGTATAAAACAATCCTGTTTTACCAGTAAATGTGCTGTTCTCAACTGATTGCAAAGTTGTTTTTGCCTAATTGTATCTCGAAAAATTGACTTCAAACTTGGAAGTTGATGGATCTTAATGGGAAGGAGTGCAGTCCAGAAGAAACTCCTCCTTTGTTGTTATCTCCCTTTGTGAAGAAACTTAGTAAATTAATGAATTTTTTGGAAAATAACTGAATGGATTCATTTTAAACATGGTGTTAATGTACTTGGTAATGAGTAGAAGTGCAGTGCGTCGTACTTCTACATATGTCAATTTTAAAGATTCTCTGCAACTCACTTTTCTGGAGAATTCCTTTATAACCGCTTCATTGATCCACAACAACAGACTTTGTATATAAATATCAAGTGATGCACAAGAATCATACATCTACTTATAAAATAAATAGAAATGTTTGTTAGATATTTTTTTTTGTATTGGTAGGTCTAAATAATATAAGATTGTTCATTTGGTTACTATTGTCACTACATGATCTAAAGATTGTAGGTCTAAATAATATAAGATTGTTCACTTGGTTACTATTGTCACTACATGATCTAAAGAACAATTACTGATGTAATATTTAATGATAGATCTCCCACATACATGTTGTCACTTTGATATATTTCACCCTCTTGTATGGTAAATGTTTAAAAAAAAAAACAAATTGCTACAAGTATTTGTTTGCATTGATTATAGCATGCCTTACCGTTACCTGGGTTTCTGTTATTAGCGTCAGACATTTACAGTCATATACTGAAATTCAATGAAACAGGTATGTGATTTACTATTACAACAGAATGTATCAAAGAATCCTTAGAATTAAATTGAAGTTTTTACTTTAATCCGACCCCATTGTCTGTGTGTTAACTGCCTACGTTCTGCAGGGCACTTATGTTCTGTTAAAAAGATTTGTTAGTACATGTAGCTTATTTGTATCCTTTTTAGTATATTAAGTCATTTCTTTTACGCTGCTGAGTTATTTATCTTTCATAGAGGGCCCTTGGTGGCCCAGTGGGTAAGGCAGTAAGTCTCAATGTGGGCACGGTGTTCTCAACTAAAATCTAAATTGACAAGGATTGCCTGTTTTCCCACTGCAGCTCAGGGATTTTCTCTGGGTACTCTAGCTTCATCCAGCAATAAAATTGGACCATTATATACCTGAAAAATTGCTGGAAGTTGCATAAAATACTATTCAAGTAAACAAATTAGAAGTTGCTGATCTACAATATTTTACATGTTATTATGTTAAATTAGCCAATCTGCTTCTTTACATTAGTAAATTTATGTTATTTGGCGAGCTATTGAAATATAATACTTGAGGATTCATATGGAATTAATACTTATTTTCAGAACTTAATAATCTATGTCATTTAGTTTGAAGATTGTATGATGAAGGTTGTTGTAATACAGATTTATATTTTCAGCCCCACTGGAGATACTTCCAGGATTCACCATGCCCAGGATGTGGTTCTTCCTAATACTCAATGTTATCACACAGTATCCTTTCTGTTGATCTATGTCAGGTTTTTATTTTTTAGATTTAATGTTAGTAAATACAACTACGCTATGATTTATAGCTTGATTGACAGTAGTAACAATGAGACAAGTTTCTCCTATTACTTTCTTCAGTTTAATTTAATATAAGCAGGATGGATATAAATATCAATCAGCATTATTGTATTTATGACTAATCTACCGGAATGGAATAATTTGTAGTATTGTAATATGATATTATTACGTGATGATTTCTGTATTGGCCTAGTTATTGGTCCAAGGCTTGCTGTATTGGCATGAGGCGCAGCCGAAGGACAATACAGCTGGCCAAGGACCAATACTAGGCCAATACAGAAATCATCACGTAATGATATCTTTATTAATTAACTTAGTCCAAATCTCTCAGGCCAATACTGGTTGCAATTAGGCCAATACATGGCGAATCAGGCCAATACCGATATTGGACTAGTTAATTCCGTATTGGTCTGGTTCAGCAAAATATATCATAGTGGCAGTTTAACTGTTATTTAAGCAAATATTATAGTAGTTAATTAATAATGCACTATTGTATGGCAAGAACACCAACTTGTTTGGCAAGACCACTGACCTTAGTAAATCAAAGCCATCAGATTTTTCTAATACAATCATTTAATTGGTAGATACACGTATATATAAACTGATTATGGGCAGTGTTGTATAATCCTTAACACTTCTTCAGATATATATGTATACGTAGTGTGTTTGTACTGACGACTGAGTGCTCCTCACTAACCGTAACTCTGGTCGTTACCCTCAGGAAGTTTGTTAGTCTTGTCTTCTCTATATGGTACTTTGAGAATCCGTTCACGACGACACACTGGATAGGGACATTGACAGTGTTTATAGGGACCCTTATCTTCACAGATATGTTACCACTGCCTACATTACTTCCACAGAAGAAGAAAGCTGAATGAAAGGAAACAGTGACGTTAGAGTGTTGAGAAGATATAAGTTTCTGTGTTTACTGTATTGGAATGTTTTATTGTTAATTCTCTAATTTTGATGTAATATTTCAACCTCTTGACCGGTGTGGAAAATATAGTTCTCGTCACTAGTAAATTTATTGTTCTCAGCAGTTGATTAGTTAAAAATAATAATGTCACAATAAGAACTCATGACGTCATAAACAAAACACCTTCCATTTACCGCGTATTCAAGTCATGAACATAAAATGGGGGTTGGGAGAATTTGTACTTCGTTTGGCAAATTTACTACATGTACTTTTTAAAATTAGAGAAACAGAATCTTACATTAGTACTCTTGGAATATCGGATTTCTCCAATCTCGATAGTAAAATTATGGAAGTTTAAGTCCTCGCCAAGGCTCGGACTTAAAATTCCATAATTAACTATCTCGATTGAAGAAATCCGATAATCCACTCGTACTAATGTAAGATCCTATATTTTAATTATATTGAAACATGATATGAAACCTTAATACTGATGGCTTTAAATGTTTTATCTTTACCAAACTAACAACCTAAAAATGACTGCTTTATCTTAAATAAATAGCAGGGTAGGCTGCAGTTCTCACTAATCATATATCATTGCAGAATAAAGTGCAGGGTACGCTGTGGTCATCACTGGCCATCTTTCATTACCATCTGAAGTCTCTCAACTTTTATACAAATTGTGATGCATTTCTAATATAATGAAATTTTTATTATCATAGGCCATAAGCTTATGAAGTCTAGAACTTTCATTTTGTAAATAATTTCTTGTAGTCTTTTCATTTAGGATTTCTGACAAGTTTTAAATTGGTAGAATTTTTGGGGCTTCTGAAACATTGTATATCAATACTGGCGGGAAATCTTACTAGGTTCTTTATATTGATGTATATTTAAATTTAAAACAATAATTATTTTAAAGAAATAACCTAGTCAAATCAAACCAACATGTTCATATGATAGATAGACTTCACAAATCAGCTGCTTGTTACTTAAACATGTTGTAGAGCTCAACATACTCAGGTCAATATGTAGAACATTTACAATTCAAAGGCCAGTTTGAAGATTTATTACAAGAATACAATTATAATTTTACCCCACATAACAAAGTTGTGGAGGGTCAAAGGTTTCATCCGTCAGTCCTATTCTTCCTTGTAACTACTGATCAGAATTTTATGAAACTTGGTAGGAATGAAGTACACCATATGTAGTTGTGCATATCAACAGAAGATTATGATAGGATATTTTTGTAGGAGTTTTCCCCCTTTTGAACTTAAAAAGTTATTCTTCCAATCCCAACTCCTCCACATCTACTGATCAGAATTTTTTTTTAACTTTGTAGGAATAAAGGACAAGATATATAGTTGTGCATTTCGACATAGATAGGTAGGACATTTTTGTAGGCGTTATGCCCCAGTTGAACCTAGAAATTTTTCAAGCTACAAGTATGAAACAACTTTTAAGTGCTTCTCCTGTAAACCTACTGATCAGACTTCTATGAAACTTGGTAGGAATGCAGGACACCATCAGCAGAAACTTGTGCCATATAATATAATTGTACTCTAATGATACCAAAAAATATCTAGCAAATCAGTACAAAGATGTCACATTATTTCTGATGTTACATAACAGTTGTTTTAAATGTCTCACCATATTAGCATAACTGCATTACTATATTAGTACAATGTACAAGTTTTAGTAATTAAAACTGATGTTTTTTGTGTAACCAATGTACACAAGTATTAAATTTATTTATAAAATTAATTGACTATCATTGTACATTATTATAAGGTTAACACATCTCATTGTGGTAATTGTTGATACATGTATCCCATTGTCTGTTGCATTATGGGTGTATTCTACAGCAGCTAGTATCAACTTGGTCTGAATCCCAGGATGTATTTTGTTATGATCTCATTTCTGTCATATTTGTTTATAAGTGCCATAATTAAAACAAACAGTTAAATATGTATAGTCACATTTTTGTTGATTAACTCTATGTTGGTTTGTTAGCAGTATTTATTTATAGTACAATATATATATACTCAATGTGAGACTTCATTCAGGTGTTACAGTATATAAAGCCTGGACAATCAGTTACTACATCAGCATTAGACATCATCAGACATTTATACTATGTATTTATTGTAAGATTCAACATTGTTTATATGATTGCCATCTCAGCTTTAATTGTTGACATGATATTCATTTTGCATAGTTGTATATGAATTCTGTTAAAATGATTGTTTGTTTGCTAGTGAAAACTCAGGCAGGAAAACTGGCAATCGTTGTCAATTTTGTAGGTGACTAACAACCTTAACAACCTGGCCACACAATATTGATGTTATGTAAGACAGCAGGACTTATCCAAACACATCTATATATATGCTTTTGAATGTAATTATTCACTGGCTTTCACTCTTTTTGGGGTACATATATGTTATTTATTTTATTTTATTTATTAAGTGAAATAACAATTTTTAAATATTTGTAGGTGTTTAAGCACATGTACTGATATAGTAGTGATAAATTGCACTCATCAGAATATTGTTAACAGTATGTTTTAATATTTGTATTTTATGAGGGATGTTATTTTATTTTGAAGATTCTATATTTTATAAATGAAATCCAATGTATTTTCTTGACATGTTTTGTTTATGTTTATTTTATAATTCAAGGAGAATTCTTCGAATTCTATAGCTAATTATACCCCCTCAAACTTGTTTGGGGGATATATATAGAAATCACCCTGTTTGTGTCTGTTCACATCCCTTGTAAGTGCAACTCCTCCTAAACTGCTTGATGAAATTTAACGAAACTTAGCATAACGGAAGTAAATTATATGTAGATGTGCATGAAAAAATTTTATTGACCTCAGATATCATTAAGGGAAGATAATTGAACTTGAAAGTAAAGCAGGGATATCCCTCTGTGAGTGTGCTCACAGTCCACACTTGTTCTTGCTAGCTTCATGAGATTACAGTTGGCCGAGACATCAGATATAAATGATTTTTGATTTGAATGGTGTTTTAATGCCACTTTCAGCAATTTTCCAGCTATTTCATGGCGTTCAGTTTTTATTGGGGGAGGAAGCCAGAGTACCCGGAGAGAACCCCCGACCTGCAGTAGGAAAACTGGCAATCCTTGTCAATTAAGATTGGAGTCGAGTACACCCTGCCTGCAGTGAGAATCGAACCCGCAATCTCAGTGTTGACCACTCAGCCCCCGAGATATGGAATGATCACCACGACTATACCATGGATAATGATGTCAGTATACAATACCATATATATATCATGGTAAACATGTTATTCAGGACTTACAGAACACACCAAGAAAACTACTAAATTATTCTTGAAACAACACTTAACAGGACAAGTGTTTCACAGCAGCCTTCATTTACACAATACAAATAATATTTTAGGTAAATTGTAAACAGAGTAAGAGGTTAGGTAAACAGAGTAAGAGGTTAGGTAAACAGAGTAAGAGGTTAGGTAAACAGAGTAAGAGGTTAGGTAGAGGTTAGGTAAACAGAGTAAAAGGTTAGGTAAACAGAGTAAGAGGTTAGGTAAACAGAGTAAGAGGTTAGGTAGAGGTTAGGTAAACAGAGTAAAAGGTTTGGTAAACAGAGTAAGAGGTTAGGTAAACAGTAAGAGGTTAGGTAAACAAAGTAAGAGGTTAGGTAAACAGAGTAAGAGGTTAGGTAAACAGTAAGAGGTTAGGTAAACAGAGTAAGAGGTTAGGTAAACAAAGTAAGAGGTTAGGTAAACAGAGTAAGAGGTTAGGTAAACAAAGTAAGAGGTTAGGTTAACAGAGTAAGAGGTTAGGTAAACAGAGTAAGAGGTTAGGTAGAGGTTAGGTAAACAGAGTAAGAGGTTAGGTAAACAGAGTAAGAAGTTAGGTAAACAGAGTAAGAGGTTAGGTAAACAGAGTAAGAGGTTAGGTAAACAAAGTAAGAGGTTAGGTAAACAGAGTAAGAGGTTAGGTAAACAGAGTAAGAGGTTAGGAAGTTAGAGAAAAAAAATTTTGTAAGTTTTCTCAGCAACTACTAATCACATTCTCTTGAAATCTGGTATGCAGCATCAGCATGGCATCCTATAACTTGCGATTCTATTTCAGGTCTGTCGCTCACCTATTTCTTGTTTAACGAAATCTGGCCATTTCTGTCTTTGAAAGATTTTTATATTATATATTACAAGTATGAATTGCACAGGGTAACGGTATTTAAAGCCTTTATTATGGAGAATTATTAGTAAAATTCTGATATATTATGTATAAATAGTCAAAGTACTGGTACATGTTGTATTAAAGGTCACAATAGCTATTTCACAGATCTGAACATCCCATGAAACCTTGATCCACTTCTACTGATTGTTGTTTACATTTGTGTTTAATTACCAAATTACTAAGAGTTAAAAGATTTTTAGTAAGAGCATTGTATTTACTACTTATTCATCATTGTCTATATTGCAGCTAATATTAAGAATATGATCCATATTTAAATAATCAATAAAATATGTGCAGACATGAATTATTTTGATTCTAAAATAAAAATTTTACATTTTGAAATTTGTGCATGCATAGTCGTAGCCATTGGTCAATTGTTTGGATTTTTTTTCATAATCATATATACTGTCTTAAATTGTTGATACAAAGAAATGTGCATGTAAGATATGAAATATAACATATTTAAGTTTTAAATGGTTTCTTCTCTGAAAAGGGTACCACGAATAACAGAAAACAACCGAAAACAAGAGGAATAACCGAAAACAATAAAAAAAGTGACCGAAAAACGCATTAAAATTAATGTTTTTTGTTCAAAACTGTATGTTTAACGTAATAGAAACGCTATGCAAAAAGTTTTATGAAAAAATATTAATGTATGACAAAGTTAAAGCACTTTTTCCTTCATGCCATACAAATACGATAATATACATTATTCAATATGGCGACTGAATATCACGTGATTCGATCAAAGTACTGCAAATGCTGTGACCCGTTTTATGATTGATGACTGAAACATAGCTTTTAAGGTAAAAATGTAAATTAAAGATAATTTTAAGGTGGTCACTCTGCATTTTTCAAGGCAAGGTAAAAACAGATACCTTGGCTGCATTAACCCCCTTAAATAAAACAATTTCAAAATTTTATAAATTTTTATTTGAGATTGTAATTAAAATGTTTTCATTTGATATTTGAAAATAAAGATGTATTTTTTTTAATTATTTAAATAAAATTTATTGATTAAAAGATTTAATTAATCCTTTAAAATAAAATGATAACCCAGAGTTATTTTTTAAATTATTATTAAAAACTTTAAAACTACTAAGATATCCTGCACGGGGCTCGGGCATATCTGTTGTAGTCCGCGAAATACTTTATTTAGTTTTATGAAGAACGTTTAAAACTACTAAGATATCCTGCACGAGGCTCGGGCATATCTGTCGTAGTCCACGAAATAAATTATTTAGTTTTATGAAGAAACTGTGCGCATTGACACGCCGCTAGGCAAAATATTTGTAATACATTATTAAAATTATATCTTTATTAAAGGTGTAATTAAATGTAATTAGAATGTCGCATTTGTTTTTACTACACTGATTGTATGTATACATTTATTATCTCATTAATTACTATAACTATAATCTTAGGATAATCTTTTGTATATATTTATACATATGGATGTACATTTTATTCAATAGTATAGAATAAATGTCTATTCTGAACGTGATGTCTATTAAATTAATATCGGACCAGGCAGACAATAGCGAGTCAGACATTGGCACACAAACTGTGAACCCAGCAGCTCTTCTTTCATTGTATTGGTCTTCTGTGCAATGCCTTGGTTTTGATCGTCTTAGTATAGCCATAAATAGTACTGCTACCCCACGGGTATGGCATGCAACGTCATATTAGGAGATCCCATAATGCAAAAAGAGCTAAATACCTTTCCAACAGTATAAGAAGAACATCTCGCCAATGGGACGAGAATACAGCCCTTCTTATGTCTGAGATCCTCAAGATTAAATTCCAGCAATGCAAATTATTCCGAGACACTCTAATGCAGACCACTGGATACATCGCCCACGATGTTCCCGATTCTTTTTGGGGACCCGGAGTACATGGAAAAGGACAGAATGTGTTTGGACTTTTATTAGCCACCCTTAGACTTTCTGTGTCATGATTTGTTAATGTTTTACACGCTGATAATACATTTTTACATCGCAATGTAATGTTTTAACTGCTCTATAAATAAAATTATATTTATTTATTTATTTTTTATTTATTGGTTCAAACACAATTACAATAATTGGTTGAAGACCTGTAGTACAATAATTATAATACATATGAATTATGTTTACAAATTACAAGTATTTAAATGTATAGAGTAAAATAGTAATTTTATCACCATGCGGCCTTATCATAAAGCGGATCACAGCATTTCCAGTACTTTGATCGAATCACGTGATATTCAGTCCCCATATTGATTATATGTATATTATCGGACATAGTATGGCATAAAGAAAAAAGTGATATAACTTTGTCATACATTAATATTTTTTCATAAAACTTTTTTAATAGCGTTTCTATTACGTTATACATACAGTTTTTAACAAAAAATATTAACTTTAATGCGTTTTTCGGTCATATTTTTATTGTTTTCGGTTATTCCTCTTGTTTTCTGTTGTTTTCTGTTATTCGAGCTACCGCTCTGAATCCAGGTGACCAATTGAAACACAACTTAAAACAGGTCAAATCAGAAATTTAAAATGGCAATCAATGCAGGTCTTAGTTTGACACAGACGAAAAGGTTTTAAAATACTTCTTTTCTGAAACCGCTTGACCAATTGAAACAAAATGAAAATACGCTATTCATTTGATGGCTCTCTATTAGGTTTATGTTTTTATGCTAATGGCTGCCACCACTGGACTTAGTTTAGCGGGACTCGATAGGAACCAGTTAACCAATTGAACAAAAATTGGCAATATTGTTTGGATGGTCCTCTATGCCAATTACAAATTTTAAATAGCCACCACCGCGGGACTAGTGTAACATATGGAAAGAGTTTTAAAAGGCTTCTTCTCTGTAACCGCTTAACAAATTGAAACAAACTTACCACCAGTATTCATTTGATTGTTATCTATAAGTAGGCCGAATTTTACTGCCGTAATAATCCGAAGTTATTTTTGTGATATGTCGGATTAACCTCACCAAGAAAAAAAAAGCGAGGGTACGATTATTTGTTCTAATCTATAAGGTTTGTTTTTATGCCAATCGGAAATTCAAAGTGGCCGCCACCGCAGGACTTAGTCAACCCAGGACCGGCCAAACATTGGGAATATTTCTCGGATGGTCTTCTACAACAGTTTTTAAGCCAGTAAGATTGTTAAAATTCCCACCATTACAGAAAAATTACAGGACATGGTTTAAAATCTTCATTACCTATACAAATAAACTGACCGATACAGGCTTTGACGAGTGTGGTACTGTCAAGCTTTTGGATAGTCCGAGAATCCTCTGCCGTCCAACGCTTTTTTTTTGCGTGCAAAAAAAAGCGTTGGACGGCAGAGGATTCTCGGACTAGCATAACTGGTGCAAAGGAATAAATTTATGTATATTTAGAAACATGTGTACTATACAAATAATAGTTCGTGTTTTTTCTGAACAATTAATAATTTCATCAATAAAGCAAATAGGTTTTTTGACAATAAATTTTCTTTGCCTTTTTTTAGATCGTAGTTTATCTATATTCCATAGACATTAATTAAAAATATGTTGGTATGTTTTGCACTAGACAAATATTACTTCGTGTTTTTTCTGAACAATTGCAAATAGCTTTTTTGACAAAAAAAAATCACCTTTTTCTAGACATCACAATAACGAACCAAACTCGAACTTGTCTAACGAATAAGCGATTAACTGACCATACGGGGGGACGTGCTTAAAATTGATCATGTTCCTTGCACCTGAACCATTACGTAACTTTTGAAAATAAGTACGATCACTGCAATCACTACAATGGCTTCATTCCATACCCAACTCTAGATATTGATCCCGGGGCAGTCAAAATTTCATGGATCATTTGGCTTATTACATTGTCCAATTTATTTATTGTCAATTTATTCTCGTCCTGAGTATAGTTGTAATATATACTACTGTCTTGTGCGTTAAGCAACAATAAATCAATCAATCGATTGGTATAGCCCATGCCCCTTGTCCAGTAATTCTTGACTTAACCCTTTTACCTATGCTGTCATTCAGTCGGCTTGAACTATTGATATCTTTATTGTCGGTTATTTTTTTTTAACCTACTTATCTGAAACGTCTGGGCCAATTTGAAGCAAACTTTGCATGAATTATGCCGTTTCTACGAATAGTCCCCATTTCCTTTTGACGTTGCAAAAAGGAAACCTTGTTCCATTCTCAATTCCAAATGTTGTGAAATTGAAAAAAAAAAACCATGGCCCAAATATTTCGTAATGTAGTACTGTGGTGTATGTGAGATTGCTTAGACTTTTGAGGCGACAAAAACATAGCCGCCGTGAGTGATTCTATTTCTATGGTTAAATGTTTGAGATTTGTACAGATTCACATAAAGTTTTTCTAGATGCAAAAGATACTTTTCTTTATTTGAATCAGTTACTTTGGATAATTCTTTGAAGAGTTTTTCAATCAGCTTTTGGAGATTTTTAATGTAATAGAAGATATGTTGATAATGTTTTTAAGAATTTAAATTCCCCGCCTTTATATATATAAACATATAAATAAGCTTTTGAACTTTATAAACCGGATGTGAACTTATCTTTTATTTATATTGGCAACCAGGATCATGTAAATTTTATATACCTAACTAAGTGAACTATGGAGGAGAATTGGGCCACATATGGACGACAGGAGTAGAGGTAGCAAGTAATTATTTCCCCTATATTTCCCAAATATTTAAACAGCTCGTAAAACTCAATCACGTTTTATAACAAATAGAATATAGATTAGTTAGTGTGTCACGCCAAGAAACATTTTATTGTGTGGATCGATATCTTTCCGACACCTTGATCAGCAGGTACAATCGTCTTTCTTGAAATAACATGTAAATCGATGTATTAGAATCATATAAACCAATAATAACTGCAACAACATATTTATTTATTTATTTATTTATTTATTTATTTATTTATTTATTTATTTATTTATTTATTTATTTATTTATTTATTTAGTTATTTATTTATTTATTTATTTATTTATTTATTTATTCATTTATTATTATTATTATTATTATTATTATTATTATTATTATTATTATTATTATTATTATTTGTTGTTGACGACATACATCAGTGATCAATGCAAACTACAGTAACACAGAAACACAAAAAAATAAAGCTTCAATAGAAGTGAAAGGACTGGTAAAACCGTTTACAAGCTATACCACTATGATTTCAAGATTTCAAGATTTTATTAATACACTCGCGCAACTTACACTGCAACAAGAGGACACTGTGAAAATAACATATATACACATGGCGAACAGATCATTACTTTTATTTTTCACGGATATTCTACAGAGCTTTATGCAATACATTTTTAAGTGATAAACATATCTAAGTGGAAATTTCTTTTTTAATACAATTTCACTCAACAGATGTTGCACGTTATGCAGAGTATGTAAAGCAGCATCTTGGGGAACCACTATCATGTGCTATTGCAGAAATAGTAGAAATCCGACCTAGGGATCCAGTGGAATACTTGGCACATTGGCTGTACAGATCAAAGGTAACTAAGGTGTATATATAGCTCGTCGCTCATTGGCTGTACAGATCAAAGGTAACTAAGCTCTATATATAGTCCCGCTCATTGGCTGTACATATCAACGGAAGCTAAGCTCTATATATAGTCTGCCGCTCATTGGCATTACCAGTTCGATGTTCAAACCTAATCCCAGAAGCATCTATTAAGCTGTGTTAGATACAAAAGATTTTCCGTATTGAGTTTGTGTAGTCTGTACTGAATGCAGTATTGAGTTTGTGCAGTCTGTACTGAATGCAGTATTGAGTTTGTGCAGTCTGTACTGAATGCAGTATTGAGTTTGTGTAGTCTGTACTGAATGAAGTATTGAGTTTGTTTAGTCTGTACTGAATGCAGTATTGAGTTTGTGTAGTCTGTACTGAATGAAGTATTGAGTTTGTTTAGTCTGTACTGAATGAAGTATTGAGTTTGTGTAGTCTGTACTGAATGCAGTATTGAGTTTGTGCAGTCTGTACTGAATGCAGTATTGAGTTTGTGTAGTCTGTACTGAATGAAGTATTGAGTTTGTGCAGTCTGTACTGAATGCAGTATTGAGTTTGTGTAGTCTGTACTGAATGAAGTATTGAGTTTGTGCAGTCTGTACTGAATGCAGTATTGAGTTTGTGCAGTCTGTACTGAATGAAGTATTGAGTTTGTGTATTCTGTACTGAATGCAGTATTGAGTTTGTGCAGTCTGTACTGAATGACGTATTGAGTTTGTGTAGTCTGTACTGAATGCAGTATTGAGTTTGTGCAGTCTGTACTGAATGCAGTATTGAGTTTGTGTATTCTGTACTGAATGCAGTATTGAGTTTGTGCAGTCTGTACTGAATGACGTATTGAGTTTGTGTAGTCTGTACTGAATGCAGTATTGAGTTTGTGCAGTCTGTACTGAATGCAGTATTGAGTTTGTGTAGTCTGTACTGAATGCAGTATTGAGTTTGTGTATTCTGTACTGAATGCAGTATTGAGTTTGTGCAGTCTGTACTGAATGCAGTATTGAGTTTGTGCAGTCTGTACTGAATGCAGTATTGAGTTTGTGCAGTCTGTACTGAATGCAGTATTGAGTTTGTGTAGTCTGTACTGAATGAAGTATTGAGTTTGTGTAGTCTGTACTGAATGACGTATTGAGTTTGTGTAGTCTGTACTGAATGCAGTATTGAGTTTGTGCAGTCTGTACTGAATGAAGTATTGAGTTTGTGCAGTCTGTACTGAATGCAGTATTGAGTTTGTGTAGTCTGTACTGAATGAAGTATTGAGTTTGTGCAGTCTGTACTGAATGCAGTATTGAGTTTGTGCAGTCTGTACTGAATGAAGTATTGAGTTTGTGCAGTCTGTACTGAATGCAGTATTGAGTTTGTGTAGTCTGTACTGAATGAAGTATTGAGTTTGTGCAGTCTGTACTGAATGCAGTATTGAGTTTGTGCAGTCTGTGCTGAATGAAGTATTGAGTTTGTGCAGTCTGTACTGAATGCAGTATTGAGTTTGTGCAGTCTGTACTGAATGAAGTATTGAGTTTGTGCAGTCTGTGCTGAATGCTGTATTGAGTTTGTGCAGTCTGTACTGAATGAAGTATTGAGTTTGTGCAGTCTGTACTGAATGAAGTATTGAGTTTGTGCAGTCTGTACTGAATGCAGTTTTGAGTTTGTGCAGTCTGTGCTGAATGCTGTATTGAGTTTGTGCAGTCTGTACTGAATGCAGTATTCAGTTTGTGCAGTCTGTACTGAATGAAGTATTGAGTTTGTGCAGTCTGTGCTGAATGCTGTATTGAGTTTGTGCAGTCTGTACTGAATGAAGTATTGAGTTTGTGCAGTCTGTACTGAATGCAGTATTGAGTTTGTGCAGTCTGTACTGAATGAAGTATTGAGTTTGTGCAGTCTGTGCTGAATGCTGTATTGAGTTTGTGCAGTCTGTACTGAATGAAGTATTGAGTTTGTGCAGTCTGTACTGAATGCAGTATTGAGTTTGTGCTGTCTGTACTGAATGAAGTATTAAGATTGTGCAGTCTGTACTGAATGCAGTATTGAGTTTGTGTAGTCTGTACTGAATGAAGTGTTGAGTTTGTGCAGTCTGTACTGAATGCAGTATTGAGTTTGTGCAGTCTATACTGAATGCAGTATTGAGATTGTGCAGTCTGTACTGAATGCAGTATTGAGTTTGTTTAGTCTGTACTGAATGCAGTATTGAGTTTGTTTAGTCTGTACTGAATGAAGTATTGAGTTTGTGTAGTCTGTACTGAATGCAATATTGAGTTTGTGTAGTCCGTACTGAATGAAGTGTTGAATTTGTGCAGTCTATACTGAATGCAGTATTGAGATTGTGCAGTCTGTACTGAATGCAGTATTGAGTTTGTGTATTCTGTACTGAATGCAGTATTGAGTTTGTGCAGTCTGTACTGAATGCAGTATTGAGTTTGTGTAGTCTGTACTGAATGCAGTATTGAGTTTGTTTAGTCTGTACTGAATGCAGTATTGAGTTTGTTTAGTCTGTACTGAATGACGTATTGAGTTTGTTTAGTCTGTACTGAATGACGTATTGAGTTTGTGTAGTCTGTACTGAATGCAGTATTGAGTTTGTGTATTCTGTACTGAATGCAGTATTGAGTTTGTGTAGTCTGTACTGAATGCAATATTGAGTTTGTGTATTCTGTACTGAATGCAGTATTGAGTTTGTGTATTCTGTACTGAATGCAGTATTGAGTTTGTTTAGTCTGTACTGAATGACGTATTGAGTTTGTTTAGTCTGTACTGAATGACGTATTGAGTTTGTGTAGTCTGTACTGAATGCAGTATTGAGTTTGTGTATTCTGTACTGAATGCAGTATTGAGTTTGTGTAGTCTGTACTGAATGCAGTATTGAGTTTGTGTATTCTGTACTGAATGCAGTATTGAGTTTGTGCAGTCTGTACTGAATGCAGTATTGAGTTTGTGTATTCTGTACTGAATGCAGTATTGAGTTTGTGTAGTCTGTACTGAATGCAGTATTGAGTTTGTTTAGTCTGTACTGAATGAAGTATTGAGTTTGTTTAGTCTGTACTGAATGAAGTATTGAGTTTGTGCAGTCTGTACTGAATGCAGTATTGAGTTTGTGCAGTCTGTACTGAATGCAGTATTGAGTTTGTGTATTCTGTACTGAATGCAGTATTGAGTTTGTTTAGTCTGTACTGAATGCAGTATTGAGTTTGTTTAGTCTGTACTGAATGAAGTATTGAGTTTGTTTAGTCTGTACTGAATGACGTACTGAGTTTGTTTAGTCTGTACTGAATGAAGTATTGAGTTTGTTTAGTCTGTACTGAATGAAGTATTGAGTTTGTGCAGTCTGTACTGAATGCAGTATTGAGTTTGTTTAGTCTGTACTGAATGAAGTATTGAGTTTGTGCAGTCTGTACTGAATGCAGTATTGAGTTTGTGTAGTCTGTACTGAATGAAGTGTTGAATTTGTGCAGTCTATACTGAATGCAGTATTAAGATTGTGCAGTCTGTACTGAATGCAGTATTGAGTTTGTGTATTCTGTACTGAATGCAGTATTGAGTTTGTGCAGTCTGTACTGAATGCAGTATTGAGTTTGTGTAGTCTGTACTGAATGCAGTATTGAGTTTGTTTAGTCTGTACTGAATGCAGTATTGAGTTTGTTTAGTCTGTACTGAATGACGTATTGAGTTTGTTTAGTCTGTACTGAATGAAGTATTGAGTTTGTGTAGTCTGTACTGAATGCAGTATTGAGTTTGTGTAGTCTGTACTGAATGCAGTATTGAGTTTGTGCAGTCTGTACTGAATGCAGTATTGAGTTTGTGCAGTCTGTACTGAATGACGTATTGAGTTTGTGTAGTCTGTACTGAATGCAGTATTGAGTTTGTGTATTCTGTACTGAATGCAGTATTGAGTTTGTGCAGTCTGTACTGAATGCAGTATTGAGTTTGTGTATTCTGTACTGAATGCAGTATTGAGTTTGTGTAGTCTGTACTGAATGAAGTATTGAGTTTGTTTAGTCTGTACTGAATGAAGTATTGAGTTTGTTTAGTCTGTACTGAATGAAGTATTGAGTTTGTGCAGTCTGTACTGAATGCAGTATTGAGTTTGTGCAGTCTGTACTGAATGCAGTATTGAGTTTGTGTATTCTGTACTGAATGCAGTATTGAGTTTGTTTAGTCTGTACTGAATGCAGTATTGAGTTTGTTTAGTCTGTACTGAATGAAGTATTGAGTTTGTTTAGTCTGTACTGAATGACGTATTGAGCTTGTTTAGTCTGTACTGAATGAAGTATTGAGTTTGTTTAGTCTGTACTGAATGAAGTATTGAGTTTGTGTAGTCTGTACTGAATGCAGTATTGAGTTTGTTTAGTCTGTACTGAATGACGTATTGAGTTTGTTTAGTCTGTACTGAATGACGTATTGAGTTTGTGTAGTCTGTACTGAATGCAGTATTGAGTTTGTGTATTCTATACTGAATGCAGTATTGAGTTTGTGTAGTCTGTACTGAATGCAGTATTGAGTTTGTGTATTCTGTACTGAATGCAGTATTGAGTTTGTGCAGTCTGTACTGAATGCAGTATTGAGTTTGTGTATTCTGTACTGAATGCAGTATTGAGTTTGTGTAGTCTGTACTGAATGCAGTATTGAGTTTGTTTAGTCTGTACTGAATGAAGTATTGAGTTTGTTTAGTCTGTACTGAATGAAGTATTGAGTTTGTGCAGTCTGTACTGAATGCAGTATTGAGTTTGTGCAGTCTGTACTGAATGCAGTATTGAGTTTGTGTATTCTGTACTGAATGCAGTATTGAGTTTGTTTAGTCTGTACTGAATGCAGTATTGAGTTTGTTTAGTCTGTACTGAATGAAGTATTGAGTTTGTTTAGTCTGTACTGAATGACGTACTGAGTTTGTTTAGTCTGTACTGAATGAAGTATTGAGTTTGTTTAGTCTGTACTGAATGAAGTATTGAGTTTGTGCAGTCTGTACTGAATGCAGTATTGAGTTTGTTTAGTCTGTACTGAATGAAGTATTGAGTTTGTGCAGTCTGTACTGAATGCAGTATTGAGTTTGTGTAGTCTGTACTGAATGAAGTGTTGAATTTGTGCAGTCTATACTGAATGCAGTATTAAGATTGTGCAGTCTGTACTGAATGCAGTATTGAGTTTGTGTATTCTGTACTGAATGCAGTATTGAGTTTGTGCAGTCTGTACTGAATGCAGTATTGAGTTTGTGTAGTCTGTACTGAATGCAGTATTGAGTTTGTTTAGTCTGTACTGAATGCAGTATTGAGTTTGTTTAGTCTGTACTGAATGACGTATTGAGTTTGTTTAGTCTGTACTGAATGAAGTATTGAGTTTGTGTAGTCTGTACTGAATGCAGTATTGAGTTTGTGTAGTCTGTACTGAATGCAGTATTGAGTTTGTGCAGTCTGTACTGAATGCAGTATTGAGTTTGTGCAGTCTGTACTGAATGACGTATTGAGTTTGTGTAGTCTGTACTGAATGCAGTATTGAGTTTGTGTATTCTGTACTGAATGCAGTATTGAGTTTGTGCAGTCTGTACTGAATGCAGTATTGAGTTTGTGTATTCTGTACTGAATGCAGTATTGAGTTTGTTTAGTCTGTACTGAATGCAGTATTGAGTTTGTTTAGTCTGTACTGAATGAAGTATTGAGTTTGTTTAGTCTGTACTGAATGAAGTATTGAGTTTGTGCAGTCTGTACTGAATGCAGTATTGAGTTTGTGCAGTCTGTACTGAATGCAGTATTGAGTTTGTGTATTCTGTACTGAATGCAGTATTGAGTTTGTTTAGTCTGTACTGAATGCAGTATTGAGTTTGTTTAGTCTGTACTGAATGAAGTATTGAGTTTGTTTAGTCTGTACTGAATGACGTATTGAGCTTGTTTAGTCTGTACTGAATGAAGTATTGAGTTTGTTTAGTCTGTACTGAATGAAGTATTGAGTTTGTGCAGTCTGTACTGAATGCAGTATTGAGTTTGTGTAGTCTGTACTGAATGAAGTATTGAGTTTGTGCAGTCTGTACTGAATGCAGTATTGAGTTTGTGCAGTCTGTACTGAATGAAGTATTGAGTTTGTGCAGTCTGTACTGAATGAAGTATTGAGTTTGTGCAGTCTGTACTGAATGCAGTATTGAGTTTGTGTAGTCTGTACTGAATGAAGTATTGAGTTTGTGCAGTCTGTACTGAATGCAGTATTGAGTATGTGCAGTCTGTACTGAATGAAGTATTGAGTTTGTGCAGTCTGTACTGAATGCAGTATTGAGTTTGTGCAGTCTGTACTGAATGAAGTATTGAGTTTGTGCAGTCTGTGCTGAATGCTGTATTGAGTTTGTGCAGTCTGTACTGAATGAAGTATTGAGTTTGTGCAGTCTGTACTGAATGAAGTATTGAGTTTGTGCAGTCTGTATTGAATGCAGTATTGAGTTTGTGCAGTCTGTGCTGAATGCTGTATTGAGTTTGTGCAGTCTGTACTGAATGCAGTATTGAGTTTGTGCAGTCTGTACTGAATGAAGTATTGAGTTTGTGCAGTCTGTGCTGAATGCTGTATTGAGTTTGTGCAGTCTGTACTGAATGAAGTATTGAGTTTGTGCAGTCTGTACTGAATGCAGTATTGAGTTTGTGCTGTCTGTACTGAATGAAGTATTGAGATTGTGCAGTCTGTACTGAATGCAGTATTGAGTTTGTGTAGTCTGTACTGAATGAAGTGTTGAGTTTGTGCAGTCTGTACTGAATGCAGTATTGAGTTTGTGCAGTCTATACTGAATGCAGTATTGAGATTGTGCAGTCTGTACTGAATGCAGTATTGAGTTTGTTTAGTCTGTACTGAATGAAGTATTGAGTTTGTGCAGTCTGTACTGAATGCAGTATTGAGTTTGTGTAGTCTGTACTGAATGAAGTGTTGAGTTTGTGCAGTCTATACTGAATGCAGTATTGAGATTGTGCAGTCTGTACTGAATGCAGTATTGAGTTTGTGTATTCTGTACTGAATGCAGTATTGAGTTTGTGCAGTCTGTACTGAATGCAGTATTGAGTTTGTGTAGTCTGTACTGAATGCAGTATTGAGTTTGTTTAGTCTGTACTGAATGCAGTATTGAGTTTGTTTAGTTTGTACTTAATGACGTATTGAGTTTGTTGAGTCTGTACTGAATGAAGTATTGAGTTTGTGTAGTCTGTACTGAATGCAGTATTGAGTTTGTGTAGTCTGTACTGAATGCAGTATTGAGTTTGTGCAGTCTGTACTGAATGCAGTATTGAGTTTGTGCAGTCTGTACTGAATGACGTATTGAGTTTGTGTAGTCTGTACTGAATGCAGTATTGAGTTTGTGTAGTCTGTACTGAATGCAGTATTGAGTTTGTGCAGTCTGTACTGAATGCAGTATTGAGTTTGTGTATTCTGTACTGAATGCAGTATTGAGTTTGTTTAGTCTGTACTGAATGCAGTATTGAGTTTGTTTAGTCTGTACTGAATGAAGTATTGAGTTTGTTTAGTCTGTACTGAATGAAGTATTGAGTTTGTGCAGTCTGTACTGAATGCAGTATTGAGTTTGTGCAGTCTGTACTGAATGCAGTATTGAGTTTGTGTATTCTGTACTGAATGCAGTATTGAGTTTGTTTAGTCTGTACTGAATGCAGTATTGAGTTTGTTTAGTCTGTACTGAATGAAGTATTGAGTTTGTTTAGTCTGTACTGAATGACGTATTGAGTTTGTTTAGTCTGTACTGAATGAAGTATTGAGTTTGTTTAGTCTGTACTGAATGAAGTATTGAGTTTGTGCAGTCTGTACTGAATGCAGTATTGAGTTTGTGCAGTCTGTACTGAATGACGTATTGAGTTTGTGTAGTCTGTACTGAATGCAGTATTGAGTTTGTGTATTCTGTACTGAATGCAGTATTGAGTTTGTGCAGTCTGTACTGAATGCAGTATTGAGTTTGTGTATTCTGTACTGAATGCAGTATTGAGTTTGTGCAGTCTGTACTGAATGCAGTATTGAGTTTGTTTAGTCTGTACTGAATGAAGTATTGAGTTTGTTTAGTCTGTACTGAATGCAGTATTGAGTTTGTGTATTCTGTACTGAATGACGTATTGAGATTGTGCTGTCTGTACTGAATGCAGTATTGAGTTTGTGCAGTCTGTACTGAATGCAGTATTGAGTTTGTGCAGTCTGTACTGAATGCAGTATTGAGTTTTTGTAGTCTGTACTGAATGCAGTATTGAGTTTGTGCAGTCTGTACTGAATGCAGTATTGAGTTTGTGCAGTCTGTACTGAATGCAGTATTGAGTTTGTGCAGTCTGTACTGAATGAAGTATTGAGTTTGTGCAGTCTATACTGAATGAAGTATTGAGTTTGTGCAGTCTATACTGAATGCAGTATTGAGTTTGTGCAGTCTGTACTGAATGCAGTATTGAGTTTGTTTAGTCTGTACTGAATGAAGTGTTGAGTTTGTGCAGTCTGTACTGAATGCAGTATTGAGTTTGTGCAGTCTGTACTGAATGAAGTATTGAGTTTGTGCAGTCTGTACTGAATGCAGTATTGAGTTTGTGTAGTCTGTACTGAATGAAGTATTGAGTTTGTGCAGTCTGTACTGAATGCAGTATTGAGTTTGTGCAGTCTGTACTGAATGAAGTATTGAGTTTGTGCAGTCTGTACTGAATGACGTATTGAGTTTGTGTAGTCTGTACTGAATGCAGTATTGAGTTTGTGTATTCTGTACTGAATGCAGTATTGAGTTTGTGCAGTCTGTACTGAATGCAGTATTGAGTTTGTGCAGTCTGTACTGAATGCAGTATTGAGTTTGTGCAGTCTGTACTGAATGCAGTATTGAGTTTGTGTAGTCTGTACTGAATGCAGTATTGAGTTTGTGTAGTCTGTACTGAATGAAGTATTGAGTTTGTGCAGTCTGTACTGAATGCAGTATTGAGTTTGTGCAGTCTGTACTGAATGCAGTATTGAGTTTGTGCAGTCTGTACTGAATGAAGTATTGAGTTTGTGCAGTCTGTACTGAATGCAGTATTGAGTTTGTTTAGTCTGTACTGAATGAAGTATTGAGTTTGTGTAGTCTGTACTGAATGAAGTATTGAGTTTGTGTAGTCTGTACTGAATGAAGTATTGAGTTTGTGTAGTCTGTACTGAATGCAGTATTGAGTTTGTGCAGTCTGTACTGAATGAAGTATTGAGTTTGTGCAGTCTGTACTGAATGCAGTATTGAGTTTGTGCAGTCTGTACTGAATGCAGTATTGAGTTTGTGTAGTCTGTACTGAATGCAGTATTGAGTTTGTGTAGTCTGTACTGAATGCAGTATTGAGTTTGTTTAGTCTGTACTGAATGAAGTATTGAGTTTGTGTTGTCTGTACTGAATGCAGTATTGAGTTTGTGCAGTCTATACTGAATGCAGTATTGAGTTTGTGTAGTCTGTACTGAATGCAGTATTGAGTTTGTGTAGTCTGTACTGAATGCAGTATTGAGTTTGTGCTGTCTGTACTGAATGCAGTATTGAGTTTGTGTATTCTGTACTGAATGCAGTATTGAGTTTGTGCAGTCTGTACTGAATGCAGTATTGAGTTTGTGTAGTCTGTACTGAATGCAGTATTGAGTTTGTGCTGTCTGTACTGAATGAAGTGTTGAGTTTGTGTAGTCTGTACTGAATGAAGTATTGAGTTTGTGCTGTCTGTACTGAGTGAAGTATTGAGTTTGTGTAGTCTGTACTGAATGACGTATTGAGTTTGTGCAGTCTGTACTGAATGCAGTTTTGAGTTTGTGCAGTCTGTACTAAATGCCGTATTGAGTTTGTGCAGTCTGTACTGAATGCAGAATTGAGTTTGTGTAGTCTGTACTGAATGAAGTATTGAGTTTGTGTAGT
The DNA here is from genome assembly GCA_944474755.1 of Limnoperna fortunei. Taxonomy (NCBI): domain Eukaryota; kingdom Metazoa; phylum Mollusca; class Bivalvia; order Mytilida; family Modiolidae; genus Limnoperna; species Limnoperna fortunei. The sequence goes on from OX104111.1 coordinate 108,295,266, forward strand.
CTGTACTGAATGAAGTATTGAGTTTGTGCAGTCTGTACTTAATGCAGTATTGAGTTTGTGTAGTCTGTACTGAATGAAGTATTGAGTTTGTGTATTCTGTACTGAATGCAGTATTGAGTTTGTGTAGTCTGTACTGAATGAAGTGTTGAGTTTGTGCAGTCTGTACTGAATGCAGTATTGAGTTTGTGCAGTCTGTACTGAATGAAGTATTGAGTTTGTGCAGTCTGTACTGAATGCAGTATTGAGTTTGTGCAGTCTGTACTAAATGCAGTATTGAGTTTGTGCAGTCTGTACTGAATGCTGTATTGAGTTTGTGCAGTCTGTACTGAATGCAGTATTGAGTTTGTGCAGTCTGTACTGAATGAAGTATTGAGTTTGTGCAGTCTGTACTGAATGAAGTATTGAGTTTGTGCAGTCTGTACTGAATGCAGTATTGAGTTTGTGCAGTCTGTACTGAATGAAGTATTGAGTTTGTGCAGTCTGTACTGAATGCAGTATTGAGTTTGTGCAGTCTGTACTAAATGCAGTATTGAGTTTGTGCAGTCTGTACTGAATGCTGTATTGAGTTTGTGCAGTCTGTACTGAATGCAGTATTGAGTTTGTGCAGTCTGTACTGAATGCAATATTGAGTTTGTGCAGTCTGTACTGAATGCAGTATTGAGTTTGTGTAGTCTGTACTGAATGCAGTATTGAGATTGTGCAGTCTGTACTGAATGAAGTATTGAGTTTGTGTAGTCTGTACTGAATGCAATATTGAGTTTGTGCAGTCTGTACTGAATGCAATATTGAGTTTGTGTAGTCTGTACTGAATGAAGTATTGAGTTTGTGCAGTCTGTACTTAATGCAGTATTGAGTTTGTGTAGTCTGTACTGAATGAAGTATTGAGTTTGTGCAGTCTGTACTTAATGCAGTATTGAGTTTGTGTAGTCTGTACTGAATGAAGTATTGAGTTTGTGCAGTCTGTACTGAATGCAGTATTGAGTTTGTGCAGTCTGTACTAAATGCAGTATTGAGTTTGTGCAGTCTGTACTGAATGCTGTATTGAGTTTGTGCAGTCTGTACTGAATGCAGTATTGAGTTTGTGCAGTCTGTACTGAATGCAGTATTGAGTTTGTTTAGTCTGTACTGAATGAAGTATTGAGTTTGTGCAGTCTGTACTGAATGAAGTATTAAGTTTGTGCAGTCTGTACTGAATGCGATATCAAGTTCCGTCTTTTTGTACAGTTTAGAAAACGTTCATTAAATAAAAGACAGTATTATGTGGTGTGAACATAGCAGCTATATTCAGGAGGAGAATAAACGAATAAACAATAAAATAAGTTAGATAAATTTGGATAGACCATAGGGGGGGGGGGAAATAACTGACCGATCTCCTCTACTTATCTAGAACAACTAATAACTGACCGGTCACCTCTACACTTCTGGAACAACTAATAACTGACCGATCTCCTCTACACTTCTGGGACAACTAATATCTGACCGATCTCCTCTACTCTTCTGTAACAACTCATAACTGACCGGTCTACTCCACACTTCTGGGACAACTCATAACTGACCGGTCTACTCTACACTTCTGGGACAACTCATAACTGACCGGTCTACTCTACACTTCTGTAACAACTAATAACTGACCGATCTCCTCTACACTTCTGTAACAACTAATAACTGACCGGTGTACTCTACACTTCTGTAACAACTAATAACTGACCGGTCTACTCTACACTTCTGGAACAACTCATAACTTACTGGTCTACTCTACACTTCTGTAACAACTAATAACTGACCGGTCTACTCTACACTTCTGTAACAACTCATAACTGACCGGTCTACTCTACACTTCTGTAACAACTTATAACTGACCGGTCTACTCTACACTTCTGTAACAACTAATAACTGACCGATCTCCTCTACTTATCTAGAACAACTAATAACTGACCGGTCTACTCTACACTTCTGGGACAACTCATAACTGACCGGTCTACTCTACACTTCTGTAACAACTCATAACTGACCGGTCTACTCTACACTTCTGGAACAACTAATAACTGACCGGTCTACTCTACTCTTCTGTAACAACTCATAACTGACCGGTCTACTCTACTCTTCTATAACAACTAATAACTGACCGGTCTCCTCTACTGTTCTGGGACAACTAATAACTGACCGGTCTACTCTACTCTTCTGTGACAACTAATAACTGACCTGTCTCCTCTACTCTTCTGTAACAACTTATAACTGACCGGTCTACTCTACACTTCTGTAACAACTTATAACTGACCGGTCTACTCTACACTTCTGTAACAACTCATAACTGACCGGTCTACTCTACACTTCTGGACAACTAATAAATGACCGATCTCCTCTACTTATCTAGAACAACTAATAACTGACCGGTCTCCTCTTCTCTTCTGTGACAACTTATAACTGACCGGTCTACTCTACACTTCTGTAACAACTCATAACTGACCGGTCTACTCTACACTTCTGTAACAACTCATAACTGACCGGTCTACTCTACACTTCTGGGACAACTCATAACTGACCGGTCTACTCTACACTTCTGTAACAACTAATAACTGACCGGTCTACTCTACACTTCTGGAACAACTCATAACTGACCGGTCTACTCTACACTTCTGTAACAACTAATAACTGACCGGTCTACTCTACACTTCTGGAACAACTAATAACTGACCGGTCTACTCTACTATTCTGGGACAACTAATAACTGACCGGTCTCCTCTACACTTTTGGAACAACTTATAACTGACCGGTCTCCTCTACTCTTCTGGGACAACTGATAACTGACCGGTCTCCTCTACTTTTCTGGAAAACCTAATACCGCCTTTGTAGCAGTTTTGCGTTACTTTTTTAGCCATTAAACTATGCAAACTCAGAATGACTACCGAGTTAATCCGTGTATTTTCCGTTGTAACAGTCTTGTTTTCATATTAAAGTACAATCAACGTGTGGTAAAACTGGTAATTGACAACTATTTATAAATATAATATTCTACCTCCTGAAAGTATCTGCGTTCTGAATTGACGTCACGTAGTGACCCCATGTTTTATATAGATGGTTAGTACATTTTATACACGGTCCGTACGTAAGAGTTAGCGTTCTTTGTGACATTGAAACGCACAGAATAAAAAAGGTTTGCTTGAATTCCTCTGTCTTAGAATATATTCGACAAACATGTTCCTGACCTAATACAGGATATATACTGTAGGTAAATTTTATATGGAGACTCTCGCTAAGCGTTCGCCCCATGTAAAATTGACAAACCTTGTATATATTGTATTAGATAAGCCTGTTTAATCTTGTAACTATTTGTATATGTAATTACGGCTCGTTGTTACACCGCCCGTCAATATTGCTTTTTTTTCTTTTAAAGGGTATGAATCCTGCAGAAGCCTCGTTGATTAAAGGTACAAATTCCGAGAAAGAAGGAAATCGTGTACATCTCGCCCGAAATACTCAACGCACCAACACGAGTAGTTCTGTTAACGATGCACAAAGAAAAAGTGACAAAGACTTAAGACTGTCGTCAAAGTTAAAAATAGACCCTGTTCGTGCTGAAATCATGGACGACAACGAGGACGATTTTATAGATGAAGACATTACTAATATATCAACGCGTAATTTTGCAATGGCTCATGTCCACGTGGACTTTAACAAAATAACAGAAGACCTCTTTGACCATGACGACCTCTCTTAAAGTTTTAAGACATCATGAAAAAATATCAATACCATAGAACGGTTTTCAGGGAATTTAGAATAACCGACATTTTGTAATTTAAACTTTTACGCAAGTCTTTCATGTTTGCATTTAGTTGACATTAATATTTTAATTGTTTATTTGTGTTACATTCTTACGTTTTGTATATACATGTACAGATAGTCAGTGATTGTGACAGTGAATTATTTTTAAAGTTGGTTATTTTTTCAGTTCCGTCAGTTTTCTGACAGAAACAAATTGCATAATTTGAGCCTTCATACGTCTGATTTTTACCTTACCTACTGGCTTCTACAGTAGCTACACAGAGTCTGATTTTTACCTTACCTACTGGCTTCTACAGTAGCTACACAGAGTCTGATTTTTACCTTACCTACTGGCTTCTACAGTAGCTACACAGAGAAATATTAGCAACGTTTAATGATCTGTGTACGAAGGGTGCTTATCAAAGAGCATATACACACAAACAAGAGTTTTAACTTCACTATACCATATATATTGATTTTGGCGCAATCGAGCCTAAAAAGGTTTCGCAACAGAGGGCAGATTACATGAGAACCAAATTCCTTTTCTTACAGAGTCGTACTTTGTCTGATGAGGGATGTGCGTCACTATAAGTTGTCATAACCAAAAATAAGGCTCGACAATTGTCATGTCTCAAACCCCAACATGTTTTTAATAAAAATAATTGATCAGCTGACACTGGTATAATTTATATCGTGGCAATTCTGAATTTATGCATGGTAATCTGTTAATTAATGACTCTAGTAAAATAGCGGTCAGATAGTCGTTATTTAGTTAAAAACATAAAATAGCGGTTAGATAGTCGTTATTTAGATAAAAACATTTTTTATAATCTTATACGTAGATTAACTTATAATAAAATTAAACCGTGCTAAGTTGAGCACAAAATGATACTTAGGTTTAGTGAACATTTAGCCATAGAATAAGACCAGGTGAAAGAGTCTGATTTACAGTTTGAATTATGATATCAACTTTTCTTTTGTGTTTGCAAATCGCACATTCAACACAAAAATATATTTTCAAAGGGACATTAACGTAAACATATTTTAAAATTCCTGGCGTAACGTGCAAAGGTAATTGAGAGACTACAAATATCCAATTGTTGTCACGTGATTAGGAAAGGAGAATGACGTGGCTTAATCATCAAACGAAGCAGCGTGATTTAAAGCAGCCAATCGTCTAATCTCGGCAAGTTCTTCCGGATCTGGTATTCCTGACGCACGCCTAATTTCCCTTATTTCGGCCTTTTTCTGGTCGACATACTGTTGCCGTGCATCCAGTCGTGCCTGTAGCTTGTCCGATCTTATGTCACATTCGTCTAAAGCTTTTTGTTTGGACGCTTCTATTTCCCCGACCAATTCTTGACCACGTTCCTGTATCTTGAGCATATTGTCGAACGTCTCCACAACTTTTTCCTTATTTTTCTGCAGACGTTTTCCTACATTATCTAACAGTGCTTTTAAGTCTTCTATGTCTTCTTCGAGTTCCATTTCACTCATTTTGGAAGCAATTTCAATTTTATAACTTAGTCTTTTTATTCTTTTCTTTAAAAGGCAAATGTCACCTTCCTTAACTAAAATATCATGATCTTTGTCTCTAAGAGCTCTCTTTAGGTTTAAATCGGATCCACCCTGCTGTTCAAATTCTTCCCGAATCTTGTCCCTTTCCGCTACCATTTCTGCCAGAGATTTTTCCTCATCTATTAAGGCATTTTTCGTAGACAATAATGCTTCTTCCATTTCACTTTTATTTGCTCCTTTCTCTTCAATGGTACAAGCCTCAAAAGGTCAAATCTAATTAAAAAAGGAAAATAATATGTCCGTTTATTTTGTACCGTTGTGTATCCTGTATCTAATAAATAGTATAAGCTTAAACGACTTGAACGTCAGCAATGTGACAACTTACTATGTTTGTGCGACAAAATATAATGACGTCACTAAATATAATCAATGGACACCAGTTGAAGCACTAATTAACACAGAATATATAGCAAATAATAATTAATCTCTACCCATTGTTTTCTATATTTGGTAACTAGTGAAATATAGCCGCGGTGACAAATTATGTTAAAAGATTATCAGATGTACTGAAACTAAGTAATATAAGAACTTTTGGAGGAACATATAATTTTTTTTAGCAAATAGAATTATATTTCACCTACTATGATGCAAGCAAATGCTAGTGAATCTTGTATAACAAATTAAAGTTACTGATTTACTAGCACGTAGCGGGTGTTTAAAAATTATTGGATACATCTAAAACTCTAAATAATATATTAATTGATACAGTGTCATGCGAGGGTTTTAACGACAATTTATCTTCAGCAATAATTCGAGTACGCCCTTTTAATAACACCGACCTACACTGCTTATAATATTTGCAGTTTATTCGGTATCGTCTTCATGGTTCTCGTCTGTAATAATAAGACAACACTACAAATAAATTCGATGCCAACAGTTTACGTATGTTACATATGTTTGTTTGTTTGTTTAATGGTGTTTAACGCCACTTTCAGCAATTTTTCAGCTAAGTCATGGCGTCCAGTTTTTATTGGGGGAGGAAGCCGGACTAGCCGGAGAAAACCCCCGACCTGCGGTAGGAAAATGTTAAATATGAAATCGAGACATTTACAGTTCTATGTTGTATTTAAGATGAACTGTTTGTTTGTTTGTGGTTTAGCGCCATTTTAAGCAATATTTTAGCTATATCGTGGCGTTCAGATTTTATTGATGGAAGAGGCCGGAGTAGCAGGGGAAAACCCGACATTTGCAAGAAGCTGGCTCAACTGTATTGATAGGATTCCATGCATCGGGTACAAGTCTGATATTACGTCATAGATACCTATATGGAATTCCAATTATAAAGATAAAAGAGGGTAAAAATAAAACAATGTAAGTAAACCTTCGTGCATTGTATTATATGTGTTTTATTTATCTTGGGTTAAAATTGTTTTCAAAACATAAAAACACATTTCTTTTTCTGAACTGCATATTCTTGTTTTTTTGTTCGCCAAATATAAAACCATGGAAACACGATCTTCTTTACGATATACATTGTATTCAGCGAAGGAATGTTTTAATGGCGATGCAACTATAGACTATACACCCAAAATAGTTTTAAAATTAGTTTTAGGAAGACAGTCTGTAAGATGAATGATAAATAAACTATTCTAGTCACAATACTATTATATACATATTGTGATGAATACTACTTCTAGAGTACGAAAAGGTTACACGGCGAAACCATGGTTACAAATGGATATTCTAAAGTTTCATGGATCTATGCATTTTTCTACTTTTCTCATTGAGGGGCCTCGGTGGCCGAGTGGTCAAGGTAGTTCGTTTACTATTGATCACGTGGTCTGTCAACACTGAGATTGCGGGTTCGATTCTCACTGCAGGCAGGGTGTACTCGACTCCAATCTTAATTGACAAGGATTGCCAGTTTTCCTACCGCAGGTCGGGGGTTCTCTCCGGGTACTCCGGCTTCCTCCCCCAATAAAAACTGGACGCCATGAAATAGCTGAAAAATTGCTGAAAGTGGCGTTAAAACACCATTCAAACAAACAAACAAACAAACTTTTCTCATTGTTCTGACAAGACTTCATTACACCGAAGGTTCATTATTCCTAAGGTCCTGATCGTTCTAGTTTATTGTTCCGATGTTCATGGTTTCGAAGCATGTTCTTAGCCTAGTTTATTGTTCCGATATTCATGGTTTTGAAGCATGTTTTAGTCTAGTTTATTGTTCCGATGTTCAGTTTTGAAGCATGTTTTAGTCTAGTTTATTGTTCCGATGTTCACGGTTTCGAAGCCTGTTCTTAGTCTAGTTTATTGTTCCGATGTTCATAGTTTCGAAGCCTGTCCTTACTCTAGTTTATTGTTCCGATGTTCATGGTTTCGAAGGCTGTTCTAAGTCTAGTTTATTGTTCCGAGAAACATTAAGCACAACAATTACTATTATGTAACATGTATGCATTGGCGGATTTAATTGGAAAATTCTAACATAAAATACACGATTTACCGGTCTGAAAATGATGGTTTATAGTAATTGTTCCAAAAAGGATGTTATCGGGCTGTGTGTCAATGTAAATCAAGGGTTGCATCAAATATCAGTTTACATCAGGAAATATCTAGGAGAATCTATGAAATAGTTTAAGCTGAAGTTAATTGTCTCTTCTATGCTCTGAAGTTAATAGTCTCCTCCATGCTCTGAAGTTAATAGTCTCCTCCATGCTCTTAAGTTCTTAAGTTATTGCTAAATAATAGAAAAACTGAACGGTTCTTCGTGAATAATAATTTCTTATATACGTTTTTAGGAAAGACAAACTAAAATTGTATCATAAGTTGAAGATGACAAAAGCGCAGCTTTCACATAACAACGTTCTTGTTGGATGCGTTTAGAATTTTTTTACCCAAGAGCACAGAATAAGTAGGCGTAAGCTCATCTGTAATGGGTCATCTGTAATGGCTCATCTGTACATGAAATCGGCTAATTACGGGAGAAACGATGAACTATCGAACTAATAAGCTAAATGTGACAATAACTCAAAGCAAGACCCCATGATTTCCCCGAGTGGTTTATTTGCCAAACAGGCGAGAAACAAATTTTTAACGAAAATTAATCGATCATTTATGTAAAGAAAATTTCCTAATCCCCATCGTTTATATTATGACTAGAGTTTTAGGAATACCACACTGCCTTGTTGCAAATTTGATTACAGTTTTAAATTTTGAACACGTTACTGGTGCATCTATTGAACGTCATAATTAGACTCAACGTACTTTTGTAACCATTTAGTTTATATGAGATGGCTTTAACTTCCATTGCTAGTCACATGAGTGTTGGTTTCATAATGCTCATCTTGACTTTTCTATGTTTTTTCATGGTTGTGTATTGTTTTTTTAAATTTTTTTCATAATTTGTCTTTTCTATTTCGACTTTTCAAATAATTCCGTTCATTTGTCTTTATTGTGGAATTTCGCTGAGTTTTTTTTTTAATTTCTCTAGTTTAACTGCATCTTAGTGTATTTCTGGTCTACGTAACGCGTTCTGGAATCAGGACGTAATAAAAAGTATAAAATTCAAAATGAAGGTAATAACAAAATACCGAACACATATGAAAAGAGTACCAAAACACAAAAGGACGAAATTACGTCAGACAACTCACAACAATATGACAACAATAAGTAACATAAACCATTATAAACAAACTTTTGATATCAGATCTTCCATAAAGGTGACCATATCCTGCTATAAAGTAGATGTCTTCATTAAAGTGTTACTATATTGACATTATCGGGTAACCTGGAATCCTGGTTATTCGAAAGGTCACTAAAGTGTAACCATCGAATCCTGGTTATCCGAAAGATCACTAAATTGTAACCATAGTGACAACCATCGTGTCACCTTGAATCGTAGTGATCAGAAGGGTCACTGTGTAACTATAGTGACAACTATCGTGTAACCTCGAATCCTGGTGATCCGAAAGATTAATAAATTGTAACCATAGTGACAACTATCGTGTTACCTTGAATCGTGGCGATCTGAAAGATCACTAAAGTGTAACAATCGAATCCTGGTGATCCGAAAGATCACTAAAGTCTACCTATAGTGACAACTATCGTGTTACCTTGAATCCTGGTGATCCAAAGGGTCACTGTGTATCTATAGTGACAACTATCGTGTAACCTCGAATCCTGATGATCCAAAAGATCACTAAATTGTAACCATAGTGACAACTATCGAGCTACCTTGAATCGTGGTGATCTGAAAGGTCACTAAAGTATAACTATAGTGACAACCATCTTGTTACCTGGAATCCTGGTGATTAGAAAGGTTACTATGTCATCCGTATAGCGAAATATAATGTAATACTTGTTTGTGTAAAATCTGTTTTGATGTTGCACATGTATTAGATGTCCATTCGGATTTTTCCGAGTGTATTGGTGTACAGAGTATTATTATAGAAATTTGACCCCATATCACTTTGGGCGAAATATGACCAAAAAACGAAAAAATGGTAGCGAACGAGTGATAGCTCATTTTTTCATTTCGTTGGCGGCAAACAGTTTTTTCTCGTTTTCTCCACAAATGATATGGGGTCAAATTCATGTAGTGTTATGATGAACAAAGTACTGATACAGAGTATACAAACAATGACCAATTGCAGAAAGTGTTCAAACATAATAGTATGACAAAAAAACAAAAGCTCATATTAAGTTTTGTTTTAATAAAGAAGATAGAAATCAATTAGGCCTATAAAAATCTACAAGTCCTCAGATTTTCATTGTTTGTCTTTTTTCAAACTTCGCCTAGATTCCTCTGCAGTGACCGTAAGAGACAAGTAAGGTTGATGTCATTGTAATATTTCCGTTAGTCACACATGCAAGTCCTCATTCCGATATAAGTGTATCATTTCAGCTAGGTCTTTGGCAAATAATGAATGTTATCGATTTTTTAACATTTGTCACACATAAATCTAATTTGTTTTATTTTTGGCAGTTTAGTGAATTCTGCTTTATTTTTGTAGACTACATTTCAGACTGAACGTCAGCACCACTGTAATGTTGATATTATCTACCCATACAGTACCACTGACTTGGAGAAGCAGCACTTTCTCAGTCTCAAACATCCCTTGTTCGATTTTAACATACAACAGATAAATGGCGAAATAAAGCTGATAAAACAGCAAGACGTGTATGTTATGAAATAATAACAATCATATCAAATTAATACACGAGTAACAGAATAACAAACATGAACCCACTATAACTGTAAATTAAAAAATAAAATAACTGCGTAGAAGTTCTTAATGTTAATGTTTATTCTTGATCAGCGAAACAAACAAAACACTACGAAAACATTATCATATATACACATATTCCGATATTCAATTAGATTGCTTTTTCAACTTTTCTATGTCTCTTTTAAGTTCTGCCTCTCGTTCTTTGAGTTTTGCCAAAATATCTTCTGTCTGGCTTGTGACTTCTTGGTTTTTCTTTATTCGATCTTCAACTCCGTCCAGGTTAGATTTCATTCCTTTGATGTTTTCTTCTAGTTTAATTCCTTGCAGCTCTGTATCAATGGCAGCTTGGGCGATTTTTCCCTTTTCACGCGTAAGCATAGCGATCTTATCTTTTCTCTGCTTTATTCTTGTTTTCATCATACAAATGTCAGTCTCCCTAACTAAGATCTCATGCTCCTTTTCCCTTAGAGCCTTTTTCAAATCACTATCAGCCCCTTTACTTCTTTTAATATCGTCTTCAAGCTTTAATTTGTCTTTCATTAACACAGACAGTCCTCGTTCTTGTTTGACTAAATCCTGTTCCAAATCACCGATGTCGCCTTCCATCTTTAATGTCCTGTTGCTATCTTTGTTTTCTTTTCTGTCAGTATAAATATATAAACTTAGAATAAATATAAATACAAAATAACTTTACTTTAAATATATGCAATAAATATATTTTAATCCATAATTGCAACTGTAATAAGTTGTTTTTACGTGATAAATACCCTTAAACAATAACTCTGCGGATACAATGGTTTACTGAAAGAAAACCTGCACACGGTTACAACAGTAATTCGACCTTGGAATATAGCTGTTTTACTGTAGTTCGACCTTGAGATAGCTGTTTCTTCCCATCTATATCCCTCAAATCTACTGTTGTGATGTTTTTAGATTAGACTTGCAGTTATAAAGTCATTATCCTTAGGTATGTTGAACAAAACATTTTGTTTGTATGTTATATAGAGTTTAGAACTCGCCACAGTTTGGCAACGTTATCATTCTAGTGTTAATTAAAATGACCCTGGCAAACTGCCTCTAATTGTAATTCCTACAACAAAGAAACGATGTATCAATCAAAGATGAAACAACATATTTTCATGTCATAATAATGTAAAATGTTGCCATAATTATGTTTTGACGTACAGAGCGGAAACAGTACAATGTCGTAATTATATTTTTTTCATATTTTAAGCTAAGCACGATTGTTGTCGTGCACCACCTATCCTTGTAATAGAAGTTAACTCAACAACAATGACGTCTGGTTGTTAAAAGGAGTGTATGTTTCCCAAATGGTAATATTATCTTAGTACTAACTGATCTTTATTGGACCCTAGACAATCTATTTCTGCTTTCTATACAGGAGCACGCCTTATTTGTACTGGGGTCCGGTTTTTTTTGTTCTGACGTAATAAAAGCTGGATCAAGATTAGAAATCTAGCAATGTAAGTTTTTCTTCCTGATACGCTTCGACCGGAATAATTAAATATAAGCAAAAATTGGATGCAAGACTGTATAAAAAAAAAGACACCATATATAACAAGCACGAAGCAAATAAATACTAGCCAGTATACCAGTGGATACAATTGAGATCTAGTGATACAACCAAGCTTAAATCTAATGGACACAGCCAAGAGAGCTGAGATCTAGAGATACGTCCAAGCCAGCTGAAACCTAATGGACATAGCCACGCAAGCTGAGATCTAGAGATACGTCCAAGCCAGCTGAAACCTAATGGACATAGTCACGCAAGCTGAGATCTAGAGATACATCCAAGCCAGCTGAAACCTAATGGACATAGCCACGCAAGCTGAGATCTAGAGATACGTCCAAGCCAGCTGAAACATAATGGACATAGCCACGCAAGCTGAGATCTAGAGATACGTCCAAGCCAGCTGAAACATAATGGACATAGCCACGCAAGCTGAGATCTAGAGATACGTCCAAGCCAGCTGAAACCTAATGGACATAGCCACGCAAGCTGATATCTAGAGATACAATCCAGCCAACTGAGATCAAGTGATACAACGAACCAACTAAGATCTAGTGAAGACAACAAAGCCAACGAACTCTGGTGATACAACCTTGCCATCTGAGGTCAAGTGATACAACCAAGTAATCTGATTTAGTACATACAGCCAATCCAGCAGATCAAGTGATTCGAACAAGCCATCTGAGATCAAGTGGATAAAATCAAGTCAACTGAGGTCAAGCGATTCAACCAAGAGAATACATCTACTAGTAAGCTAAATACAATCCAGTTAATAATTTGATACATCCAAAGCTAATTGAGATTCAGTGGATAAACCTAGCCCGCTGAGATCGTGTGATACAATCAAGCCAACTGAGATTAGTGGATACAACTAAACCAATAAAAATCTAGTGGATACAACCAAGCCAACTTGAGATCTAGTTATGCAACCAATACAACTGAGGTCTTGTAGATACAGCCGGAAATTTGAGATCTTGCCACTAGAACTAAGCTAATCGAGATCTAGTTGATACAATAATGCCAATTGAGATCTAATGGATACGTCCGAGGCAAGTGAGATCTAATGAGTACAGCAAAGCAAACTGAGGTCTAGGTTAATTAAATGCACGTAAATACCAGTTTCCTCTCGTCAGTATTGTTCTGCTATAAATGCAACGGCTAGATGGATGAATTGGTAAAAATTATTTTCTATGGATATTATTTAATACGTGTTATTGATCAGAATCTGCTGCTACCATTCCACCTGTTTAAACCGTTATCATGTTTTATAATTTTAATGTTTATACAATATTTCTGATTTGCACAGTGGGTTTTTATCTTATACGTTCTATCTGATAAAACTTAAAGCCTCCATCCATCACTTAGTATCTTTGCGAATCTCTAACCAAAATTGCTCACGTAAATAATCAGAAGAATAAATATAACTTATACAATAAGTATCGACTATTTTTTTGCCTAGTATATTTCTTTGTATTTTCTTTCTATACCTTGTTTGTATTATCTAATGTTATATTTTGATTAAATATTGAATAATTTAATTTCGAAATATTTGTTTTACGTGGCACACAACATAACTCACATAAACTGAATGCCAAAATAATTTAAAAGAAATAACACGAAATTTCTTTAAATATTTAAATATATCAGATGTTTTGATATTAATTTAAAATAAACTTAATCCAAAAATTATATGCATGTACTACAAGGTATGCAAAAAAAAATCCACTTCCGCTACATAGAAACATTTACACGTGTTATTATTATCATTAATTTTCCTTTTAAAGATGTTTCATTACATATTAAAATATTCTAACGATATATTTTTAACGTCAATTTTCATTAAAAAGCGAAAATAAAAGTACATTTATCTAGTTCGTTTAAATATGAATAATTTTTAATTAAAAAAAAAACAATCCATCAAAAAAAACTTTCAACCCATACTGTATCAACACACTGTAAATTTTCTTCGACTGTGCTTTTGGCTAGCTGGTCAAATAGGTAGCCTCGACAGCCAAGTTATTAAGGTAGATAGTGACTGTCAATACTGAGGTTGCTGGTTCGAGTCACTACAGGCAAGGTATACTAGACTCCAATCTTAACTGACAAGGATTGACAGTTTTTCAATAGAAGGTACCGGTTTTCTCTGCGTTCGCATGCTTCCTCACCAAATAAATACTGGACGCCATGATGCGACTGTAAGATTGCTGAATGTGTCGTTAAACACTGTTCACTCAAACAAACAAATCGTAATATAGATAGTTCAAGTAGATTCATAAACATTTGCCCAAATTTTTCAAACATGACAAAAAAGGTTTCCTATAAGTTGAAAGTATTGCATTTTCGGATTTTCCATTACATACTTTAAAAGTCTGGGATTACTAGTCAACTAAAAAAGAATTTTGGAACATTGAAGATATCAGAGCTTCAAGAATCAGACGACGTATCGTAGTTACTACTAGAACAGGGATTGAAATATTTAAATAAATAACGTTGTTATTGCACTAATATTTAGTCATATTTGTTGTTCACACTATATAATACTGCACTAGACTAATGCACTAGTCATTACATATTTATTGGTACATGTTTAAAACTTGTTATAAAACTAATAAAGAGCAGTCATGCATAGCAATTACGCGTGTTAGTTAACTAGAAGTTAGTATTGGAATCTCAAAGACTTAAGTATGACAAAAACGGACAGGTATTGGTTAGTGTGTTGTGTTGCTATGTTACTGACTCTGGTTACATGTTCAGAACATGTTATTTTGGGAGATATCGCATATTTGTGTCACTGTTCTAGAATAAAAGTCTTGATACAATCCGACTACAAAATTACGAACCACGATGACGGTTACGGCAATCGTTTATGTGTTAAAAATTACAATGATCTTAAAATTCTGAACCAAGTTTGAATGACTATCCGTGTTTTAAAAAGTAGTAGGAAATGTCCACTATCTAGTTATTGTTCGCACATTCTTTATGCCACCTGTATCAACTTGATTTACATATGTCTCCTACATCTTATAGATAATCATTGGATCAAATCTGAATCCAGAGGTCATTTGAATTAACTCATTACATAGTAAAGTTATAATTAATCCAAATACAAATAATACTAAGCACAATGAGGAAGGTTACAAGTGTCTTAAACTAATTTTTTTCCACGTTTAATTAGAAATTTATTTCCTTTTAAGATGTATTACTTAATTGTTTTACACAAACTTACCATGTCTACTATTTACTTTGTAAATCACTTTCAAAACTCGTTCAGTCTAAAAATACAGGTCGCGTCATTGATTGCTCGCGCAAAAATATCGACAAATTTAAAGGGAGTATTTCTAAAATAATGAGAACTTTTAAGTGTAATATGGTCTGGGTTGGTATATTTGGGAGGGGGATCTATTATCAGTAAGTATCCATATGTATTACGTCAGCTGATAGTTATTAATATCACACTCCATCAAATGTATTGTATAATTTCACCAAAGTCAATAAATGTCACTGCGTAATTGGTCTGAGTATATTATTTGTCCGACTAGACTTTACACCTTGCTCTATTAAAGTGTATATATGATTGGCTGTGAATATACACTAATATATGTTGAGTGAAATCCGAAATATGTTGATATTTCGTTCTGACGTCCAATGTCCAGTATGTTGTTTTTTATTTCTTAGAAATGGATTAGCTACTGTAGAAACGAAATCGTGAAGTAAAATAGTTTGATTGACTGTATGGGAAATACACAGAGAATTTTTCTTTCAGTTGTAACGAATACATACAGTCACTTACTGAGAACTAACCAAACTCAGGGGGGGGGGGGTCTACTGTATAAGGTGGATACCAATGTTAGCCAAGGTTATGACGTTATATTGGGTCATTATGGTTTGGATACGTGGGGTTTCCACAGATTATTTGTATGTTAAATTTAATAAGTCTATTTACTACAAGTACTCACTGTGAATTGATCTATGTTCTAAATAAGATAATAACAATATATTAGTGGCAAGCAAACTCATAAATGTGAAAGTACTAAATATTCCGCCCGAGATACTCCGGGAACAGGAACTTGAAACTAAATGTTCAAAAAAGAATACACCTCGAACCAAAATGCCTAGATAAATTAAAAATAAAAAAAAATATTTTAAAACAAACCAATTTTAGTATATGAATAGTTAACTTACCTAAAAACTAAGCGTAATCCTTGCAAGGCACGTCTACCTTTCTACCTACAGACGATATACTAATTAGTCATTCGCTTCCTACTTCCTTGGCATCAGATCGCAGATTAAGCTGCAGAGTCGCTCTTGGCAACAACACTTATAGATAGCTTTCTCTCATCTTAAAATATATGATATGTTTTTAAGATATGAATACCACATCGCCTCCTCATAGACAAACATGTTATATCAATTTTCTTCGTATTAAATTATGATTGAATTCCATTGGTTCAGATTAGATGAAAGTACTTAGAAATGTAATGGTTGTACCTTTCCTTTTCAATTAGGATTGACGTCATAAGTACCACTGTGCTTTGGTGCTTTAGTAGGAATTTACCGTTTTGAATTATTTTAAAGTTGAAAAATCATGGAGAGAATAATACTGCACACCTGTTACTATAATAAATGTTTACTTTGCAGCAAAGATATAAAACATGCAATATTTGAAGGAAATTCATGTGTTTAATTTGAGAAGTGCTTGTGAAACCAAACATAATGTCAGAATTTGATTTTTTTATAAAACAATACAACTCCGATCTAGCAACCAGTCTAGTATTAGACAGTGGTATAACAGGTACTGCCAATGTACTGTCCAGGCGTACGAAGGGAAATAAATTAATAAATAAACGTTGAAAGATGTAAAAATTAATTTGTTTGAGTGTCTTTCAGAATAAAACGGGGACCATTACATATCATTCCGTAGTCGGAACTAAACTGCGCCGTATTTTTTCCACTTCAAATAATTGTTGGGATTTCTGTTTTAATTTTATGGAATCATTTATTAATAATTAAAGATGTAAAATCTTATTCGAGAATAAAACGGGGACCGTTACATATCATATGTGACGTAGAATTCAAACTGAAGCTTATTTTAGACCTATAGTTTGTATTGTATTATTTTTAGATCCCAGTCCACGTGTTTGTATTGTATTATTTTTAGACCCCTAGTCCACGTGTTTCTTTTGTATTATTTTTAGACCCCTAGTCCACGTGTTTGTATTGTATTATTTTAGACCCCTAGTCCACGTGTTTGTATTGTATTATTTTTAGACCCCTAGTCCACGTGTTTGTATTGTATTATTTTTAGACCCCTATTCCACGTGTTTGTATTGTATTATTTTTAGACCCCTAGTCCACGTGTTTGTATTGTATTATTTTAGACCCCTAGTCCACGTGTTTGTATTGTATTATTTTAGACCCCTAGTCCACGTGTTTGTATTGTATTATTTATAGACACCTAGTCCACGTGTTTGTATTGTATTATTTTAGACCCCTAGTCCACGTGTTTGTATTTTATTATTTTTAGACCCCTAGTCCACGTGTTTGTATTGTATTATTTTAGACCCTTAGTCCACGTGTTTGTATTGTATTATTTTAAGACCCCTAGTCCACATATTTGTATTGTATTATTTTTAGACACCCCAGTCCACGTGTTTGTATTATACGTATTATTGTAGACCCCTTATCGAGTTATTTGAGGTATTTCAGTCTATTGTATTATTTGTAGTCTCATAATCCACGTGTTTGTATTGTATTATTTTTAGACCCCTAGTCCACGTGTTTGTATTGTATTATTTTTAGACACCCTAGTCCACTTGTTTGTATTGTATTATTTTTAGACCCCTAGTCCACATATTTGTATTGTATTATTTTTAGACACCCCAGTCCACTTGTGTGTATTGTATTATTTTTAGACCCCTAGTCTACGTGTTTGTATTATACGTATTATTGTAGACCCCTTATCGAGTTATTTGAGGTATTTCAGTCTATTGTATTATTTGTAGTCTCATAATCCACGTGTTTGTATTGTATTATTTTTAGACGCCTAGTTACATTGTATTATTTTTATTAAATTATTCAATACGTTTTTGGTCATGGTTCGGTCAAACTTCGGTATAGTTGCCTCTTCGGGACGTGCTGAGCATCTCTGGGACCTCGAGGACCATCCAGGGCACCTGACGACCATCCAGGGCACCTGACGACCATCCCAGCACTCAGTAGGTTATTAAAATAGTGTTCTATGTATATTATATATTGTTAATAAATTGAATCAAAATATAAGAATTTGTGTTCCCCACAAATAGAATGCCCTGTTAATTGGTTAATGTCTGGACTTTATCAGTAGTCGATGTCAGTAACTATGTTTTTGTTTTCAGAAGTATATCCTGTATTTACATACATGATGATCAGTTACGTAAGACAATTATCTATTAATCTAAACATTCTTCTAATCTGTCTATCAACATCTGCCACATAAAGATCTTTATACTTCATTGGATGCTGTACCTTTTATATAGATCTAATTGTTATTTGTTTGTAGGAATATATGTTTAGCTACAAGCTGTGTGTAATTAATTACTTGCCTTCATTTTACGTGAAAAGTTTCAGATCATAACTACGATAACTCAAGCTGTTTTTTTTTGTATATTTGGCGAATCAGAGAAACACAACATGCAATGAGTGATCATATTACTGTGCCTTTATTTAAATGAACTCGTTTATTTTTAACATCAATTAAGAGCATTTCCTTTGTTGACAACATTCTTTTATCAAAATCTGAGGGTTACTTTAAGGTTCTGGAGCCAGTAACTAAAAGCCTATCTTAAGACTCCCTCAATTACCAATTTACGATTATCGTAAGCTAATTTTAATAATAAACTAAGGGGGTAACTAAAACTGTTCTTTGATCATTCTTAATGTGAACTTATTTTTTTACTACGATGAACGTAAGAAGGGAAACTTAAGAATGGTCTTAATTTATTTCCAGAGCTCCCGTCTTTGTTTTCACGCAAAAAATACACACGATCTTCAATTTTCCCACTACTATCTTCTGTGTTTCCTGCATATTTTAAAACTATATTGGTAAAAAAATTATTTGCACCACAAACACCCTGCACATTAAGTGCATGAAAACCTTTGCTACAGATATACAGTTGTTCATCAACTGATGGTGCCTTTATAGGAATCAACGTCCGATCTTTTGCTCCGAGGACATGAGGCTATTCTTTAATGTCATAAAAGTCAAACATAACGGAATGGCGTTCCACATTTGTGGAAATTGAATATACTGTCCAATGTTTCTAGCAGTGGGTTTGGTAATTCTGTGAACACAGCGAGAAACGGACATTTTGATTACACCGTGAGCATCTCCAATGACATTCAAGTAGCTCCCACTCTCGAAATACCGAAGTTCTGTCAAGACCTGTAATGGAAAAGGAAGTGCCTGACCTGTACTAGTCGTGTCTGTCTAGCAAGGTCGGCGTACAACTATTGACAGAGTTCGTACATGAACCAGAGGCTCTTAAGAGCCTGTATCGCTGACCTGATTTTATAGGCAATGAAGATGCGATTCCCTAATGTAAAAATAAGTCCTGTAATTTTCAATAAACATTAAAGAGGACCATCCAAACAATATTGCTAGAAAGTTTTGTTTCCATTGGTTAACTGGTTTTATAGAGAAGAAGATTTTTTTTTTCATTTGCCCATAGGGTCCTATGTTAAACTAGTCCTGCGGTTGTGGCCATTTTGAATTTTCAATTGGCAATAAAAACATAAACTTTAAAGAAGACCATCCAAACAATATTGTCAGTAAGTTTTGTTTCAGTTGGTTAATCAGTTTCAGAGAAGAAACCTTTTAAAACTTTTTTCCCATAGGGTCCACTGTTAATATATGTAATGCTGTGGTGGCCATTTTAATTTTCTGATTGGCATAAAAAACACAAACTTTATAAGGACCATCTAAAATAATATTGATAGTAAGTTTTGTTTCCATTGGTTAATCGGTTTCAGAGAAGAAGCCTTTTAAAACTTTTTCCCCACAGGGTCCAATGTTAAACCAAGTCCTGTGGTGGCGGCCATTTTGATTTTCCAATCGGCATAAAAAACATACACTTTTTAAAGGACCATCCAATCAATATTGGTAATAAGTTTTGATTCGATTGGTTAACCGATTTCCAAAAAGAAGCCTTTTTAACTTTTTCCCCATAGGGGCCTATGTTAAACTAAGTCCTGCAGTGTAGTGCATTTTGATCTTCGAATTGGCATAACAAACATAAACTTTATAAAGGACCATCCAAACAATATTGGTAGTAAGTTTTGATTCCATTTGATAACCGGTTTCAGAGAAGAAGCCTTTTAAACTTTTTCCCATAGGGTCCTATGTTAAACTAAGTCCTGTGTTGGCGGCCATTTTGAATTTCCAATTGTCATAAAAAACAAAAAACTTTATATAGGACCCTCCAAACAATATTGCTAGTCAGTTTTTGTTTCCATTGGTTAACAGGTTTTAGAGAAGAAGCCTTTAAAAACTTTTCCCATAGGGTCCTATGTTAAACTAAGTCCTGCGGTGGTGGCTATTTTGAATTTCCAGTTGGCATAGAAAACATAAACTTTATAAAGGACAATCCAAACAATATTGCCAGTAAGTTTTGTTTTGATTGGTTAAACGGTTTCAGAGAAGAAGCCCTTTTGAACTTTTTTCCCAAAGGGTCCTATGTTAAACTAAGTCTTGCGGGGGCAGCAATATCGGTTTTCCAATCCAAATTAAAAACACTAACTTTGTAAAGGTCCATCCAATGAACATTATGGCCAAGTTTGGTTTCAATTGGCCAAGTGGTTTCAGAGAAGAAGATTAAAATGTAAAAGGTTTACAGAAGACGCCGCCGACGACGACGACGTCGACGGACGCAAAGTGATAACAATAGCTCACATGACATTTGGGTCAGGTGAGCTAAAAATAGCTAAGAAAATCGACAGAGCAACAAGAGCCAAAGGTCAAAGGACAGTTACAAATCCGGATATAGACAAACGCAACACAGAAACCAAAAACACAAAACAGAAAGAGACTAACACGAACCCTAATAAAAACCATGGGTGCACTCGGGTGCTCCAGACGAGTAGCAGTGCCTGCCCCTAATTAGACACCCGTCTAGTTACTTATTGTCAATGTCTAGGGCATGTCATGTATATGCTTTCCTTATTAAGTCTATAGTTTCAAATGATCTCCTTGTCTGTCTTGTAATCCAGTGGACTATTTCGGTCGCGAAACCATCAGGGTATATCCTGTTGTCGGTAAACTTGTATATTATTTAAAAATAGTTCTACGTCCATTTTGTTCTGCGTATTCAAATACAGTTTACTTGTATTTAAGGGTGGTCATGAGCAGTCTTAGTGTTTCAAAGATTTTTTGCATTTGAGAGAACGTTTAGTTACACTCTCAAATCTTAACGATAACCGTAAGATACAACTATGCATATACTTAAATTTAAGGAATTTTTTAGTTACCCAACAAAAATAAGGAGATCTTAAGTTATGTTCGTAGACATATCTTAAATTTGAGTGTCTTTTTTGAAGTTAAGGGTTGTCAATCATACTAAGTGCTCTTTTAGTTACACTCTTATTTCTTAAGGTGATCGTAAGAATGTCCTTTCTTCTAAGATTGCTTATAGTTACTGGCCCCAGACATACAGCCAAAACTTAAACGTGAACTACTTTAACTGTTATCACTGTCAAGGTCATTGACCTACATTACCATTGGTGTTCCACAAATTGTGGTTTTCTACTTCTGGCCTTTACCTATCTAACATGTGAAATAGTATGATATTCCAAATATTTCAGTTGTATTAGTTAACACAGTTTTTTAAACGGATCGTTCAGAAGTCGACATTAGTTACACAACATTAGAACTAGACATTAGTCAACACGCTCTAGACCATTCAGAACATTGGTTAACACAACCTATAACCATTTACGGGGCATTAAGCACTTGGTTAACATAATTTGTAAACTCAATAATGGTTAAAACAAACGGTCGAGGAATCATTAGAAAATTTAAGATAAACAAACAGCGAAAACCATGTCTACACAAGCTGAAATTTAAAAAAGCTTACTTAATGCGGAATGTCAATGGATTTTTTCTCCAAATGAATATGACAGGTAAGAATCCAGACAATATGTTTCATATTTTGGTTACATTTGTGACTACATTAATCTCCTCACTGACGGATAATATTGTAAGGTTTGACTTTATATTAGCTGAGACCTAACAGTTTATTTCTGTATTAACCTTCCAGTATTTGTTGTATCATGTTGGCAATCCATTGCTGACCGTCTGTTTGATAAGTAGACGGTTTTGACGACTATATTAGTCCCGAGTGCTCAATTAAATTTCTGTACAGTAACTATACGCAGACATTTTTCTGTACTTAGTGAAAGGGGACATTAACTGATCATTTAGACAATAGTCATTTTCAAGAAACTATCATAATTAGAACAAAGAAACAAAACAAAATACAAACAATTTGATATAAATTGTGCATCCATTCTCGGAAAATCTTGATATAAGTAGCCGGAAGACAAGCAAAAACATCTTATTGTTAAAACCAACATTTTTGTTTTACTTTGCAACCGGGTTTGAAACTAATATAACAATGTCAAAGCGTGAAATGCACAGTTAACAAACAACTCGTATAAATCGTGTATCAGATGAAATCAATGTTTTTGTTTAAATCGATTTTCTTAAATGCTTCTTAAAAATAACAATGTTTTTCGCGTTATCCTAGGAATTTTAAGTAGTCATTTCGTGAATAATTTACTTGTATGAACTGACACAAAGTGGAACCTCATGGCATTATATGTTAATGATGAAAACTTTGTCATTGCAAAAGGATTACTTGTAGCATCTTTGGTAAGACGTTATAGTATAGGATTACTTGTAGCATCTTTGGTAAGACGTTATAGTATAGGATTACTTGTAGTTGTAGCATCTTTTTTTAAGACGGTTTATTGTAGGATTATTTGTAGCATCTTTGGTAAGACGTTTTAGTGTATGATTATTTGTAGCATCTTTGGTAAGCTAGACGTATTAGTGTAGGGTTACTGTTGTACCATCTCTGGTAAGACGTTATAGTGTAGGATTACTGTTGTACCATCTTTGGTATGACTTTATAGTGTAGGATTACTGTTGTTGCATCTTTGGTAAGACGTTATAGTGTATGATTACTGTTGAAGCATCTTTGGTAAGACGTTATAGTGTAGAATTACTGTTGTAGCATCTGTGGTAAAATGTTATATTGTAGGATTACTGTTGAAGCATCTTTGGAAAGACGTAATATTGTAGGATTACTGTTGTAGAATCTTTGGTAAGACGTTATAGTGTAGGATTACTTGTAGTATCCTTGGTAAGACGTTAAAGTGTAGGATTACTGTTGTAGCATCTTTGGTAATTATAGGTTATTTACGTTTTTTGAAACGAGATGCGTTTTCTCGTTCATATCTCATCGAAGGGCGACAGCCCTGAGATGAGATGACGAGAAAATGCATCGAGTTAACGACGTCTTGTCAGCGAGCTGAGATGGGCCCATCACAAGCTAGTAGAGTGAGATGGAATAATATCGCAATATATCAAAGGAAAATACTGCAAAATAGCGATAAGACGTAATAGTTAGGATTACTGTTGTAACATCTTTGGTAAGACGTAATATTGTAGAATTACTGATGTAGCATCTTTGGTAAGACGTTATAGTGTAGGATTACTGTTGTAGCATCATCTTTGGTAAGACGTTATTGTGTATGATTACTGTTGTAGCATCTTTGGTAAGACGTTATAGTGTAGGTTTACTGTTGTAGCATCTTTGGTAAGACGTTATAGTGTAAGATTACTGTTGTAGCATCTTTGGTAAGACGTTATAGTGTAGGATAACTGTTGTACCATCTGTGGTAAGATGTCATTGTGTAGGATTACTGTTAAAGCATCTTTGGTAAGGCGTTATAATGTAGGATTACTCTTGAAGCATCTTTGGTAAGACGTAATAGTGAAGGTTTATTGTTGTAGCATCTTTGGTAAGACGTTATAGTGTAAGATTACTGTTGTAGCATCTTTGGTAAGACGTTATAGTGTAGGATTACTATTGTAGCATCTTTGGTACGAGTTTATAGTGTAGTATTACTGTTTTAGTATCTTTGGTAAGACGTTATAGTGTAAGAGTACTGTTGTAGTATCTTTGGTAAGACGGTTTAGTGTCGGATGACTTGTAACATCTTTCGTAAGACGTTATAGTGTAGGATAACTGTTGTACCATTTTTGGTAAGACGTTATAGTGTAGGATTACTGTTGTATCATCTTTGGTAAGACGTTATATCGTAAGATTACTGTTGTACCATCTTTGGTAAGACGTTATAGTATAGGATTTCTGTTGTAGCATCTTTGGTAAAATGTTATAGTAATGGATTACTTGTAGTATCTTTGGTAAGACGTTTATAGTGTAGGATTACTTGTAGCATCTTTGGTAAGACGTTATAGTGTAGAATTACCATTGTAGCATCTTTTGTAAGACGTTTTAGTGTAGGATTACTGTTGAAGCATCTTTGGTAAGACGTTATAGTGTAGGATTATTTGTAGCATCTTTGGTAAGACGTTATAGTGTAGGATTATTTGTAGCATCCTTGGTAAGATGATATAATGTAGCATTACTTGAAGCATCTTTGGTAAGACGCTATAGTGTAGAATTACCATTGTAGCATCTTTTGTAAGACGTTATATTATAGGATTACTGTTGTAGCATCTTTGGTAAGACGTTATTGTGTAGGATTACTATTGTAGCATCTTTGGTAAGACGTTATAGTGTAGGTTTACTGTTGAAGCATCTTTGGTAAGACGTTATAGTGTAGAATTACTGTTATAACATCTTTGGTTAGACGTTATAGTGTAGGATTACAATCTAGAATTCTAATGCCACAAGACATTATTTAGAACACATAAGCCTGATTTTAGAAGTACACATGCTACAATATATTATTTAGAACATATAAGGCAGTGTCAAGGAGTACAAATGCCAAATTATTTAGAACCCGTAAAGCCGAGTTACAGAGTACAAATGTCACAACACAAGACATTATTTAGAACACATAGAAGGGAGTGATTAATCTGCGATTTGATTCATAATCTCTGTGTTCCACTGCAGTCAAAATTATGTTCAAGTTTGACCATAATACAGCCTTTATACAACGAATGAAACGTACAACAGTCTAAAACAAAACGACATACATACATACATGCTGTTCATCTATGGCTTACATAAAAACGCTTCTGTGGTAAACTACAACAGTATATCACAGAACTTCACAGAACGTAAAATAACATATATGCTTAAAATTGCGTATATAAATAAAAATTATCATATAACATGAACATACACATGCAGAACTGCACATAGCATAACGTCTGTAATATAGATTAGCTACAACACTATAGCCGCTTTTTGATCTCTGAGATTAAAACACAGAGCTACGTGACTGTAGCTATAAAACAGAAACATGCTTTACACTGCGACCAAAAATATACTCATGCAGAATGTAGATGAATTGATGCCATACATCAAAGTTTGTCTCGTTTTTTAACTGTTATTGTCCTGATTATGTATTAGTTCTATATTATGTCTTGCTAAACTCGGGTTTATGGGTTCTAAACAGTGTCCTGTGGCATTTGTATTTCTAAACTCGTCTTGATGCGTTCTAAATAATGTCTTGTTTTCAATAATTTGGCATTTGTACTCCTAAAACATTGACTTTTGTGTTCTAAATAATATACTAGCTTTGTATCATTAGTACCTTGTAAAATCTGATGTATTCTAAAATAGGTCTTGTAATTTTTGTACTTAAACTTACCTTTTACTGATTACGAGTTCTAATAGTCTTGTAGCATTTAAAATCTGAACTCTGATTAATATCTTAAAGCAAATGTACTTCTAAACTCGGGCTTACGTGTCCTAAATAATGTCTTGTAATATTTGTACTCTGAACTGATGCTTTTTGGACAAATATATGTTGGATACCCTACTAAACAAATACATGTACTACAAAATATTTCACTTTCAAGCTGATTAATTGTTAAAAATATAAAAGCAGAAATTACTTCAATCCATTAACTTAAACACGCTTTAATCAGAGTTAGACACATGATAATAAAGTAAAAATTATTTAACGTTGAGCATTGACCATGCGCCTGAGTTTTTACAGTCACATTTGTTACATTCGGGTATTCATTCTGTTGTTTATATATGTTACAGAATTACAATGCGTTATGAGTCAAGTAATAATAGACTACTGCCACTGCGACCGCAACGTCATGGTCGTCTGCACGATGACGGAATGGATAGGTTACGAAACGACATAGACTCAATGAAGCAAGAACTAGTGAAATTAGATAAGAGGAACAAAGATCTAGAGATTGAGTTGGGCAAAGAAAAATTTAAGAATGCGGAACTGATGAAAAAGATAAAAACGAGAGAAGCAGAGCTTTTACAAAGCAGGAGGCTTGGAAGAGAAAAGGAGAAAGAACTTGCAGCCGAGAAAGCAGTTAGGGAACAAAAAGAACGGGAACATTACACAGATATCGAAAGAATGAAGGGACAACTAAATTACTACAAGTCTCGACTACTAGTAAAGAACGCCTCTGCGAATGTGGCTCAACGAGAAAATCCGAGATTAAGACAACAGATTACGGAGCTAAGGCAACAAATATCTAAAGACCACTTCCGAAGAAAATGAATTGTGCAGCTTCGTCATGACCAAAACGATATTATATCTATGTTGTACTTATTTTTACCTGTATTATTTAAAACCCAAAATTAATAAAACAATACGTAAGCTTAATGATGCCACAACAAAAGGTTGTAACACATTTCTATGGCTTTTGTTACACATTTTCCGTCTTTAAAGTAAGACGGGCATCTCACAGTTTAAGGGAAGTCAAACAGGGCCGATGTTCAAACACCACGCTTTGTTTTGTTTGACCGTATAAAAAAAATCCAAGTATCTGGAGGAGCAATATGGGACAGCTATCTATTCATATAGATTATATAGGTGAACATGAATTCAAGAGAAATATTCGTGCATTTATAAATAAGACGTAACACTCGTAATACTAATATGTATTGTCAAGAGCATTTCATCAAATCGATTGAAATATTTTAAATGTTATGTGATCAGATATTATGTATTTGCATCTCGTATATTCGAATTATCATGATTAATTTGGTTTACTTTTTCCTGACTCTTTCGGTTTGAAGTTGTTCCTCCAGTTTTGCTATTTTATCTCTAAGTTTTGGAAGTTCACTTTTCGCTACGTTTTCTGATGCATCCTTTGCGAGAAGTTTTCCTTTAACGTTGTTGTATTTTTGTTTAAGATCTGCAATTTCTTTTTTTAATTCACTTTCTCTCTTCTGGCTGGATTCTTGTTCACGTAACATATCATTGTTGTTTTTCTTCAGAAGTCTTCTCATATTCTCTAATTCCTTCTCCCGTAGATTGATTTCTCTTTCAAGCTGACTAATTCGTAACCCCATTTCTTCATTTTTTATTTTTTGCGTATGACATTGATCCTCCAACTCTTTTTTCTCCTTCTTTAGCTGATATATCTCTTTCTCCTTGTTTTCTACTTCTCTTAATAGAAGATCTATATTGTCACCTTGTAATGCCATTTCAGCTCCCATCTTAGCCATTTGTTTAAATTCATTTCTAAGCTCGTTAACTGCCAACTTCACAACTTCTGCACCAAATTGTCTGTAAACATATGAAAACTGTACAGAAAATGGTGTCTTCATTGTCACATCATGCAAGGGGAAATGATCCATTATACTTATCATTATGATGCAGTCTAATTACAATTAGCGCATGCGTGTTTACTATTTACGTTTTGTGGCTTAGTAGCTTAAACAAGCATGAATTGACTGCATTATGAAGGCGATTATCTAGATTTATAGTTTATCAAAATTTACTTTAACTAAGAAAATGTAAAAAAGTTATTGCAAATATGTTTAAGTATGCTTACCCCAAAAAGGTTTTCGTCACTTCGTCCGAAAATGTATTCTTTTCTTCGGCAAAATCAGATCCTTGAACATCTTCTGCAAAAAGATGTAAACTTGTTTATTTATTGAAATATTATGTTTGTGTTCTTTAAATGTGCATGAATGACTGAACCTGATTCTCCCATTTGATTGGAAGTAGTTAGTGCAAATGTTACAGTATCATAATATATTACCATAACTGCAGGTAGTATGTTAGTTACAACAATGTAGCTCCATGCTTTATCTTGACGGAGGAAAAAAGGAGCTACATTATTGTAGAAAGCAGTGTGTGTATAATTTAATGGTACACTATGCTTGATGGTGATATTTGTTTTCTGTTTGTAATTAAGCTAGTCATCTGGCTTTTGATGCTTGTCTGTTTTTCTTTTTGATCGTTATTATACGCCCGTCGAATTATTGGAACACCCATGGTGGGCGGCGTCCACAGCGATGTTCGATCTCTAACTCAAACAGTTGTTGTCCGATCTTCATAACACTTCAGGAAAATATTTATAAGCATATATCTCCAACCATGTTCGAACACCAGCCAAATCACTTTAGCCACTTCAGAGTTATGGCCAATTATTTACAATAAAAAATAGCAAATTCGCCTTGTTCGCTCACTAACTCAAACAGTTGTTGCCCAATCTGCATGAAACTTGAAAAAAAAGTTTATGGGCACAATATCTTGGCCAGATTAAAAAAAACAACCAAATCACTTCAGCCACTTCAGAGTTATGGCCCTTTATTTATAAAAATAATGGAAAATTCGCCTTGTCCGATCTCTTACTCAAACAGATGTTGTCCAATCTTCATGAAACTTGGAGAAATTGTTGATGTGCATATCTAGACCAAGGCTGATCACCAGCCAAATTGCTTTAGCCATTTCAGAGTTATGGCCCTTTATTTTTTGTGCAAGAAATGGCAATTTTCGACGGGCGTATTTTGTGTTACTTTGGCACTTGTTATACAATAACTAGAGACTTATCACTCTAAATGAAGCAGAATATTGTAAGTGTACAAAGAATACTCCACGTTCAAGCGTGTATGGTAGTTTAATCATTTATTTGATCCTGTGAGAAAGATATGCATGGAACTTTATTTAAATAAAATGTATAATAGGGTCGTATATTTTAACATTGAGATTTTATTATATGATTTTGATACTAGTGTGATCCGGACATTTTGTTCAAAATTTTTCACTTCAGGACTTCATATCCATGATTACGAATAAAGTGTTAAAATATTATGAATAAGATGTTGTAGAAATGTCAATGTAACGGAGGAGACATAACAAGTATGTAGCAAACCAGAGAACCAGTTTAATAGCTGACAATATGTATAAAACCCCCTGGGTGTGAAGGCCCCCGGGCTGCTCCATTACAATTGATGGGACATCTTTGTAGCTCCGCGAAGTTAAATGGGGAGCTACATTATTGTTGCTGGGCGTAACAGACGTTGGTGACCTTGAGTCTTGACTTAAATCTCATGAAATAAAACCAAACACCAAGTTTTTCCGTTTTTTTTTCATCTAGAAATTACGAAAACTGCAAACTTAAATATCAAGGTTTTTTATCGTTATCATTCGTATGGCTAATGGTCCATGATATGGAATTAAGTAAGAGCACTATGTTTTACTTGGCACTTTATGTTCATTATTTGGTTAAAACATATACTCAAAAATTGAATAAGGTTTAACTAGCAGTACAAAAAAATCCAGGAGCATCCCTGATACAAGCTCACGGGTACAATAGATACCGGTCTAGCGTGTGTATCGCCTGCTAGTTATATTACAATTGTTTGGATGAAAAGACGCTTTTGAAATTAACCTGTGACAACATGAATATTTAGAGGGAAGAATCAATTTGTTTTTATTACATAAATCCTTAACATTTTTGGATATGTATTTGATTCCTCCTAAACAAATTATATATTGTTTGCTTGACATTTATCAACCATACAACCAATAAATATTTACTTGTAGAATGTGTATCATACAAGCAAATTTCACATCGAGATATCATTTAGACTTTAAAATCTGACATCAAATTAGATCGCCCGAACAAGAACGCTATGGTAAACGTTCTTTTTCGGGGGATTCTTCCGTTTATTATCGATTTCGGGTAGAGATGACCGAACTGAGATGACTTCTTTAATCTCTATTCGTTTGGACATCCAATCACAACGCCTAAATAGAATGTTGCTACGGTAACTTGTTTTATGTTCTTGTTTCGGACTTTCTGATTGGATGTTGAATATTAAACAATGCGAAATTTGTTTGTCTATCACTCGTAGAAGATCAATCGGTTTTCTAAAAAAATATGTAAATAATCTGTAAACGATGCATAATCTCATCAAAACGCATGAAACAGGAAAGTTGCTACCTGAACTGGTGTTTCATGCTTTCTGATTGGTTGCCGGATGGCAATGAGTAAGATGTTGATTTACAGAAGAAAAAGATACTTTCCTGCTTTTTTGCAAAGTGCAAAAATCTTCCAATCTTTAGATTTTTTGCTCGTTCCGCTGTGCTCCACTCCATAAAGACAAAATTATTTATTATACTTCATGCAAAAATGCTGTCTTTTTATTGGACAGTAACCACTGATTCTCGTTTTAGCCCCTCCCATTATAGCAACGGGTGTTAATTCCACGTGAATTCCTCCCCATGGGTGATTTAAAAAAAAAATTAACACCAGCTCAGCCTGGAGATTGCCGAACTGGAAAAATTATCCAGCCAAAGTTTACGAGTGATATAAAAAAGATATCACAAAGAAATTTACCAATCTGGAAAATGATCAGCCGCAAGCTAAAATTTACTTACAGGTCGTGTGTCTTTCCGCGCAAGGACAACAAATACATGAAAATGGGCAATTATTTGGAAAAACAACTAGCAGTCTAACAAGCATTTTCCATTCAAAACATGATTCAGTACAGTATCTATGTGGTAGTTTAATATTATTATTAAATTAAATTAGATAAACTATTCAGTATAAAAAAATCATACTGCGTTTGAACTTGGGACTTCGTCTCGGGTGATAATCTATCCTGTCACCCTGGTTCAAAGGCAGTATGATTATAATGTCACTCGTTAAGAAATTAACCACTCTTTTGTAAAACCTTTTCTCACATTATATGCTTATCAAAGCAATTTCAAAATTTTTAAAAATTAAAGTAAATAACAAGAAACATCGGTAATACAAGTTATATTTTAATCTTGACTGTTGTCGTTTCTACAATTTTGTAACAGTCCATCATTTAGTTTGCCCATTTTTATACGTGTTTTGAATAACATAACAGCGTGTACAATACTGTAACGTACATACCTGTTTTCACTTTGTCAATTTTACGTTCTGTCTGATTTTGTCGTTTTTTTGTCGGCTTTTTCGTTTTCTTTTCCATTTTGATTAAGACCAACTTCTATAACGAAAAAAAACCCAGAAAGGGTAAGTTCTGATCAGGAAGATAACTTTTTTTATTGATATGGTATTTTAGTAATAAATCAATATAATCAATCCTATTCAACTAAACACATCACTTCAATATCAATATGGAGTGCCATCGGTGTCAAAATTCGTAATGCCTATGTAGTATTCTGCATACGACACATTTAATACTCTTTGTTCAATATTCTTGATTGCTATTTCTTTATTCTCTATTGAATTCTTTATCCCTTGTGATGCATTAGTTATTTGAATTTTCGAAAAAAAAAACAATTCTCATTTTCGCAAATTCGCAGTTCTTCATTCTACATTGTTAATGCTTCATTCGAAATCCTTTATTATGTCTCCCAACGAAGGTTTGGGAAGAATGTTGTTGTTGTCCTGTTTTCTGTTCTTCTTCTGATGCTTTTTTTTCTATTTTTCTGTTTTCTTTCCGCTTAGTCTTGCCCATCGTTTTCTTAAAGATGCGATTTCTGATCGACATGAAATTGTCAATATGTTGAGGCTGACAATAAGTTGTGCAATCATCTTTAAAAAATTTAAAACTCAGTTGGTGCTTTATTTGGGAGACATTTGTGTTGGCATTCTAACACAGTCATTACACATCCATTTCGTATGATAAGTCGAACGAAACGGGGTGTACTAAATACTCCGTACAAAGTAAGAGGTAAATATAATTTAACCAAGTCGTATTGGTTTAGTTTAATCAATTTATCATGTCCAATTAGATGATACTTAAATTTAGGTTTAAGCTACTTAACAAGGGGTTCATAGTGGCAAGAATGAAGTCACGTAAAATATTTTACTGTCGCCATCACAACGCGTGGAGTTTTTTCCGGACTGGACTCGTTCCCGGTTTTCAGTGGGGTTCGTGTCACTCAAATTTTAGTATTTTGCGTTGTATGTCTGTTTGTATTGCTGTGGTTGTCTACTCATTTGTTTTACCATGATTTTGTCTGTCCTGGACTTATGGTTTAACGTATACTCTTCGGTATCTTCGATTCGTTTTTCTTTACGTAATTAATCAAATTTAATAAAACTTACACTCACAAAGTACCATTTTGCACCTGATAATTTATAATTTGATCGAAATTTATTTGAAATTTTCCATGACAAAACTTTAACTTTTTTTCAAATAAGGCGGGGTTATCAATAAGTTGGCATTTCTCACAGTTTTGCTACTAATTTGTTTTTGACACGCTGACTGCATAAAATGAATGCATTTAGGCATTTAGAAAAGAATGATGTAGATATAATCTTAAACAAATGAATGTAGAAATTTGCGATAAAGGAGACAGAATGTGAGAATTTCAAATAAAGAATAATAAATGCACCGAATAAATGTATCATAAGGGATGAAGAGTTTCAACAAGGAATGGAGAAATACCAATATAGAACAAAGAATATTAAATGAAGAATTTAGCATTAGAATTTTGACCCTGATGGTACGCTACACATGTAAACTATTATCTTTGACAAATAACATAACTTAAAGGTTTTAAAAGTTATTATAACAAATTACAGCCTTATTTAAATTGTGGAAACAGAAAAATGTGTAAACTATTACTTTACACGATATTTTGAGGTATACTGTAAATGATATCTCTCCGTGCATTCTAAAAAAAATATCTGCAAACTATTTCGTTGTGTACATGACTTCAGTATATGATTTATTTAAATACACTAGGCACATTAGGAACACAATGATTTAATGAAACACACACACACACACATAAAGCACGTTTATTAGAACACGCCAAAGTAGTCTTACTGAAGACTGTTTTCGAGAATTTATGTTCAAGGCATTTTGTGTGTAAAACGGTTTTGGGGTCTGTTTATTTCATTAATATTCAAAACGAGCTTTGATGATTAATAGAACTATATGGAGCCGTCTGTAGCCACAAATGGTAGGAAAACTAAATTTAGCCACAGAATGGTAGGAAAGCTAAATGTAGCCAAAGAATAGTAGAAAAGCTAGATGTAGCACAGAATGGTAGAAAAGCTAGATGTAGCCACAGAATGGTAGGAAAGCTAAATGTAACCACAAAATGGTAGGAAAGCTATATGTAGCCACTGAATGGTATGAATGCCAGATGTATCTACAGAATGGTAGGAAAGCTAACTGTAGCCATTGAATGGCATGAATGCCAGAATGTATAGCCACAGAATTATAGGAAAACCAGACGTAGCCACAAAATAGTAGGAAAGTAAATTGTTGCCACAGGATGCTAGAAAAGCGAAATGTAGCCATTAAATGGCATGAATGCCAGATAAAGCCACAGACTGGTACGGAAGCTAGATGAAGCCACACAAGCTAAATGAAAAGCCACAGACTGGTACGGAAGCTAGATGAAGCCACACAAGCTAAATGAAGAATCAGAATGGATGCAGCCACCGAATGTTTGAGAAGACTGATGCGGTAACAAACTTGTAGGATGCCGGATGTAGCCACTGAATGGTTTTGAAGCAGAATATAGCCAGAAAAAGCATGGGCGCAAGGTTTTGCCACAAAATAGTATTTTAATAGAATTTATTATGCACTTCTGATGAACATGTTTGTTATTGTTCAAGTTATAATTTGTAATTGGAAGAGTTTCTTGCAGGTTTTACATCTTGAAATTGTAAATTACCTTCTTTTATATATTACGTATATTTAAAAAAGTAAATATGCAAGTATAACATGTCTCGTGTGCTCTTTAAAACTTTAAATTGGTATAGTCAAAGTACGTAAATTATTTCATTATATCGATCAAAATTGAAATAAATGATTTTTTTGTTTGTTCGTTCGAAAGTTTTTTAACGCCACTTTCGGCAATTTTTTACCTATATCATGGTGTCCAGTTTTTATTTTTTTAATTTCGAGAGGAAGCATGAGTAGCTGCTGAAAGCAGAGTCGAGCACGAGCACATCCTGTCCGCAGTAGCCTGCAACCAGTTGACAAGCGTGTGATTAATACATGTAGTAGATGAATAACGGCAAATAAGTTAGCGGTAAATGGATTAAGGTTCAAGAATTACTAGTACTTTAAGTTAGAACAATCTACAGGTGTTTGCCGTTCATGGAATTGAAGATACACCAGTGAAAACCTCTTTCAGACAACTGTTTGTATTTTATGAACTATTAATAATAAATACCACACACTTATCATAGTGCTTTAAGATCCACTGATTACCTAATCGGATGCACCCATTAGAAGTTACACATTTAATTTATTATACACAAAATATGTAAAGATATATAAAAGCCTCTACAATAACGACAGAACAGCGCCAAGTTAAAATTACATTTTAATCCAATTTTAAAGAATTGATCAAACATGACATTTCATAGTTATAAATTTGTTGGGTTGAAATCGCTTCAAAGGGTATTGACTATTGATATATGTATTATGAAAACAGTATATAATTAATTAAAAATACAAGCTTGAAAATTTAGCTCGAAATTCCCTTTACATATAAACATAAATGGGGGTTGTGTCCGTCAGTTATAAGAAGTATACGATTGGTTGTATTTTAATCAATATGACATCATATTCTACCGGTAGTAATATTATTTATTACCTATCAAAGCCATGTTTTTCGTTTGTATACTTATAATCCAATCTGTTCTCAATTCACCAAAGGGAAATGTACACATTAATTTTTTTAGAATTGGTAACAGAACAAAAATTGCCAAAGTTACAAAAATATTGATACATTTTAATACAATACCTGCATGTATTCTAAACAGATAGACATCAAACAATACAGGAATATTTCTTGTTGGCACAAAATGCTTTCCATATAATCAAGCTCTTGCGTTTACAAATATGTTTGTTTGTTTGTTTGTTTAAATGGTGTTAAACTTCACTTTAAGTAATTTTTCAGCTACATCAAAGCGTCCACTTTCCATTTGGGGACGAAGCAGGATTTCCCAAAGAAAAAACCGCCGACCTTCGGAATGAAAGTTGACAATCCTTCCAATTTGAATCAAGATTGTAGTCGAGCACACCCTGCCCGCCGCCTCAGACAGGAAAGTGATTTATAGATGACTACTATAACTATTCGGCCACCAATGCCTCCTAATGATACGTTACAATTGTATCAATCTGCCATTCTCCATTGCTACACTGGGTTCCCACGACAAACAGTGTTTACATTCGGGGTGGGGGAGGCGGGTTAATAGTACATAACTGGTTTGAAGAGCGCCAAGCTCATTGCATGATAAAGACGTCCATACCATTTCTCAAATTACTTTATTGTTTGTTAACTTGTTCTCCTGAAGAATAAATATCAATAATTTCTAGCTAGGCGTTAACCAATCAATCAATATATCTATTCATTGCTGGGAGTACTTTCTAGATGTATTACTAGTAAGGATTTAGAAATCAACAAACAAATTCAAGATTCCGATTTTTGTTTGTGTTGATTGGTTAATGTCTCAGATATTTTTTCCAGAAACCTTTATTACTTTTAAACTAAGACATAAATACACATGCATGTTGAATAGAAACTTTTACATTTGAATTTTCATTTTTATTCTACCACATCAGAGTACATAGATATTGGACCTTGTGTAGTATTCTAAAACAATTTCTGCTGTTGTCATTTCACGTTAGACGCCTTGTTGAAGTTGTTTCGTACAATAAGCAATATTTTCTTTAATAAGACGGGTGGAACCTTCACTTGTTTCTAGTGCCTTTGTAAATGCCCTCTGAGAAGTTTGCCAGTCGTGTATCATCATATACGAATACCCAAGTAGCGAATACGATGCCGACGAGTTCATTTTAACACAATGTTGGTCAAAGTACTTCAGAATCTTGTTATAAACCGAGGGATCGGCTGACGATACGTCATGCTTGACAACACACTGCACTAAAAGGTAGTAAGCCATCGACAAGGAGTTAACAGCAAATTTATCATGCGTGTTAACCTCCTTCTGGAGTGTTTCATCAAGAACGTTGACCTCCTTTTTGTAGAAACAGTGTGTACTCCATGGTTTATTAAGTTCGGCTGAAATAAACCTGTCAAGTTTCTCTGTCGCTTCCGTAAAGCGACCCAGTTTAATAAGAAGACAGCTGTAATCTACTGCCGTAGCAGAATAAATGTCCTCCACATCTACTACGGTGTTAAAAAGAGTTTCTGCCTGGATTAGTGCCATCGTACGTTCATCTGAATCAGGTGGATGTGTGTATGCTGATGCATGGAACATGCATGCCAAGTTTCCTCGTAGTGCAAGAACATCGGGATATTCTTCTGAATGTTTCAAAACTTCTTCCAAGATACTGACTGTTAATTGAACATCCGGAATGAAATTCATCACAATGGAATCCACAATATGTGCAACTGTCAGGTTGTCAGGGTTGTACTTGTTGATCACAGGGAAAATGTCTAATATATAGCGTATAGCCTCCTCTTGTTTTCTTTCTATTATCAAAACATACACCATTTTACACAAGGAAGATAAATAGGCAGACATCACGGAACGCTGAATATCATGGTGAACCATGAATTCTACTGCATCTTCCAGGACAGGAGACACTATCTCCCGAAATGGCGTTGACAAACTTTGCAATCCCATCACCTTTGTGTCTGTAAACTCGAAGACAGATTTGAGAGGATTTTTGCGAATTGATTGAATTATACGACTGACTTCTTCTATCTGTTCATCGTTAAGATGATCAATTAAATTATTTTCTGGGATAAAAAAACTGGGAAGGGTTCTATTGTTGATACACTCCATCATAGTGTCTAACATAAATAGCAGACACGCTCCTGGGTTGTCCTTCCAAGCATTAGTTGGGAGCTTCTCGCAGCAGTAAAGAAATACAGTTTTCCAGTTGTAGGATGTGATAATGTCTAGTTGTTTAAGGGCTACACAATGAATTATCTTTAGAAATACGTAACACTGCCTTTGTTCGTCTGTAATTACTTCTTTGGATAACAAGAATTCTGACGACGCAAAAGATATTCTCCATTCTAGATCAGGATGTGAACTATGTTTGTGTGCCACTGGAACCAAATGAACTCCCGCCTGCACGATTTTATCAATTGTTTTCTGGTTTAACCATTCTCCGTCAGATTGTCTTTGTATCCATGGCTTAGCTACGAGTGGCCATTGAGCACATGGAAGTGCGCATACATAGTCGTGGGAATGAAGACTTGTCCTCTGTTGGCTGTGTATCTCACTTGCATTTATGGATGGTGGTGTTTCTGTAGAGATAGCCGGGCCATGCAAATTCATGGCTTCCCGATACAAAACAGAAATCAGTTTTTTCTGTATTTTTGGTCCGCTGAGAAATGTTTTATTGGACTCTTCAAGGGTAACAAAAACATCATCAACGTCTTTTGGAGAAAGTATTTCTATTCGTGCATACCCATGGTGAACATCTTGTGTATTTATCAAGAGTTTCTTTTTATCGCTAGATGCCTCCGAGTCATCTGATACGGCTAGTTGTGGAACTACTAATAAAACGTCTGCATCCGCATTTGTTTGGATTTTAAAAGGATTAGATATGAGTATAACGTCTGGAATATTGTATCCCTCTGCAACGCTACCTACCAACATGGGTTGTAGCACTCCATCCGCCAAGTCTGGATCTTTAGCTGTCACTTCTCTGAATAATTGTAATTGTCGTTCAGCTCTGTGAATCCCTACCAAACGCTTTGGAAGTAGTACTTGGATAATAAAAGAGAGATGTGGCATAGGCAGGTTCGACTTGATATCGACAGTATCATTTTGAAATGGCACAGTTATCTCCATCTGTAATGATACAACTAATTTAAAGACAGTATAAAAGTAATTTCAACGTATAAATATTTCAAGTAGTATAGTTTTCGAAATAGTGGAATATACTGATCTTTGTTTGTAGGCATTATTTAATGAAATAGTGGATTAGATTGACCTTTGTTTATAGGCCGAAACCTTTAAGTATTTCAACATACGATTTGTTACAACGTAAATGACGGCTTACTTCGGCTACCAACCTCGTGCCTTGGAGACGTGAACAAACACTATGAGAAGATAATATTTAAATTTATATAACAATAAGCAATTCGCGTATTGATGTTTCGTTCAGCGAATCACCATTAATATATGAAGTACTGGACGATTAAATGTGAAACTGTAAGTAGAACTAATATAAAATATATCTCATAATGCTTTCTTGGACTTTGTATGGAATTATCATATTATTTAATAAAAATGAAAGAATGGACAGCTGTTAACAAAATTGCATAATAATAACACATACCTTAAAAGAGAAAAATTCCTGTCTATTTATAGCCAGGAAATTTCCAACAACATATTTAAATATCTAAACAAGTACGGATAAGACCACGATAAAAATCCGCATGGTCAACTAATGAAGATCCTATTAAGTTCTATATCAAACAGTATTTGAGTCAAACAAACAGTATTAACTTTACAACGTCCCTTTTAATGAGCCACCATAGTACATATTTGTATTAGATATTAAATACAGACCATTTTTATAACAGACATTAAAACTGATTTTCCATAAACACAGTGTCAATAACGATCAAATAAGTCATAATGACGACAATATAACGTCTGGAGAGATTACATTACCATAGGTACAACAAACCCTTGTTTCAGTAGTTTAGCAGTAAACAGCAGTGATCGTTCTATAATAAAATCGGAATACGATCGCAGGATCTAGAGTACTGCACAGGTTTTGAAATGTACACACCATACCCTGGAGCTGCTGGAATATTGCTGTCGATGAACGGGACGTTGACAGTTGGAGAGTTGAAGTCATCACGTTTGTATTATAGTCTAGTTTGTAGTTTTCCTGAGTCTTTTTCTAGAAGTAGGTCTAAGTAAGAGGCTGACCTTAGTGTATTGGTGGTGTTTATAATTTCAAGCTCTCTAGTGTAAAATGAATGCAAATAGTCACCAAATTTAGCATTGTTGAGAGACAAAACATCATCTAAATAGCGGAATGTGAAATTCAAGGTCTGGGTCAGTGTTTTTCTTTCTTCATAAGCAGGCCTAGGAACTAAGCCTCATACGAGTACTAAAACAGGTCGGCGAGGAGAGGAGCACAATTAGTACCCACTGGAATACCTAGTTTGTTGGAAAACGTGTCCTCCAAAAATGACGATTATGTTGTCGATAATAAAATCTAACATTTGACAGATTTGGTCTTCAGTATATTTATTATTTGATTTAGAGTCATTGATGACGAAGTAATTTCCATCATGGTCAATTACCAGGTATTTATGTCGTCTCTTTCCGTTTTTCTTCAAAAGGAGCGTTTAATAAGATCTTTAAGCCTGGTTTTAAGTTGCATAATAGGGATGGCCGTGTAGAATGTCGAAAAAGAGATTCAGACCTCAAGATGTCTACCAGGTCTTTTAAATTTTTAAATATCCATATTTCATTTATGCCACTCCTGGAGTAGAAAGTGTCACTGTATTTTTGAAGTCCCGCTTTTATTGCTGTTAAAATAGTGGTCAGGAGCGATAGTGTTTTGGTGGTAAACTTAGACGATCCTGCTATAAAACGCTGTTTGTATGGATTTTTATGACGTTTTGGTATCCAATACTAGGCTCCCAGGAGCCTGTATCGCTCACCTGAACCTGAAACCAAACAACCCTTTTTTATCCAGCTTTTCTTTGCTATAAGGAATTGCCCAACACTTCTGCAAAAGTCATTAATTTTGCTCTTTTAAGGGAAATAATTTCTATAAGGAGGAGTTTTTGATGCTTAGAGGGAGAAGGGAGGTTCACTTCAAATTTGCTGTACCTGTTATACTCCCCCCTTTTCTATTTTAAGCCAGCTTAGCTATGTAGGAAGTCAGGTGTCATGATTTGCACAATTTTGGTAGAGGACGTCCTTAAGGTGATGTGTGCAATGTTTCAAAGCAGTCCTTTAATGGGTTAAAGAGGAGAAGATTTTTTAAAATCAAGTAAAATTGATTAAAGAAATGTTCAAGGAGAATAATTCCTAAACGGTTCATCAGACAATCTTGACCCTAAGTCATTTTTGTAGCCCTCATAGAGCAGAACAATTACGCAATGCTAACTTTTTCTCTAGTTCTAATAATTTTCAAGATTTTGAGGCAAAAATGTCAAAAATAATCAATTTTGACAATTAAAGGGCAATAACTCCTATAAGGAGTCCTCATACAACTTCAACCCAATGGAGTGTTTCGTAGAGCTTTAGATGCTGAAGAAGAAGGTCTCTTCGGTTTTCCTGTATCTGTTATACTTTTTGAAATATAAGCAAAAAACTGTATTTTGACCCCCCTGTTCTATTTTTAGCCATGGTGGCCATGTTGGTTGGTCTGAGGCCATGATTTGTGCAAACTTGGTAGAGGACATTTTACTGATGATGTGTGCAAAGTTTCAAAGCAATCCCTTCAGTGGTTTTGGAGGAGAAGATTTTTGAAGAAAAGTTAACGACGACGATGACGGACGCCAAGTGATGGCAAAAGCTCACATGACCCTG
Source organism: Limnoperna fortunei (assembly GCA_944474755.1). Taxonomy (NCBI): domain Eukaryota; kingdom Metazoa; phylum Mollusca; class Bivalvia; order Mytilida; family Modiolidae; genus Limnoperna; species Limnoperna fortunei. The sequence goes on from OX104111.1 coordinate 108,336,259, forward strand.
TAGGAGTTATTGCCCTTTAATTGTCGAAATTGATGATTTTTGCCATTTTTGCCTCAAAATCTTGAAAATTATTAGAACTAGAGAAAAAGTAAGCACTGCTTAATTGTTCTGCTCTATGAGGGCTACAAAATTGGCTTTAGAGTCAAGATTGTCTGATTAACTGTCTAAGAGTTATTCCCCTTGAACTGTTTATTTAAATCGGTTTTAATTGATTTTTTAAAATCTTCTCCTCTGAAAGTACTGCTTTGAAACTTTGTACACATCATCCGTCAAATGTCCTCAACCAAGTTTGCACCAACCATGGCTGTAGATTAACCAACATGGCTGCCATGGCTAAAAATAGAATGGAAAAAAAAGGGGGGGGGGGGGAATACAGTTTTTGGCTTATATTTTTATATTTAAAAAAGTGTAACAGATACAGGAAACCTAAGAGACATGCCTTCATCTGCATCAAAAGCAGAAGAGCTTGTATATTGTAGAGCTTTTGATGCTGAAGAAGGAAGGTCTCTTTGGTTTTCCTGTATCTGTTATACTTTTTGAACTATAAGCCAAAAACTGTATTTTGACCCCCCTGTTCTATTTTTAGCCATGGCGGCCATGTTGGTTGGTCTGAGGCCATGATTTGTGCAAACTTGGCAGAGGACATTTTACTGATGATGTGTGCAAAGTTTCAAAGCAATCCCTTCAGTGGTTTTGGAGAAGAAGATTTTTAACGAAGTTAACAACGACGACGACGGACGACGACGACGACGGACGCCAAGTGATGGCAACAGCTCACCTGACCCTTCAGGTCAGGTCGGGTGAGCTAAAAAGAAGGGGAGATCACAATCTTCAACTTTTTAACTTATTGTAGCTATGCAGCCCCCTGTTGACCTCAGAATTAACAGGTTGAAGCTCTGAAAACTGTCTATCTGCACCAACTTCACATTATTTTGAGTAAACCATGACATTAACATTGGACACAAAGATCTCTGGATTCTCTCGTTACATGTGACAATGTATGCATGTTTTACAGCCAGACCATGAGGTTCTAGAGCTATTATTTGGAAATCCTTTTTCTGCATTTTCTACTGTGTTTTTTTTAACATGACTTTGACCTTGATCACTGTGTGATTTCAAACTGATAAGAACATATATTATACCCTATTTTGAATTTAGTTCTTATCACATGTGCAGTTCTATAGCAATAATCTGGAAACCAATCTATGTTTTGCCTAACCTTACATATAGTAAACTCAAAATCAATGAAATCTTCCTCTCAGTATGTGTGACCCAATATCCTAGTAATCCTTTTAAAAGTATTTGACCAAGATGACTGAAGGCAGTGGGATGTTCAGTGGCATGCGGTAAAACCAGAAAATACAACATAGGTACCGAATGTATTCAATCCTTTGGCCATCCAAGGCTAAAGGTAACTCCTTCTACATTACAGGAATCAAACTGAAGCAAGTACAAACAAAAAGAGTAATAAAATATGAAGATATTTTCCATCATGATGTTGAGGTTGGTCATGCCTATGTCTGTATAAAATCAAGCAATGTCCACAGAGAATTTGTTTTAGTTTATTTATTGTATGGTTTATGCTTACAATACTGTAAACACTACTTAATAATATTATGACTTGATTAACTTATGACAATGTAAATTCCAATATAACAATGTGATAATTTACATTTTCTGTTATGACAATGTATATTTCTGACCTGATAATTTACATATTTCTGCTATGACAATGTATGCATACTTCTGACAAAAAGTGACATGATAATTAAAATATTTCTGCTATGATAATGTATGAATATTTCTGACAAGATAATTTACATATTTTTTGCTATGACAGTGCATTGTATTACAATAAAAATATATACAAATATGAAACCTGACTTCAATTAGAACAATTTTTATACTGATCATGAGCAAAAGGTAAATTCAATAATTTTCTGTCATAGCAATCCCAGTAATCTGGTAACTAATAATAACATCAATAAAATCATCAGAAGGAACTACACAGCATGGTGTATAGCAACCATCTTAATCGAATGGTGTAATAGGTAAATAGCAACCACCTTAATTGAGTGGTGTAATAGGTAAATAGCAACCACTTTAATTGAGTGGTGTAATAGCAACCACTTTAAAACAGAAAATATTCAGCTTTCTCAAAACTGTTTACTATGAAATAAGCAACATGTTTTGTTCTACCAATGGATGAATTATTCTTTCATTAATGGGAAGTACATTTACAAGATATGAATGCAAAATGCAATCAAAACTTTGTTATTGTCTACAACAATTTCAGAAATATTTTACACCTACTTATTTAAGCAGTCTTACATTTCACACTAATTCCACACATACATAACTTAATCAACCAACTGAGTCCATTTAGACATTACATGTAGAACATTTTAATTCTAGAATTTTACAATTCACTTCTGTATGGAGTATATCTTGTGCCACTAACAATACATGAACTAGTTCCCCATAACTAAGTATCATACTGGAATGATTCTGTCACACCCCTAACATCTTTTTAGACTCTTCTTCTTCATCACGTAAAGTGTCACTTGCATACTTTTGTAAAAGTTCCATTTTCTTCCTCGTCACCAATGCTTCCTCAATCTGCAAATAACATATTTATTGTTTGATGTTGAAATAAATGTCAAATATAATACTTTTTGAGAATATAAAAATAGAAAATTTTAAAGTGCCATTGAACATTTCAGCCTGGTTTCTGCACTAAGTGTTTAGACTACTCCCAATAAAATTATCATACTAGCCTGATTTCCTGACTAAGTGTTGCGACTACTCCCAAAAGCATTATCATACTAGCCTGATTTCCTAGCTAAGTGTTGTGACTACTCCCAGATGTATTTTATACAATTAGTGCATTTATTTCATTTGTTCTATTATAAATATTATAATTCTAGTGCAGAGATTTATATAGCTGTGACCAAAACTAATTTTTATTGGAAATTGTATAGAGAAAGGAACAGTCTGTTTTTCTAACATAATGACTTCAATGCAGCCTGTCATTTTGTAAATATAACCCATGATACACTTAAGAAGTTTTCATTTTTATTCTTGGCAAAGTAGTTTAAAATAAACAATAACACATATATCCCAATAATGATATATTCTGACACACAGTATTAGTATGTGGATGTATTATTTGTTTCGGTAGTGACATTTTTTTTCCCCAATTGTTTCTGTTTGTTTGTTAATACATTTGTATCTATTGACCTCTTTTTGTGATGGCACAGGGCCATGAGCGATATATCTACTGACCCCTTTGTGATGGCACAGGGACATGTGTGATGAATGTACTGACCTCTTTTTGTGATGGCACAGGGACATGAGCAATGAAATGTTCCTCTTTTTCTGTCATTTCCTCTCCCTTTTCACCTTCATCTAGAACCTGTGAATCATAACTCATTAAAGGTGTATATTGTACTAAAGGCATAAATGTTGTTAAAAGCATTGAAATATTAAATCCAATGACACAAAAAAAAATATATAATTTTATCAATAATATGAAATACTATTCTTTTATAATGTTTTATTTTAACTGGCAAAGTTTACATGTAATAAATAGTTTTTTAAAACATTTTTTGTACAGAGCATATATATTAATTAAAATATTAAGTGTGGAAGCTGAATTTCCTCCCATAAATATAGACATCAGGTCTATGGAAGTCCTGTCAATATACACGAACTCTAGAAATTCTAATCAGATGGCCTAGCCAAGTAAATTAAATGTCTACCAGTATAGACAATCAGATTGTACTAATTTCTGAAGGGGCCTCAGTGGTTAAGGGGGTTTGTCTACTATTGATCTCGTGGTCTGTGAACACAAAGGTTGTGGGTTCGAGTCTCACTGCAGGCAGGGTGTATTTGACTCCAATCTTAATTGACAGTTGCCAGTTTTCCTACCGCAGGTCAGGTTTTCTCTCCGGGTACTCCAGCTTCCTCCCCCCATAAAAACTGAACGTCATGATATAGCTGAAAAATTGCTGACACATCATTCAAACAAACAAACAAATTTCTGAACACCAATATCTAAGTGTCTCAATTTTCTCATTTGTTTAGAGTACTGTAAAAACACCCTGGGAAATACATGTATGACAAACAATAAAGTGGCCACAATTCTAAACCAGAGGCTCTTAAGAGCCTGTATCGCTCACCTGATTTTATAAGAAATGAAGATGGCATTTCCCTGATGTTAAAGTTAGTCCTGTAATTTTCAATAAACTTTAATTAGGACCATCCAAACAATATTACTAGAAAGCTTTGTTTCATTGGTTAACCGGTTGTATAGAGAAGATTTTTTTTATTTGCCCATAGGGTCCAATGTTAAACTAAGTCCTGCGGCGGTGGTGGCCATTTTGAATTTCCAATTGCCATAAAAAACATAAACTTTATAAAGGACCATCCAAACAATATTGCTAGTAAGTTTTTGTTTCAATTGATTAACCGGTTTCAGAGAAGAAGCCTTTAAAAACTTTTTCCCATAGGGTCCTATGTTAAACTAAGTCCTGCGGTAACGGCCATTTTGAAGTTCCAATTGCCATAAAAAACATAAACTTTATAGAGGACCATCCAAACAATATTGCTAGTAAGTTTTTGTTTCCATTGATTAACCAGTTTCAGAGAAGAAGCCTTTAAAAACTTTTTCCCATAGGGTCCTATGTTAAACTAAGTCCTGCGGTAGAGGCCATTTTGAATTTCCAATTGCCATAAAAAACATAAACTTTATAGAGGACCATCCAAACAATATTGCAGGTAAGTTTTGTTTTGATTGGTTAAACGGTTTCAGAGAAGAAGCCCTTTTAAACTTTTTTCTCATAGGGTTGAATGTTAAACCAAGTCCTGCGGTGACGGCCATTTTGAATTTCCGATTGGGATAAAAAAACATTAACTTTATAAAGGACCATCCAAACAATATTGCTAGTAAGTTTTGTTTCCATTGGTTGACCGGTTTCAGAAAAGAAGCCTTTCAAACTTTTTCCCATAGGGTCCTATGTTAAATTAAGTCCTGCGGTGGCAGCCATTTTGAATTTCCAATTGCCATAAAAAACACAAACTTTATAGAGGACCATCTAAACAATATTGCTAGTAAGTTTTTGTTTCCATTGATTAACCGGTTTCAGAGAAGAAGCCTTTTAAAACTTTTTCCCATAGGGTTCTATGTTAAACTAAGTCCTGCGGTGGCGGCCATTTTGAATTTCCAATTCCCATCAAAAACACAAACTTTATAGAGGACCATCCAAACAATATTGCTAGTAAGTTTTGTTTTGATTGGTTGAACGGTTTCAGAGAAGAAGCCCTTTTAAACTTTTTTCCCATAGGGTCCTATGTTAAACTAAGTCTTGAGGTGGCGGCCATATTGGTTTACCAATCAAAATAAAAAACACAAACTTTGTAAAGGTCCATCCAATGAACATTATGGCCAAGTTTGGTTTCAATTGGCCAAGTGGTTTCAGAGGAGAAGATTAAAATGTAAAAAGTTTACAGACGACGACGACGACGACGACGACGCCGCCGCCGACGACGACGACGACGACGACGCCGACGGACGCAAAGTGATAACAATAGCTCACATGACCCTTTGGGTCAGGTGAGCTAAAAATCCAAACCTCAACATCAGGTTTATATAATGTTTCTTCCTCCATTTCAACATCTTCATCTCCAGTTATCTCCCCTCGTGAGATTGCTGCTTGCTTCTCTTTCCATTCTTTTATTTTCTCAGCCATTACTAAAATTTGGAAATATGAACAATATTAGAAATCTTTTTTTTTAAATAAATGTGTTTTAAAGGTGGATGATGACAAGCAAAACAACTGATACTGAAACAACTTTGAGTACAACTTTATAATGCATATAAATACATGTATTAAAACTTAAGAAAACAAAAAAGCTTTACTCTAACTTATCAAAAACAATTTTCCACTTTCAGCATGGTCTATAAAGATTTAAAAAAAACCTGAAATAACATGAGGTTTAAACAGTAAATCATTAGAAATACTAAAGGTTCCTGATTGACCATAAACCGAGACCTTATTCTAATAGTTACCTTTTTTCTCTAATTCCATCTCCTGAGGAACAATGATACCATCATCTTCATCTCTGTAGCCATAGTAATCAGCATCTATATCCTTCATCATTTCTGCTCTAGTTTTTCTGGCTGGTTTCGGAGCTGAAATATGATACCATAAACGATGATTACTGCTTCTTATTCTCCTTTCAATGCAGTTGATTACATTACCACCAATTATGTAGTGAAAATATATGACATTTATACATTCTCGTTTCATTTATTTGAACTGATTACAAAATATTAAAACAAGTGTGGACACAGAAAAACTTCTCGCCTGCATTCCGCATCAGTAACAAAAACAAATTTCGTCATAAGCATTACGTAAATAGCATTAAATATCAGCAGCGGCCTGTATACAAAATATTGTCACCATACCCTGAATAGTAACAGGGGAACAGCCGTAACCCAAAAACTTTAACGTAGTCGCTGGACCGTGAAATTGAGGTCAAGGTCAGGTGACAGCTACCAGACAGTCATGTACTAGTCATCAGCAACCTATATACCAAATATTGTCATCCTACCATACGTAGTTACAGAGGAACTGTCGTAACCCCAAAACTTTAACGTAGTTGCTGGACCGTGAAATTGAGGTCAAGGTCAGGTGACACCTACCAGACAGTCATGTACTAGTCATCAGCAACCTATATACCAAATATTGTCATCCTACCATGCGTAGTTACAGAGGAACTGTCGTAACCCAAAAACTTTAACTAAGTCGCTGGACCGTGAAATTGAGGTCAAGGTCAAGTGACACCTACCAGACAGTCATGTACTAGTCATCAGCAACCTATATACCAAATATTGTCATCCTACCATGCGTAGTAACAGAGGAACTGTTGTAACCCAAAAACTTTAACGTAGTGGCTGGACCGTGAAATTGAGGTCAAGGTCAGGTGACACCTACCAGACAGTCATGTACTAGTCATCAGCAACCTATACACCAAATATTGTCATCCTACCATGCGTAGTTACAGAGGAACTGTCGTAACCCAAAAACTTTAACGTAGTCGCTGGACCGTGAAATTGAGGTCAAGGTCAGGTGACACCTACCAGACAGTCATGTACTAGTCATCAGCAACCTATATACCAAATATTGTCATCCTACCATGCGTAGTTACAAAGGAACTGTCGTAACCCAAAAACTTTAACGTAGTTGCTGGACCGTGAAATTGAGGTCAAGGTCAGGTGACACCTACCAGACAGTCATGTACTAGTCATCAGCAACCTATACACCAAATATTGTCATCCTACCATGCGTAGTTACAGAGGAACTGTCGTAACCCAAAAACTTTAACGTAGTCGCTGGACCGTGAAATTGAGGTCAAGGTCAGGTGACAGGTGACTGACTGGCAAGTACTCATCATAAGCTACCTCTGGACCAAATTTGATGGACCTAGGGCTTGGGCTTACAAAGATATGAAGCAAGATGTCAAGTGTTTACGCCGCCGCCGCCGCCGGATTCCCATACATATGTCTCGCCTCCAGCGACTTTCGTCGCAGGCGAGACAAAAACCCACAAAAAGAAACCATTTCAATTCATAAAAGTTGACAACTGTACAAATAAAAAGCTTACGTTCTTGTTCAAATAAGTCTCGAACACCAGGTAAATCTTTTGCAGCACCAAAATACCTAAAAATAAAAATAGTGCCAAAAATAAGTAAATAAAATCTAAGAATGTGTCCATGGGACACATATGCCCCACTAAATGTAGTCCCAAACAGGAAGTAGTTGTCGGACAGGTCTGAAAGTCGCTAAGGACGTACAATTTGTGATACTGAACCACCCTGCCAAATTTCAAATTGTTCTCGTGTACGGTTTTTGAGAAAAGCTTGAAGGAAATTCGTACATATGGACGGATGTACGTATGTACAAATGAAGTCCCAAACAGGAAGTAGTTGTCCAACAGGACTGAAAGTCGCTTAGGACGTACAACTTGTGATGCTGAACCACCCTGCCAAATTTCAAATTGTTCTCATGTACGGTTTCTGAGAAAAGCTTGACAGAAATTTGTATGGACATACGTACAGACAGACATGAGCAAAACTTAATGCTCCGCGGCATGTGGTCGTGGGGGCATAAAAATGAGTCATACCAGAAAATAAAGAATTGAAAGAAATATTCATACATCAGCTGTGTAACTCCCAATATATTCAATTATGTTTTACATTATTTATAATTAATAGAAGCTTCATTGCAGTCTTTATTTCCTGTGACTTACTTGTAGCCTTTGTATCCTGTTACTTACTTGTAGCCTTTGTATCCTGTGACTTACTTGTAGCCTTTGTATCCTGTGACTTACTTGTAGCCTTTGTATCCTGTTACTTACTTGTAGCCTTTGTATCCTGCGACTTACTTGCAGCCTTTGTATCCTGTGACTTACTTGTAGTCTTTGTATCCTGTGACTTACCTGTAGCCTTTGTATCCTGTGACTTACTTGTAGCCTTTGTATCCTGTGACTTACTTGTAGCCTTTGTATCCTGTTACTTACTTGTAGCCTTTGTATCCTGTGACTTACTTGTAGCCTTTGTATCCTGTGACTTACTTGTAGCCTTTGTATCCTGTGACTTACCTGTAGCCTTTGTATCCTGTGACTTACTTGTAGCCTTTGTATCCTGTGACTTACTTATAGCCTTTGTATCCTGTGACTTACTTGTAGCCTTTGTATCCTGTGACTTACTTGTAGCCTTTGTATCCTGTGACTTACTTGTAGCCTTAGTATCATGTGACTTACATGTAGCCTTTGTATCCTGTGACTTACTTGTAGCCTTTGTTTCCTGTGACTTACTTGTAACCTTTGTATCCTGTGACTTACTTGTAGCCTTTGTTTCCTGTGACTTACTTGTAGCCTTTGTATCCTGTGACTTACTTGTAGCCTTTGTATCCTGTGACTTACTTATAGCCTTTGTATCCTGTGACTTACTTGTAGCCTTTGTATCCTGTGACTTACTTGTAGCCTTTGTATCCTGTGACTTACTTGTAGCCTTAGTATCATGTGACTTACATGTAACCTTTGTATCCTGTGACTTACTTGTAGCCTTTGTTCCCTGTGACTTACTTGTAACCTTTGTATCCTATGACTTACTTAACTTGTAGCCTTTGTTTCCTGTGACTTACTTGTAGCCTTTGTATCCTATGACTTACTTGTAGCCTTTGTATCATGTGACTTACATGTAGCCTTTGTATCCTGTGACTTACTTGTAGCCTTAGTATCATGTGACTTACTCACAGCCTTTGTATCCTGTGACTTACTTGTAGCCTGTATTTCCTGTGACCTACTTGTAGCCTTTGTTTACAGGGACTTACTTGTAGCCTTTGTATCCTATGACTTACTTGTAGCCTTTGTTTACAGGGACTTACTTGTAGCCTTTGTATCCTGTGACTTACTTGTAGCCTTTGTTTCCTGGGACTTCTTTGCCATCGTGGTCTAACATTTTCGGTCCAACTTTCTACAAGTTTCAAAATAAATTATAAAAAATATTTGAGTTCAAACAATAAACATTTAAAAAGACACATAATTAGCTCCAATGATTGATAACCTAGTAAGTTCTCTTTGATCTTCAGAGAAACCTGCCAAATTTACCACTCTTCTATGTACAAAGAGTGTCTCTATATCTATAATTCTTAAACTGATTGCAGAGAATAACAAGTTTTGCCCACTCATTCGTTCCACTACTTTATTTTGTCTCATTCCTACTGACATTTACTTACATTTAATTTCAAAAAAATGGATCATCCTCACACTGTTTTAGACAAGTGTAAATAAAACAGAAACTGACCTTATAGTCTTGACCTCCAAGTTCCTTAATTCTATCTTCCCAATGTCCCTTTTCTCGTAATAACTTATTAATCTCATCATTAAGGTCACGTAATTTGAACTCTCCTAAGCCAGCTGCAGAAAGATAAGATTTTAAGACTTCATATTTATATTAAATTTGTATATGTATTAATACATAAGAACCCATTCTTACAACAAAGCAGCACTTCCATGTAAAACATGCAAACTCATTGAAATTTTGTTAGATTTAATCAGATCATATATCCCACATAAATCAATATAAAGGGGAGCAACTGTGTAAATAAATATACCAGTGCATGTAGTAAGTATCATTACAATGTAAAGGGGAGCAACTCTGTAAATAAATATACCAGTACATGTAGTAAGTATCATAACAATGTAAAGGGGAGCAACTCTGTAAATAAATATACCAGTACATGTAGTAAGTATCATTACAATGTAAAGGGGAGCAACTCTGTAAATAAATATACAGTCAAACTTCGATGGCTCGAACTCGAAGGGACCGACAAAAATAGTTCGAGAAATCGGGAGTTCGAGAAACCGGGGCTTATATTGTCCGGAAATGATTGATGTGCGAACCGGAATCGATACAGTAGAACTTTGATAACTCGAACTCGCTGGGGTCGCCAAAATTAGTTCGAGTTATCGGTTGTTCTAGCCACCGAAGTTGGACAACCTCCGGAAATGTATCTGTTCCCTACCGTGACCGATTTTGTTTATAAGTTGCTCGTTAATTTTCCTACATGCGGTATGGTTGTTTTTGGGAACTAAAATTCGTTTTGAATGTATGTAGATGTTTATTTCATGAGTTTTGACACGAATAAAGTTATTTTAGGTGTAATAGTTTATGAGATTTGAAATTTCTACATCGCTTACTATTCACTTCCGTTATTGCGCAAAAACTCGTTTGTACTCGGTATATACATCGCAGCTAAATTAAGTAAATAATTTCCACAATATTTATTGCTGACACATTTTTTCATAAATTATTTTAGCTTTAGTATTTGGTTTTTAATATCAATTTAACCACAGTTGTCAACAAAAGTCGTAAATGATTTTTAATTGGAATATTTTCATTGATTTGATAATTCGCTTGGTAAATTTCATATTTTCTATTAAAGAAACAATTAATGTTTATTTGCCTGTTCAAACTAATCACCAGTCATGACATAACTATTATCTATTATTTTTTTAATTGACATACCTGTATTAATTGTTATGGCTTCTGTTATCTTTGTACCTGAAGTTAATTGCTTCGCACTGACGCTTATAATTTTAGTTCGAGTTATTGATGGTGACTTACATGAGTTTACTATCAAGGGACCTATAAATGAGTTCGAGTTTTCAAGAAATCGGTGTTCCAAAAATCGGGTTTTTTTGTACAAACATATATAGAAATAAATGTCGGGACTTTAAAAACAGTTCGAGAAATCAGTGGTGTTCGAGCCATCCGAGTTCTAGCTACCGAAGTTTTACTGTATATATTTCAGTTAATTTCCTGTGTCACATTGGATTAATAAGTTAATGTTAAGTTTGGACCATTCAAATAAACCTCAGGACCAGACCATTGAGATAAATGTCAGAACCCAATGTTTAGTTGGGGGCACTGAGATAAACCTCAGGACCAATGGTTAGTTTGGACCATTAAAATAAATGTCAGGACCAATGTTTACTTTGGACCATTGCGATAAATGTCAGGACAGATGTTTAGTTTAGACCATTGAGATAAATGTCAGGACCAAGTTTTAGTTTGGACCATTGACATATATGTCAGGACTTATGTTTAACCAATTGAAAGAGAATTAATGAGTCCCACTGCTGATGTAGATCAGGTTCAATCAGAAATAACATGATTACCATTTTGAATCTGTGCAACTTTACGGGAGACTTCACCAATTATCTGTCTTCTCCATTTTTCACACTTGTGGAGATCATCACACTCTGTAGCTAAATAAGGACGTCGTTCCTGGTAATCATAAGGATAACATATAAATCAACAACACCTAATGTGTTCTGTTTAGTTATGATGATGTCAGAATACTACATGTAGGTATATCAGCATTCAGACTTTAACACAAAAGTTTTACTTGGTTTGACATTACTAAACATAGAAGTATATATATAATTTTTAATACAGATCAAGTAAAAGACAACAGTACTGGCATAAAAGAAAGCAGTGCAGTACTACTGGCATAGAGTGTAAAGCAGTGCAGTACTACTGGCATAGAGTGTAAAGCAGTGCAGTACTACTGGCATAGAGTGGAAAGCAGTGCAGTACTACTGGCATAGAGTGTAAAGCAGTGCAGTACTACTGGCATAGAGTGTAAAGCAGTGCAGTACTACTGGCATAGAGTGTAAAGCAGTGCAGTACTACTGGCATAGAGTGTAAAGCAGTGCAGTACTACTGGCATAGAGTGTAAAGCAGTGCAGTACTGCTGGCATAGAGTGTAAAGCAGTGCAGTACTACTGGCATAGAGTGTAAAGCAGTGCAGTACTACTGGCATAGAGTGTAAAGCAGTGCAGTACTACTGGCATAGAGTGTAAAGCAGTGCAGTACTACTGGCATAGAGTGTAAAGCAGTGCAGTACTACTGGCATAGAGTGTAAAGCAGTGCAGTACTACTGGCATAGAGTGTAAAGCAGTGCAGTACTACTGGCATAGAGTGTAAAGCAGTGCAGTACTACTGGCATAGAGTGTAAAGCAGTGCAGTACTACTGGCATAGAGTGTAAAGCAGTGCAGTACTACTGGCATATGTAAAGCAGTGCAGTACTACTGGCATAGAGTGTAAAGCAGTGCAGTACTACTGGCATAGAGTGTAAAGCAGTGCAGTACTACTGGCATAGAGTGTAAAGCAGTGCAGTACTACTGGCATAGAGTGTAAAGCAGTGCAGTACTACTGGCATAGAGTGTAAAGCAGTGCAGTACTACTGGCATAGAGTGTAAAGCAGTGCAGTACTACTGGCATAGAGTGTAAAGCAGGGCAGTACTACTGGCATAGAGTGTAAAGCAGGGCAGTACTACTGGCATAGAGTGTAAAGCAGGGCAGTACTACTGGCATAGAGTGTAAAGCAGTGCAGTACTACTGGCATAGAGTGTAAAGCAGTGCAGTACTACTGGCATAGAGTGTAAAGCAGTGCAGTACTACTGGCATAGAGTGTAAAGCAGTGCAGTACTACTGGCATAGAGTGTAAAGCAGTGCAGTACTACTGGCATAGAGTATAAAGCAGTGCAGTACTACTGGCATAGAGTGTAAAGCAGTGCAGTACTACTGGCATAGAGTGTAAAGCAGTGCAGTACTACTGGCATAGAGTGTAAAGCAGTGCAGTACTACTGGCATAGAGTGTAAAGCAGTGCAGTACTACTGGCATAGAGTGTAAAGCAGTGTAGTACTACTGGCATAGAGTGTAAAGCAGTGCAGTACTACTGGCATAGAGTGTAAAGCAGTGCAGTACTACTGGCATAGAGTGTAAAGCAGTGCAGTACTACTGGCATAGAGTGTAAAGCAGTGCAGTACTACTGGCATAGAGTGTAAAGCAGTGCAGTACTACTGGCATAGAGTGTAAAGCAGTGCAGTACTACTGGCATAGAGTGTAAAGCAGTGTAGTACTACTGGCATAGAGTGTAAAGCAGTGTAGTACTACTGGCATAGAGTGTAAAGCAGTGCAGTACTACTGGCATAGAGTGTAAAGCAGTGCAGTACTACTGGCATAGAGTGTAAAGCAGTGCAGTACTACTGGCATAGAGTGTAAAGCAGTGTAGTACTATTGGCATAGAGTGTAAAGCAGTGTAGTACTACTGGCATAGAGTGTAAAGCAGTGCAGTACTACTGGCATAGAGTGTAAAGCAGTGTAGTACTACTGGCATAGAGTGTAAAGCAGTGTAGTACTACTGGCATAGAGTGTAAAGCAGTGCAGTACTACTGGCATAGAGTGTAAAGCAGTGCAGTACTACTGGCATAGAGTGTAAAGCAGTGCAGTACTACTGGCATAGAGTGGAATTTATAATTTGTTTAGTTATACATGTAGTTATTGTTGTGTGTTTTTTTCATCCTTGCTGAAATTTACCAAAATATATCTGATTATGACTACAACTTGGTACAAAATACTAAAAAAAAATTAATTTACCTTTTCCTTTAGGCCTCCTTCTAAATGAGCTGCCCTCCACCTGGCCAGGGTGGTCCTTAAATACAATAAAATAAATAGTTCATGTCTATCAAGTACATGTATGTATTAAATAAAGATTTCAGTACTTTTTTCTTACCAGCACCATTGAGTTACACAAAGAAATGGACAAATATAAATTACATATCTCCTGTTTTATTTAAGGATTAACTACAAAAAATACTTTCTCCATCGAGGGATACCAAAATTTCCATTTTGCACATTGTATAATCTGCAGATTATATTAAATGTGCACAACGAAAATAGTGTTATCCCTCAATGGAGAAAGTATTTTTTGTAGTTAATACTTATGTATAAATTCAAACAATAGAATAAACTCAACAAATTTATTTTTGTAACTGGACATTTTTGAAAAAAGAGATCAGCACAAAACTGTTAGTTTCTTATGGAGTATTATATGAAGTCAAAGGGTGCGTGTCTACATGACAATCAATTTTGTTTTCCATCCTCTGATAGAAAATAGTTTCCAATCAATCAAAAGTCGGTATTCTCGCAAAATTTATTTATATGGTGACAACTACATGTATACTGGTATCATTAGATTACTTATAATTATGATTTCATACTTGTTTGGAGTCAACACTGTAACTCTGAGTTTATCTCTTAAATTAATAATGATTGATAAACATAATAATCAGACAGTTTTAGACAATTTTTGTGGATTTATCCAAATGAGTGTCAATCATACAGGTTGGCCTACTAGTATATTGTCTACATGTACAAGTCAATCATACAGGTTAGCCTACTAGTATATTGTCTACATGTACAAGTCAATCATACAGGTTGGCCTACTAGTATATTGTCAACATGTACAAGTCAATCATACAGGTTAGCCTACTAGTATATTGTCTACATGTACAAGTCAATCATACAGGTTAGCCTACTAGTATATTGTCTACATGTACAAGTCAATCATACAGGTTGGCCTACTAGTATATTGTCTACATGTACAAGTCAATCATACAGGTTAGCCTACTAGTACATTGTCTTCATGTACAAGTCAATCATACAGGTTAGCCTACTAGTATATTGTCTACATGTACAAGTCAATCATACAGGTTAGCCTACTAGTATATTGTCAACATGTACAAGTCAATCATACAGGTTGGCCTACTAGTATATTGTCTACATGTACAAGTCAATCATACAGGTTGGCCTACTAGTATATTGTCTACATGTACAAGTCAATCATACAGGTTAGCCTACTAGTACATTGTCTTCATGTACAAGTCAATCATACAGGTTAGCCTACTAGTATATTGTCTACATGTACAAGTCAATCATACAGGTTAGCCTACTAGTATATTGTCAACATGTACAAGTCAATCATACAGGTTGGCCTACTAGTATATTGTCTACATGTACAAGTCAATCATACAGGTTAGCCTACTAGTTAATTGTCTACATGTACAAGTCAATCATACAGGTTAGCCTACTAGTTAATTGTCTACATGTACAAGTCAATCATACAGGTTGGCCTACTAGAATATTGTCTACATGTACAAGTCAATCATACAGGTTAGCCTACTAGTATGTTGTCTACATGTACAAGTCAATCATACAGGTTGGCCTACTAGAATATTGTCTACATGTACAAGTCAATCATACAGGTTGGCCTACTAGTATATTGTCTACATGTACAAGTCAATCATACAAGTTGGCCTACTAGTATATTGTCTACATGTACAAGTCAATCATACAGCTTGGCCTACTAGTATATTGTCTACATGTACAAGTCAATCATACAGATTGGCCTACTAGTATATTGTCTACATGTACAAGTCAATCATACAGATTGGCCTACTAGTATATAGTCTACATGTACAAGTCAATCATACAGCTTGGCCTACTAGTATATTGTCTACATGTACAAGTCAATCATACAGGTTGGCCTACTAGTATATTGTCTACATGTACAAGTCAATCATACAGGTTGGCCTACTAGTTAATTGTCTACATGTACAAGTCAATCATACAGGTTAGCCTAATAGTATATTGTCTACATGTACAAGTCAATCATACAGGTTAGCCTACTAGTATATTGTCTACATGTACAAGTCAATCATACAGGTTGGCCTACCAGTATATTGTCTACATGTACAAGTTATACCTTGATCCTGCAATCACGGTTTTATTACTACAATACAGGGTGTCGAATACAACCCACCTGTATTTTTTGTGCATGTACATTTTTTGCTGTATTTTTTTAGACAAGCCCTCAATATGAATTGCCCATTTTCTAACTGGTCAAGATTGGTAACAACGAGACATGAAAAATATTGACCAATCAAAAAAATTTAAATTGTGATTTTATGCTTGGGGCACAATTGGGGTTTAAATATTAAAAAAACACAATTTTATTATTTAAAAAATTGTTAAAGCATTTTTTAAATATCATTTGTTCATGACTAAAATTATTCTATGACAAATAATTTTTTTACATCTACTTACATGGCCTTCTCACTATTTCGAGCCTACAAAAAATATACATATTCTCATTAAACTTCTGTGCAACCTAGATCTTAAATATCCTTTTTTTGATAGTCAACATAAAAATCCTAAATAAGCTAATTTCTTAAAAATGAATACTTTCAAATAAACTGGTATGACTGATAATTACAGTAAAGATCATTCTATGGTTCTGTGTCCACAAAACCCTGACAAATTTAGTTCATAGATTCCTGGATTTTTTGATTAGTCACATGATGCCTACAGATAGCCAATCCACAACTAACATTCTAATCTGAATTGATACGGAGATATCCCACTTTGATTATGAATAAATAAAGTTGAATCAAAGAGGTTGTTGAGCGGTATTGGGAACAAATTTGTGTTCTGTACTACAATAGTCTAAAAATGGTTTCCAACTTGTGATGACTATTACATCATATGAATATGAAAATGGGCCTTCCAGCATAAGATTAAGTTTAAAAGGGCTGCGTTAAAAAGTGATCATAAGTGTGTACACACAAACTTGGAATGCTAGTAACTTCTGTACTCTGTACTGGACAGTTCAGTACTGTTTGTCACTCCAGTACCCAGAACACATACTTATATATTTATCAAGTTTATTGTTTGAATTTTGTACTATATTGTCTTTATTTTTATCGGTCAATATCTGTCATTTTCAAATAGTATTTTCAAAATAAAGCATTTAAAAAAAATTCTAAGGTTGTTTTTAAATAAAAAAAATCATGTGCATCTTCTTGTCATGTTTTATAATATTATGTTCGAAACAAATTATCTATTAAAACATGTATCTAGTTCACTGGTATCAACCTGTATCTTTTCTCCATCCTTATTTATTCTTGTCAAGAATGAAACAAAGAATTCACTGTTCATCCACAATTTATTACAATTTTAATAAATTTAAACATAACAAAATAATAATAATAATACAGACAACAATATGAATCATTAGAATATAGTTTGCAGCTTGTTTAGGACGGACGTTACTTGTCAACTTAATACACGTAAACTGGTTCATTGTGTGGTTTGAATTTGCATTAAGATTTTTCCTTTTTTAATGTTTCCTCTTAGCATGGCAAATATTTTTGCAGTATTTCTCAAATCAGGTCAAAATGTTTAATTAACTTTGATGATTCTACAAACAAAACCAATCAATAAAACATAGGATCATTAAATAATTTTCATTAATTCATTATCAGTAGTCAAAATAGAAAATATTCCTATGAAAACCAATTAAGTTATTTATGTGTCAACTAATTTTCTTGTTTATGTGTCTGTATACACAACTCATTTTCTTGTTTATGTGTCTGTATACACAACTCATTTTCTTGTTGATGTGTCTGTATACACAACTCATTTTCTTGTTGATGTGTCTGTATACACAACTCATTTTCTTGTTGATGTGTCTGTATACACAACTCATTTTCTTGTTTATGTGTCTGTATACACAACTCATTTTCTTGTTTATGTGTCTGTATACACAACTCATTATCAGTAGTCAAAATAGAAAATATTCCTATGAAAACCAATTAAGTTATTTATGTGTCAACTAATTTTCTTGTTTATGTGTCTGTATACACAACTCATTTTCTTGTTTATGTGTCTGTATACACAACTCATTTTCTTGTTGATGTGTCTGTATACACAACTCATTTTCTTGTTGATGTGTCTGTATACACAACTCATTTTCTTGTTGATGTGTCTGTATACACAACTCATTTTCTTGTTTATGTGTCTGTATACACAACTCATTTTCTTGTTTATGTGTCTGTATACACAACTCATTTTCTTGTTGATGTGTATGTATACACAACTCATTTTCTTGTTTATGTGTCTGTATACACAACTCATTTTCTTGTTTATGTGTCTGTATACACAACTCATTTTCTTGTTTATATTGACAAACACATAGTAACAATCATTTTTACTTGAAGTACAGGTACCAAAATGACTAGCTTGGACTACTAAACTGACTTGTACCGAGTATCAAAGTGTCCTGATACCACAAACTTGGACTTCTGGTGACGACTACTAATCAGAATTTGTTTATCTACCAGCACTCAACAGACATCAAGTTTTGAAAGGGGTAACAAAGCAATTAAGAGATAATGAAGGGGCAATCACATATCCAAGTCAAAAAACACTCATTCCAAAAAAAAAAACCAAAAAAAAAAAACAACACACACCACACTTAACAAAATGAGAGTGAATTTTGGTGCAGTACTTCGGAAGAGTAAGCTGTTCCTGTCTGTTGCAACAAACCCACCTTGTGATACTATTTAATCATCAATGATATAAAATGCCATTTAGTGTCCATATAGTTTTAACATTTTGTCTTATTTAACGACAGATTGGCATTCTAAGAGAGATAACTCTTATAAAAGTATTATAAAACTTTTCACGCCATGTCTTAGTTTACTCGAAATTATTAATAGAACATTTTAGGACGAAAATAATTTCAATATCTTTAAAAAAAAGCAAAGGTCAAAAACTAGTACGTGACCTTGACCCATACAAGTTTTCAAGGTCAAAGGGCACGAGTATTTATGGTGAAGACCCCATGCCTCTATCATTACTAGTTAATGAGTAACATGTAAAAAATCAATAAGTTGCATATATAATGGGAGATAACTCGTATAAAATGAAGTCAAATTCTTTCCCTGTTAATGTAACATAGTTGCTCCTTTAAGAGATCAACATTTTGCACTCTTATGTTTCCCTCTATCATTAATAGTTAATGAGTACCATGTGAAAAACCAATCAGTTACATATATAATGGGAGATAACTCCTATAAAATAAAGTCAACTCCTTTACCTGTAAATGTAAGAAAGTTTCTCCTTTAAGAGATCAACATTTTGCACTCTTTAATTTCCCTCTATCATTAATAGTTAACGAGTACCATGTGAAAAACCAATCAGTTACATTTATAATGGGAGATAACTCTTATAAAATGAAGTCAAATCCTTTCCCTAAAAACGTAACAAAGTTGCTCCTTTAAGAGACCAACATTTTGCACTCTTTCGTTTCCCTTTATCATTAATAGTTAATGAGTAACATGTAAAAAACCAATCAGTTACATATATAACGGGAGATAACTCCTATAAAATGAAGTCAAATCCTTTACCTGTAAATGTAACAAAGTTCCTCCTTTAAGAGACCAACATTTTGCACTCTTTAGTTTCCCTCTATCATTAATAGTAAATGAGTACCATGTAAAAAACCAATCAGTTACATATATAATGGGAGATAACTCCTATAAAATGAAGTCAAATCCTTTCCCTATAAATGTAACAAAGTTGCTCCTTTTAAAGACCAACATTTTGCACTCTTTAGTTTCCCTTTATCATTAATAGTTAATGAGCAACATGTAAAAAACTAATAAATTACATATATAATGGGAGATAACTCCTATAAAATGAAGTCAAATCCTTTTTTTGTAAATGTAACAAAGTTGCTCCATGAAGAGATTAACATTTTGCACTCTTTAGTTTCCCTCTATCATTAATAGTTAATGAGTACCATGTGAAAAACCAATCAGTTACATATATAATGGGAGATAACTCCTATAAAATGAAGTCAAATCCTTTCCATATAAATGTAACAAAGTTCCTCCTTTAAGAGACCAACATTTTGCACTCTTTCGTTTCCCTTTATCTTTAATAGTTAATGAGTAACATGTCAAAAACCAATAAGTTACATATATAATGGGAGATAACTCCTATAAAATGAAGTCAAATCCTTTCCCTGTAAATGTAACAAAGTTGCTCCTTTAAGAGATCAACATTTTGCACTCTTTACTTTCCCTCTAGCATTAATAGGTAATGAGTACCATGTGAAAAACCAATCAGTTACATATATAATGGGAGATAACTCCTATAAAATGAAGTCAAATCCTTTCCCTATAAATGTAACAAAGTTCCTCCTTTAAGAGACCAACATTTTGCACTCTTTCGTTTCCCTTTATCTTTAATAGTTAATGAGTAACATGTAAAAAACCAATAAGTTACATATATAATGGGAGATAACTCCTATAAAATTAAGTCAAATCCTTTCCCTACAAATGTAACAAAGTTGCTCCTTTAAAAGACCAACATTTTGCACTCTTTAGTTTCCTTTTATCAGTAATTGTTAATGAGTAACATGTGAAAAACCAATAAATTACATATATAATGGGAGATAACTCCTATAAAATGAAGTCGAATTACTTCCTTCCAAATGTGACAAAGTTGCGTCTTAATAAGACGAACATTTTACTCTCAATAAGTGTTTATCTATCTTTTACCGTTTCAAAGGAGTAGCGGACACAAGCAAATGTCAAAATTTAGAACGTGACCTTGACCTTTGACCTTGTGTCCATTTTCAAGGTCAAAGGTCATGATGGTCTAAAGTGAAGACCCCAGCCCTCTATCTCTTTTAGTTGCTGAGATTTGTTTGAATATCACTTACTACTTCTATTTAAAGGGAGATAACTCCTATAACATGTCATCAGAACCCTTCAATCAATCTGTCCCAAAGTTGCGCAAGGATATAGGACACATTTTGGTAAAGGTTTGGTATTGCTATCTTTTTTGGTTTAGGAGGAGTAGCAGGAACAAGCTTTTTAGTAAAAGGGGAGATAACTCCGTAAAGGAAAAGGGTGCGGTCAGTCAGGGTGAACTGCGAAAGCGCAATGGGTAACCGATATCAGATATAAAATATCAAAGCGACATGTCGCGAAGTGAAAAAACCAGACATCGAAATAAGTTGGCGGAAGAAAAGAGAAAATAAAAATAATAATAATAATAATAATAATAATAATAATAATAATCAGAACAATAACTATAGGTCTTTCCACAGAAAGGTGGAAAGACCTAAATATAAAGTATAAAAAAACAAATGCTTGCATAAAAGTTTTTTCTCAATAATTTTAAAACGATTAATTAACATACAATTGCAATTACTAGTAAATGGCTTCAATTAAATAAGTTGATATGAGCACAAATCTGCAGTTAATTAATGTAAAGAACATTGTTACATTCACAGCTTGCTAAAAGATATGCAATGGTTTTTTTCTATTACACTGCACTGCCCTTAGTCTTATATTGTGTTTTTGGTTTTGTAGGTGGTCTAGATTATTGAAGATCTTGAAAACTTTATTCCTACACCAGTGCTAACACTGAAGCGATACTGAGGAAAGTGGTCCTTAGACTATTGTCTGGAAAAGAAAATTTTGGGACGAGACAAAACAGTGGAGACAATTATATGCAATCAGTAAAGAGTTAATTTGGAAATAAATATATCAAAATTACCAAGAAACAAGGAAGTAATTTTATGTTACGTATATTTCACCGGGGCGAAACGACCAAGGCGAATTAGAAATCCGGTGCGAACAAGTATCGGGGCGAAATGACTCATGAGTGAACGGCAGTTGGATTATTGGCCTATTGGGGCGAACTGACTCGATACCCCATATAATTAAGTCGTCTGTACAATATTGGTAATACAATACAAAAGCTTTATTTTAATTCGGCACATACATAATGTCATAAGTCATAACAGTACAACACAAGCTCTGGTGAGCTTTTTACCAAATACAAATGGACAAATTTAACGTAATGTTTGGTTTGCACAAAAAACAACCGAAAAAAGTGTAAATGTATCTCAGAAATTATGATACAGCAACATTTTACAGAGATCGTACCATTTTTCTTGTTTTTACATTTCAAACTGTCTAAAAACGTTTTCCGGAAGTGTTGACTGAAATTAATTTAAAAACTCGAGCTCCAATCCCGTACAAAATATAAACATGTTGATGAAATATGCACCAATATCATATTTTAATATATACTGTTGTGTTAGTCTACATTATTTAAAGTATATAATACTTCACTGACTTCACCAAATAAAACAAGCAATGTTGCATCTACATGTTGGCGGGGTTAATATTACACTTTTTAACTATCAACACAAACTGTTTACTTCCGGTTTACCAAAAAAAATCATCCACGTGTGGGGTTTGGTTACAACACAAATGACTTAACCAGCAAAAACATGGTAAATTTAATCAGTCTTAGTAACTAGTTGAATATAATGAACCAATATAATTGCCAGTTATGATTTGTTTAACTAATGTCTGCTGGGAATGCCGGACATTTCGGCCCATAAGTCATAACAAAATCGGCACATAACAAAATCGGCCCATGTCAAAATCGGCCCATAATATATTATTTGAAGTAAACAATTATGGAAAATGTATATATTTAATTGTATTGTTGACTTTATTTCTTTGTGTATTTTCATGTTCTAACAATGTACGTTTTTTAAATAAAACACGAATAAATATGTTTTATTAGTTTTTATTACACGAATATCAACACAAAAAAAAAAACACAATAAGTTTAAAAATAATAACTGTATCATTATTTTAAAGTAAACATATTTCATATATATCTCATCTCAGTTGATTGAAATGAAGCAACATTATAAAAAGTTAAGTTAATCGTTATTGGGGCCGTTGATCTGTCCGCACTCTCTCAGCAACTGGGACGCCGAGAACTCGTCATCTTTGTAGCGGCTCCATACCTCATGAAGACGCCCTTCCAATTCCTTGTACCGATGTCACTGGTTTCGTAGAATTTGTGCCTCTGACACATAAATGCTAGGGTACCATTCCGGACCATCTCTCTATACTATGTCGGGGTGATGCCTGTATTGCAGATTCTGTGCTGCCACAGGTTACACATGTCACATTGAAGTGCATGCTGTCTACTGGTAACTTTACAGGTACATTCAACACATCGATCGGGATCCATGGTTAGAATGAAGACCCATAATTATTTTACCGTCTTCTTGTTATGGGCCGATTTATCCAAACACCTCTGCTAGGTTATGATAATAGCAAGATGAAGCACTAACAGCCAGTTTCATTTAGCATTTATATCAAACCTTGTACACCATGAAATCTGGCTATAATAGCATTTTGAGAAGTAATTTAGTTGCTGATTCACATAAACATATTTGAACACTTCATTAAAAACTCTGGGTTGATTAAATTTTTAAAGGACCTCGTTTGCTGGGTTAATATGGATTATAAGGTACATGTTGTCGACTATTGTTCACTTGACTACTGTATACTGTGATATGGAAATTTAACTATCTTGATTGGAGAAATCCGAGAATCCACTCGTACCAATGTAAGATCCTATATGTTTCACTGGATTTCTGACTGTTTTGTTGTGGAACTATTACTAGTATCTAACAGATGAGTTAGGGATCAGTCGTAAAACAAAGTATTTTTAAGTCAAATTGCCCAGGTGTGATGGAATAAGGGAAGCAACATCAACAACTACTGTTGCAAATTTAGTAAACACATAAATATTGAGGATGCCAGAGTACACAGTTAGAAACCCTGCTTTTTAACAGGATGCATAAAGCACTTACATATACACTGTATGTTATACTGGATAATACCATTTAAGTTCACACACTTTGTAACAATAATACATAGTATGTACTATTTACTTTCACACTTAAATACTATAATTAATAAAAAAAACTTGTGATGAAGTAGCTAGCCATTCTTGCTGATTTCATGTTTCATAGAATTCACTTGTATAAGTACATGTATGCACATGGCTCACCACACTGGGCGAAGTGTCTCCGTAATGGGACGTGAAGTCACTCTTAGGCACCTCCAAAGGAAAGTCAGTCGCCCTGTTATTTCCCTTAAGTCTTCTGATGGTTCACAAAAGATACATGTATATATCAGGTTCAATCCACCCAGACTACCAATTTATCAGTAAATGTGTAATTCCAATAACAAACGGCAAACAATATTCATATTTAACATTTTTTTCAAACAATTTACATCTTTCCAATGGATTACACACCGTTTGTTTATTTACCAGATGTGACTAATTATCAGAAGTGAACAACGAAGAAAGTTCAAGTACAACAGCCCATAATGAAAAATCATAATTTTGTTGTAAACAAACACTTTTAATTGGTTTCAAACTAAAGTTCTTTTAAAGTATATTGCATTTTTACAATTTTCTTTGATAAATTTATGAGCTGCACTTGAAAGAATAAAGATATATAATAATTATTGACATCATGCTAAATTCTGTAGATGGGTGTCCCATGAAGCAATTTGGATCAGCATAACTTTGTCCAAGTAGAAGTGTGCTAAACAGGAGAAATATTTCTGGGTTTAATTTAATGTTATTCTATCTATCTTCTATGGAAATTTTGCTCAGATAAACATGACATGTTCATAACAAACTGTCAGGAATATTATGATGTATACAACAACTTCATATATGATGTTTTGTCTATACCTTTACAAACATTTTTAGTTGATCTATTTTTATTTGTGAATACCTTGTATGGCTACAAGTACTGAAGTAGACAGAAAATAGTCGCTATGTGGTGCTTTTTTTCATTGATTAATGATAAAGGTTATGTGCTGTTTTATATTGCATACCATGAATAATAATTAAAGAAAAAAGAAAAAAAACTGAATCTAAGTGTGTTAAGGTGTAAAAAACACAAAGAAAATAATCCTGGAAATCCACAAGTATAAAAAAAATTGATGTAAATAATGAAAAATGTATGTAACTACTGCGAAATTATTTATATCCCTGACTTCTCCCTAGTGTCTCCATCAAGTCTCCCTATCAGGGCATCACTTCTCCCTGTTTTGCTGCAAGAGAGAAGTCACTTCTCCCTACTTTTTTAGAGTGTGGTGACCGCTGGTATGCAATGTATAAATAAATTCAGAATTGTGATTTGATCTGTTTTTAGATTCGAAGACAAGCTAGACTTAGAAGAGAATACATCTACAGAAAGTCCATAGAAGATAAAGAAAGGACAATATTAGAGAAGAAACAGAAGTTAAGAAATGCTTTAGATAGTAAGACATTAATAAATGATTATAAATGTCTACAAGAGCTTATAATTAAACAAATGTGATCATTACAATTATATTTAAATTTTATTATTTCAAATACTTCTTTAAGTTAATATTTAGGGAAATGAACCACTGATCATAATTAGCATTTTTATTCCAAGTGGACTAATAAAATATGAGGAAGTATGAACATTTCATGCAATTGATTTATCGTACAATTAATTCCAAACAATATGTTTTGAAACACTTATTTCATTGTTCAGATTTTAGCAAAAACTGCATGAATTTGCATTTTCATCATCATACTTTTCTTTCATCAAAACCATTGAAAGAAATTGGATCGAAAAAAATTGTATCTTATTCCATATGACTTAATCACAAACATTGGTCTATATTGCAGACAACCAGACCATCCCATCAGAAATACAGAAAGAAGCTGTTGACATTCAGAAGACATTGGACTGGGATGACAGTGGAGCTGATGGTAGGCCAAACATTCATTACAAATGGAAATTTGTATTTCAGTGTTATAAATGTAGTCGGTGTAGTATAACATGTCTATATTTCATATGTATTTTTATTGAATGTGTATTGGACAAATATATTGTTTATTGGATGTGTATTGAACAAGTGTAAGGTTTATTTGATGTGTATTGGACATGTTTAAGGTTTATGTGATGTACATTGGACAGGTGTAATTTTTATTAAATGTATGTGGACAATTGCATGGTTTATTGGAAGTTGTGTATTGGACAATTGTTTATTTGATGTGTATTGGTAAAGTGCAATATTTATTCTGGTTGTCTGTTTACTTATACATGCTAGATAAGATATATAAGAATCTTTAGGATGTATATTTTGTTCAGATTGTCATTTTATTATAAGTACATTTTCTGTAAATTTCAGAAGTGAGTGAACTGAATTATAAATTAAAATATGAAATATTTGGGTGTAAAATTAGTTGTTTGATATATAATAAAGTAAAAAGTACAGTGAAAGTTTTCTGTTTCTAGTTTTTTTCATCACACAACATTCAGTGTAAGAAATGATACATTTTGGCAATATTTTATTATCATTCCATATGTACATGTCAGATCTCCAGCAAAACCAGTTCTTTATTAATATATTAATAATAGCTGTCTTAATACAACATTGTTTTAATGCTTAATTGGAACCTTTTTTTCAGGTCTTAAAACTCACATTGATGATGAATACAAGTGGGCTGGTGTTGAGGATCCTAAAATAATGGTGACAACATCTCGAGATCCCAGCTCAAAATTAAAACAGTTTGCCAAGGTGTGTTAAATATAAAACAACCAAGAAAATTATGAAAGAGTTTTCTGTTCTAGTTTAAGGGAGAAAATATTTAGAGTAATGTTCTAAAATTTTGGTCTACACATTTCATTGACATGATGCAACCTTGTGTTTATTGGGTTTCTGTTACACACTTTCTGTTTGGGTTTATGTTTAATATTGTGACTGTTTATCTGATGTGTAATTCACCCTTGTTTTTTTTCTTTTTTGGTGACTTTTTTTCTTAGATATCCAGTATTTTACAGTCATCAGGTTCATACAATAAAATAGCATAGATTTTTTAATTCAGCAAATTGAAAGAAAGTCTTTTGGATACATGTACTATGGTATCCATTTTCTTTCTGGTTGTTTTATGTTTTACTCAGCTTTCAACTGTATAATGGCATCTAGTCTTTGTTGTGGGAGAAAAGTCAGAGTACCCAGTGAGACCCTCGAATCCATATACTGTATACTGTGTTCATTGTGATAGGGAGTTTGAGTATGGGGTGGGACCCATATATCATGGGGTCCAGTGTTTATTGGGGGGTGGGGTGGGGGCCAGTCAAGAGTACTGGGTGAGATCTCATGTTGTCTCATTTTTATACACTAACTCATGTAATACATCACCATAGAAACACTGCCTGACATTTAGCTACCATTAAATCAGTCTTCATATATCACATCACCATATGGCATACTAGTAGGTTTTTATATCATACTTGTAGTGATTTGATTGTCTGTTTTATTTGAATGGTGTTTAATGCCACTTTCAGCAATGTTTCAGCCTATTGTGGCATCCAGTTTTTATTGGCAGGAAGCTATAGTACCCAGAGAAATTCCCCGACCTTTGGTATGAGAACTGATTTTGATTGTCTAACAGTAAAATGTCATACTTCATTAATTAGATGGTCTTTGTAAGTTTTATGTCATAATCATATCTATTTCCTATGTGATATGTGTATGTGTATATGTCTATGTCATATGTGTATATTTGTCTATGTCATATGTGTATTTGTCTATGTCATATGTGTATATTTGTCTATGTCATATGTGTATTTGATACTTTTAAGCTCACCTGACCCAAAGGGTCACGTGAGCAATTGTTATCACTTTGCGTCCGTCGGCGTCTAAACTTATTACATTTAAATCTTCTTCTCTGAAACCACTCGGCCAATTGAAACCAAACTTGGCCCAATCTAATTAAAATTATATCTTCACTTGGCTCCCCCCTTTTTGCTATTGTCGCCGTAAAGATCTAACAACATCCCATTACAGGTCATCTCAGATTGAACTTTTGATATAAATATTATCCAATGAAAAATTTTGGTATTCCCCAAAAAATTAACCAATCAAACGTATGCTTTTATCTTAACTTGGGGTTTAGTTATGAAAAATGTACAATAATGCCTGAGAGATTCCGAACAATGACAGAGGATTCCCCAACATTAAAGGTTGGGGAAGACAGTTTTTGATTGGTCAATCTGAGATGACCTGTAATGGAATGTTGTTAGATCTTCATTAATTAGATTGAACTTGGCCATAATGTTCATTGTATGGACCTTTACAAAGTTGGTGTTTTTTATTTGGATTGGTAAACCAATATGGCCACCACCGCAAGACTTAGTTTAACATAGGACCCTATAGGAAAAAAGTTTAAAATGGCTTCTTCTCTGAAACCGGTTAACCAATGTAAACAAAACTTACTAGCAATATTGTTTGGATGGTCCTCTTTAAAGTTTATGTTTTTTGTGACAATTGGAAATTCAAAATGGCCACCAATGCAGGACCCTATGGAAAAAAGTTAAAATGGCTTCTTCTCTGAAACCAGTTAACCAATCGAAACAAAACTTACTAGCAATATTGTTTGGATGGTCCTCTATAAAGTTCATGTTTTTTATCCCAATTGGAAATTCAAAATGGCCGCCACTGCAGGACTTGGTTTAACATTGGACCCCATGAGGAAAAGGTTATGAAAGGCTTCTTCTCTGCAACCGGTTAACCAATGGAAACAGAACTTACTACCAATATTATTTTGGATGGTCATTTATAAAGTTTGTGTTTTTTTATGCCTATTGGAAAATCAAAATGGCCACCACAGCAGGACTTAGTTTAACATAGGACTATTTGGGAACAATTTTAAAAAGGCTTCTTCTCTGAAACCTGTTATCCAATGGAAACAAAACTTACTAGCAATATTGTTTGGATGGTCCTCTTTGAAGTTTATGTTTTTATTGCCAATATGAAAATCAAAATGGCCATCACAGCATTACATAGATTAACATAGATTAGACCCTATGGGAAAAAGTTTTATTAGGTTTCTTTTCTGAAACTGATTAACCAATGGAAACAAAACTTTCTAGTTATATTGTTTAGAAGGTCCTCTTTAAAGTTTATTGAAAATTACAGGACTTACTTTAACATTGGGGAAATGCCATCTTCATACCCTATAAAATCAGTTGAGCAATACAGGCTCTTAAGAGCCTCTGGTTAAGTATTGGATTATCTATGACTTCTACTTTTCTAAATTTAGATTTTTTTTTAACAAGGAGATAAAGCTGATCTTCCCTAACAGTCAGAGAATAAACAGAGGAAACTATGAGGTTAAACAGATGGTGGACGCATGTCGAGCAAATGATGTGACAGATCTCATTATATTACATGAACACAGAGGAGTTCCAGGTATAACTAGATTTGAACTTTGACCTTGCCCTTGAGAGGTCAGAATGAATATAAATAATTGTATTGTTCCTGGTTACTTTTAAATATCTGGTATTTACTACAGTGTATCATGATGGGAAGATAAATAATATGTGATGCTGTAATAAGGTTAAATAATTATAGTTATTTTAAATTTTATTATTTTGATCAGGTGTCTCATTATGCTTTTTATAATTAGTACTGAAATCGGCTCTTGATTGAAGTTATGTTTAACTTCAGTATTTATTACATACTAGTATAATTCAATTGTGCAAAACGGAATAATCAATTATATTTATTTTTATAATTCAGTCATAATTTGTTCTACAGACCAATGTACAGGGTAATCAGACATGTTATAATGGGAGATAACTCTATTTTTCAGATGGATTCGTTGTTTGTCATTTGCCTTTTGGTCCCACTGCTTACTTCACATTGTCTAATGTTGTAATGAGACATGACATACCAGATGTAGGAACCATGTCAGAAGCCTTTCCACATCTCATATTTAATAAGTTCACAACAAGACTGGGAAAAAGAGTAAGAATGTGCACAGTTTCTTCCTTATATTAGCATGTGCATACACAGCGGCATTAGAAAAATGGTAGTTCTTTGAACAAGTCTTAGTCTCTTATTATTTAATAAGCATAATAAATACCATGGTTAGAGGATTGGTTTAGGGCTGCTAGGTCAAAAGGTCAAGATTAATATTCATAACATTTCTGGTCATCATGTACTGGTAAATTTAGTGATCACTTATTCAGTGTATTACCATATTTCATTCTGCTTTTCAAACTTTGCAAAGAATCTAGATATGTTATATTTCACAGTTTTTATTTCTTGTTCTCTGAACTTAATATATTTTATATTTACTCACATTTATGAAAAAGGAATGAGGTAAAAATGTTTCTATAGTTCCTTCAATCCTCATTATTTTGTCCCCATGCTAAATCTATCCTCATTAACTTGCCCCTAATTAAACCATTTATCATTTAGATGTCCCTCGATACCCCACTCCTCATTAAGTAAAACTTAAATTGCCCATTGCCAACTCTTATATAGCTGTTTTTCTAGTGTTAAATTTATTTTATTATAATACGCTCCTCAATATATCCCCATCCACCACACAGTTTTAACAGTAAATACAGTCGAACCTCGATGTGTCGAACTCGGATTATTCGAATACTCGGTTTACTCGAACTATTTCAAAAGTCCCGGCAAAATTCCCATTAACCCAAAGCAATTTTACCATTGATTACTCGAACTTTGATAATTCGAATTCTCGGTTAAGTCGAGGTGATTTGTCAGTCCTCACACCTTGAAAATAACAGTAATTAACCCTGATTAGTCGAAGTCGACTATTCAAATTCTTTGATGTCATTTTAATTGATTTATGAACGCTCTATGGCTTCAAAAGGTGTTAATCCAGACATGTTTACTTAATGATTGGTCACGCGTGTATGAATAAAATGTTGACATGTGCACCTGTTTGTATTGATCACCCAAGCGTTTTAATCATTATCAATTGTGTGTATGTATACAATCTGAGGAAACGAATTTAATTGGTAACGCTGATATTTTTATTGATGTTTTGATTTTAATTTTATAAATTATGATGATTAATTGATATAAATTAAAAATAAAACAAATCAGTGTCTTTTAATCCTGAACACCAGTTCACCGTCCAATTTAACAGATTAATTTAAAATGTATAAAAAGAGCGCATTAAGAGGTTTTTATTCATAAATTGTTTACAATGTTAGCTGAACAATCTAGTGAAGGCACCGGGCAATCCGGTGGGATAGCTAGATCGGCTAAACGTAAACTAAACGTAAAGTCGATTTAGGACAAGTACCAAGCCATCGTAGAAAACGAATGAGAACGGCAACATATGAAGACGTTGAACAAGCCCTACTTAAATGGTTTACCAGTCTTAGAGACCAGAACCTACCCATCTCCGGACCAATGCTGATTACAAAGGCTGAGGAATTCTCTAGAAGACTAAACCACTCAGACTTCAAGTGCAGTAATGGCTGGCTAGACAGATTCAAGGAGAGACACAACATCACTTTCAAGAAGATATGCGGGGAGGCCAAATCCCTAGACGACAACAGTGACGCAATGAATGAATGGGCAGCCGAGATCATCATGACAGAATACTCACCACACAACATCTTCAACGCAGACGAGACAGGTTTATTCTTCAAACTCCTTCCAGAGAAGACACTAGAGTTCAAGAACGTTGACTGCAGCGGTGGTAAACGTAGTAAAGAGAGACTGACAGTACTAGTCTGCACCAACATGTCAGGATCCGAGAAAGTTCCACTACTCGTGATTGGAAAAGCAGCCAAACCAAGATGTTTCAAGAATGTGAAGACACTTCCTACCGAATATGACTCGAATAAAAAAGCATGGATGACCTCCGAAATATTCACTAGCTGGATCACCAAACTCGACAGGAAGTTTCAAGGACAGTAACGCCGCATCGCCGTGATTGTTGACAATTGCCTAGCACATCCGAAAGTTAAAGGCCTGAAAAATATTCGACTTGTTTTTCTTCCACCAAACACAACCAGTAAGACCCAACCCTGTGACCAAACAGATTTCCTGTGCCGAGAAAAAGATCGACTTCACCTTGACAGTACTCGACGCACTCCGACTACTCCACCGGGCATGGCTGTCAGTAACCCAGACCACATCAGCAACTGTTTCCGACACGCAGGATTTACGACAGACGCAACCACTACCACACAGGAAGAAGAAGATGACGACGACGATATTCCACTCGCCCATCAGGAATCAACTTCACCGAGTATGCCAACATCGACAACAATGTCCCCACAACAGAAATACTAACTTAGGACAATATTATACAGCATATTACCCAAACAGCGGCAGATCAAGAAAGCGACGGCAACGATGAACCAGAAGTACCCAAGAAACCAGCACTATCTTTAGCTACAATGATCGACATGACAGATGCTTTCCAGTCGTATTTTGAAGCACAAGACGATGGCGAAGATATGCTCCCACTGGTTGCCAAACTCAACGACTACTTTACCCGAAAGCAGCTCAAGAAGAAACTCAACTCGAAACAGACCACCCTGACTAATGACTTTGCCATAGGTGTAAATTCGTTTTGTGATTAATTTTGTATTTTTAATGTTGATGTATGAATGAATGATTACGAATGGACTTTATGGAATAAATAACGTTTGTTATTTCTCTTTGTTGTGAGTACTGAATGTTGATTTTATGAATGATTCATAAATAATAAGATTATCAAAATAAATCATTTGTTTGTTATGATTTTATTCAGAAAATTAGTGACGCATTCAGTAGACAAAGATCGATATTCTCACAGTGTACATACACAAAACACAACAAAATACGAGGTGCATCTACATCAACATAAAAAATCACAACAAATCATTTGATATTTATTTTTTATTCAATAAATTATGTACATGTATAAATAATTAGATCACAATAAAGATAACATTGACACAATGACACGTCAACATAACAAATACGATATTCAATTTGACGAGATACATCAAAAAACAAAGACGGAAAAGTTCAACTTCCGGTTTACTGATAACTCTGATGAGTCGAACCTCGGATAACTCGAATACTTTCCAATGGTCCCCTTGACTTCGAGTTAACGAGGTTCGACTGTATGTAAAAATCTATAAAAGTTCCTATAATTTATACCAGATTACTTGATTGATGTTGAAGGATTATGGGTAATTTATGTTCGGGTAATTAACATTTAGTTTGGTGTTTAAATACTTTTTAGTTAAGTTCAATTAAATGTTCAAAATTTGTATTATTGACATTGTTAAAATGCAGTTAAGTAACAAAATAACTGTTTACATTATTGGATCCCTCTCTCAATAAAATGTATACATTTGTTATAGGTGATGAACATACTGAAGTATTTGTTCCCTGTACCCAAAGAGGACAGTAAGAGGATTATTACATTTGCTAATGAAGATGATTTCATTTCATTCAGGTACAATATTATTTCTTTATAATTGAGTTATCTTTCTTTTGTAAGATCAACCTTAGTACTTATAAATGATACATGTGGTGAAATCTGGAGAGAAGGTCCTTACTTGTGGTGACATCTGGTGATAAGGTGCTTACATGTGGTGACATCATGTGAGAGGGTCCTGACATGTGATGAAATTTGGTGAGAGGGTCCTTACATGTGGTCAGATCTGGTGAGAGGGTCCTTACATGTGGACAGATCTGGTGAGCGTGTTCTGACATGTGGTCACATCTTGTGAGAGGGTCCTTTCATATGGTCACATCTGGTTAGGAGACCTTACAAGAGAGGACTTTTTTTAGATTTGTTTTTTTAAATCATTTACATTTAATTCATACATTGTTTGGGTGTATTTTCATGCTATATTATGATAAATGCTTGGTAACTTTCTGTGATAGCAAACACACATAAATAAATGTGTTTATTTATACAAAAAGATCTGTTACCAAAAATTTGTTTGTTTGAATAGTGTTTAATGAAACTTTTAGCATGGTGTCCAGTTTTTATTTTTGGGAGGGAGCCGGAGTATCCAGAGAAAAAACCTGACCTTCGGTAGGAAAACTGGCAATTCTTGCCAATTAAGATTGGAGTCAAGTGCACCCTGCCTGCAGTGAGCCTTGAACATGTAATCTTAGTGATGACAGACCACGTTATCAATAGTAGTAACTACCTTAACCACTTGGCCAAAGAGGCCCCCTGTTCCGTAAGATATAAAGCAGTATAATTGATTATCAATGCAAGCAGCACCATCTAATACAGTTATATATCTGCTGTGGTAATTCATATTGTAGACATCATGTGTACAAGAAAACTGAAGGCGGAAAAGATATTGAACTGAGTGAAGTTGGACCAAGATTTGAAATGCAGTGTGAGTATTTGTTATATTTATTAATTTATTCTGTGTTTATGACTTCTTAAAAATTGGCATTATACATTCTGGAATCTACTATTGAAATAGTTTTTGTTTCACCTGCACAGAATGTTGCTGAAGGTGCGACAGATATAGTTTTTAGGCATGGTGGCAGCTTTAACACTTGAAATTTTGCCCTTTTTTGGCAGCCTAAGCAATGGGTGCATTAATTTTGGTCCAGTGGTACCTTATGATGAGTACTTGTCAGTTGGTCACCTGTCACTAGACTTCAACCTAAATTTCTCTGTCCAGGGCTGGTTAAAGTTTAGATCAGGTCAGTTTCTCAGTGATCATGCATGATAAGGTGACAGTATTTAGAAAATAGATTGCTGATGAACAGAACATGACAGTCTAGTAGATGGCAACAACTAATCTAGACCTCACTTTAATGACTTGGTGACTAAGTCAAGTTTTTTGGATCAGGTCAGTTCCTCTGTATCCATTCAAGGAAGGTTGACAATATTTGGTATATAGGTTGCTGGTGAATAAAACATGACAGAGTGGTAGGTGTCAAAAGACCTTGACCTCAATTTTATGGTCCAGTAACTTGTTACATTTATAAGATTTGGTCATGAGAATTGGTTTTGGTATATTGGTTGCTCATCAGCAGTACATGACAGCTAACTTTAACCTTTTTCAGTTACTGCACCAGAACAATCTACCATGTTATATAGTGTCCACTACTGGCAAATAAAATTTGCTGAAGTCCAATGGCTATAATTTCATCAAAAGTTATTGGTTCAGAACAACATTCAAACTTGATTTGTAACTTATGATGGCTGACTTGCATACCAAATAGCAGCTCAATATCTGCAAGTGTCCAGAAAACTGTTATTTTTAGAATTTCTTTTAAGTCCAAGGGCCATAGTTCCATCATAAATACTTGAAGTTGGACTGGAACAATAGTTGAACTTGATATGTAACTCATCTATGTTGACTCGAATACCAAATATCAGCTAAATATATGCAGACATTTAAGTCAGACTGAATGACTTGTGGACACAGTGTAAAAGTATAGTCCCATTCCGTATAGCCGGTAGGGGATTAATTATTAATGCCAAAAACATCCGGAATAGATCATGGTTAATTTTCTTTTTAAAAGTAAGTAAAAAGAAGCTTTAATGCCGAAAATCTGCAACATAAACTGTAATAGATTTTGGATGTATTCTTAGTCATTTCTTAAATTTTCAAAATAAAAACCAAGAACTGATCTGTTGCAAGTTTTATGCTTCAGTTGTACAGAAGTGTTCTTTTTTTTGCCAGTATACCAGATAATCCTAGGAACCATTGATATCAAGGACACAGCAGATGTAGAATGGGTATACAGACCTTACATGAACACTGCCAAAAAGAGGAAATTTTTAGATGAAGATGAATAGCATTATTTATGATCTCATAACAAATGGGACACAATTCATCATCTGTAGTGGCAGATAAACCCTGGAGATATAGAACACGAGATATCAGACATCTATATAATCCTATCTGATACAATCCCCCATAATGTATCATTTTGCAATCAGAAACACATATATAAGATTTATGTATGGGATAATTTGTTATTACATTATAAAAGATAATAATGTATGTGGTTTTTTTTCTTGGTTGAAGTTTGTAATTAAGCTATACATGCCAAAAGTTTGTATTCAGTGGCAATTTGTACTTTTTCCCTTCTATGTCTTCTGCTGATACAGTAACAACGAATTTATCACAGAAATTATCAGGTCAGTAGGTAAATATAGGACATTTTGTTTTGATACAGACTTTATCTGGGCTGACAGTATCCAGTTGGCTTTGCTGTGATGCAGTCTTTATCAGAAACAAAATACTAGTATCCAATATTCCATATTTGAATAAAGAATCACTTTTGCTGGATATGGATGTCATGGTTTGAGCTTTGAATGCCAAAAGTATTATTCTTGCCCACTACTAGACGGTGTGTTCTCTAGATTATTGGAATTACTGAGCACAAGGTCAAGTTTCAATCCTTGCTCAACTTTACTTTCCCCACATCCAAATGTACAAAATCATGTCCTACACTTTTCACTGCCTTGATTTTGTTTGTTTTGAATGGCCACTATCAGCTATATCATTGTCTGCAATTTTTATTGGGAGGGAGTACTCAGAGAAAACCCCCAATCTGCAGTAGAAAAACTGGCAATCATTGTCAAGAAAGATTGGAGTCAAGAACACCCTACCCACAGTAAGACTTGAACCTGCATCCTCAGTGTTGACATATCATGTGATCAATAGCAGATGACTTACTGCACCTTAACCACTCCCCCACCGAGGCCCCATCGACTGCCTTGAAGGATATACAAAAGTATAGTATTGAAATGTCCGATATCAAGGTCGCAAACACCACTTTAATCCCTTCATATCCAGAAATTACAGAAGTGAAAACACACTGTGTACTGAACAATTCTTCAACATTTTTACATTCTAGAATCGAATTGACCTTCAACAATTTTTGAACAATGACAACAGAATACAGACTCGAACAGATAACAAATGCATCAGTGCTTAAGTAATGCTATGACAATGGTTTCAGGGACCCTTTTAGCTTGCTATAACAAAAGCTCGAGTGGCCTTTATGATAGCACTGACAGTAACTCAAGTGGCACATTGACTAGCCACAACAGTGACTCCAGTGGCCCTTTGGCCAAGTTTTTGCAATCTCTGAAACATTGTTCAAATTGACATTTTTGTGACGTCACCAACACATTAGAGAAAGAGGTAAGGTCACCAATGGAATACAGAGGCACTGTTAGGGGGCTCTGTAGTTGCACTGTGTCCATATTCATATTATTTTCATGCATTTTGTATCAAATGGCATGACATGCATATACAGGTCAAAGTAAAATTATTAACCCACGACTGTTGGAGTGTTAGTTTATTGGTTGAACAAAAAGGCAGAATAACACCAATCTACGGAAATTAAAAATTAACCTCTTGTCACTGCTATATATGTCACGTAACTTACAAGTATTAGTTCAACGGGATCAATAATGTATCATATTTTAATCAAATTGGTAAAACACATGGCTATCACATGATGGTATGTTCCACTATGCTAATAATAAAAACAATACAATAAAAAAAATTTTAACTATCAACATTTATTACAACAATAAATTGACAGAATCACAGGAATGTTTACAGATGTACACAATTACAATATATTGCACTGTCCCCTATACTGCAAAACCTTAACATAACCAGACATGTTGGTGTCACAATGGTCACATCATAACATTACACACCAATATGCATTTAAAAGAGGCCACCTTTGTATTTGGATATGTGCTATCCTTTAAATGAACTGGTGGTTCCAACACATGGTCTTTTCAAGGTTTATCTGCTATCTGACCTTCAAATCTATCCAATAGTCTCTTTATTTCTTTTCTGAGAATTAGCTAAGGAAAATTATACTATAAAATAACATTTACAGGGCTCTACAATAACTTTTTTTCAACTTGTTCCTTCGGACAATTAACTTTCAAAATTTACTTGTCCGAATGAAAACATCCCTTGTCCAAAAATATTGACCCAAAACATCCAAAATTTGTATGTTTCAATATTTGGTTAAAAACTACATATAATGCTATAGATTGAAACCTGATGTTGTTAGATCTATGTGTGTTTTGATGTTTCGATGTCAAATTAGTTTTACAACTATTATCAGCAAGCTCAGTTCAAGCGTTTTCTTGATCACGAATAAGTTGTATATTACTGGTTCCTTCGCAGCTTGTAGTTGGAGCTATGCATACCTAGTTTCAACATGTTATTGGCAATGAAGAAAATGTAATGGATAATAAATTATTGACCAAACTCGCATTTTCGAGAAAAGATACTTCAATTCTGTATGATACTTCATTATAGGCTTATTTTTTTAACTTGTCCTGATGGACAAGTGAGTACTGAGTTTAACTTGTACGCTGAGATTTTCACTTGTCCCGGGCAATTGGACAAACGTTATTGTCGAGCCCTGATTTACTATAAAACTGGGCTACTAGTTACCATATATGTTTTAAATCCTTTTTGCTTCATAAGCTGTTATGTAATCTTACTGAGTTTCCTTTCAAGACATTTTGACATAACTCTAAATGAAAGTTGACATTACACCTGAAACTTAAAAAAAAAAATTAAACACAAAAAACAGCTTCAAATTGTTTTGTTTAATCCCTCCAAGATCAAATTTAAGAAAAATATTTATTTTATAGTAATTACACGTTTTCTACTGATATGTCCTATGATAATCTTGCAAACACTAATTCATATCTTAACATGTTCAATCTGTAATAGCAAGGATACATTTGTTCAGCCAGCTTGTTTACTGGTTTCATACTGTTACTTAATTCCTCACATTTTGCCATCAGTGCATACATCGACTGAAAAAGATATATATCTCAAAAAATTGATTTTTTATGATTAAAATATATATATAAACAAAAAAATTTATCACTCTGCAAACTGAGGCAATGCTTACAAGAATATTCCGATAGTCCAGAAAACAGGGCACGAGTAGATATCCTGTGGACCAAAAAAGTGGAAAAAAAAACATTAAGGCTACTTAATTATTTAATTTTGATATTAAAAATCACAACTGTGGTATTAAAAAAACAAGCTTTACCTTTATACTGCTATCCACAGAATCACATGTGGTATCTACTGAGGTTTTGTAGGCACTCAGACATCCTACTGTTATAGCTGACATCTATAAAAAGTAAACACAACTGTATTTTGCATTATTCATCAGAGAGTGATAATCAAATTCTTTGTTTATATAGATAGTCTGATCATACAACTACCATATGTAGAAAATGGTTGATCCAGAATAAATGAATGTATTTTAATATGGTGTCCTTCATACGCTTTGAGAACACATTAGGGTTCTAAAAAGCATAGAGACCTCTATGAGTATGAAGCCACAATTAGAATTCTGACGTCATATATGCTCAACTGAAAATTTCAAACTGGCACATATGCAGTTTTGTTAAGATTTCTCAATATTTTTGTGCTTAATAGGTGTCTATATTCAATAAATATATGTGTATGCCAATATTATTTGCTTTAACATACTGTTTTGGGAGCTATATTATTAGTTTTGAAAAAGAGTACATGTATAACCATTGAAAGTGTCCTCTTAGAGCCGCATCAAAATTTAAAAACATTTGTTAGACATATTAGAATTGAAATAGATTATTGTGATTGGGCTCTATGCAAATTAGAAAATGGTCAGACCTTATATTTGTCAATATTTTATACTGAACGACTGCAACAATCAATTTCTAAATTAGTGCTTGTATCAAACACCGTATCAGATGCACAATTCGCTGACTAAAATCAGCCTAGTGTCTGGTGCCCTCTGATGAGACAGGGACAAGAAAATTCATCTCATTTCAGAACTAGAGGCTCCAAGAAGCCTGTAAAATCTCACCTGGAATCCAAATGACTTCAACTATATTTAAATTTTTGAAATTAACAGTTTCAGTCTAGTTGTTATAGCTTTTAAGTTACTGTGCAAAAACTAAACATTTCTTCAAAATTTTTTGTTAAATACAATAACTCCTATAAGGTGCCATCAGACAATTTCTGAAAATTAAATGGTTTGTAGGCATTGTCCTTTAGGGTAATTTAGAAATTAACAGTTTTACTCTAGGTGTGTTATAGACTAATTTATAATTCAAAAACTGTTCATTTGTCCAAATTCATCATAAAGGGCAATAACTTCTATAAAGAGTCACCTTGCAATTCTGGACTAAGCAATCATTTGTAGTGCTTCTTTTGCTGATCATTTGTGCAATTTACAGTTTCAATCTAGCTGCTATAGTTTTCAAGTTACAGGACAAAAATGGAAAATTTCATAAAAAAATTGTCATTTAAGGGCAATAACCCCTATAAGGAGTCATCTGACAATTTCAGACCAATTAAGTGAATTGTAGGGCTTTTATTGCTGATCATTTTTGCAATTTATAATTTCACTCTAGCTGTTATGGTTTTTAGCTCACCTGACCCAAAGGGTCATGTGAGCTATTGTTTTCACTTTGCGTCTGTCTGCATCGTCCTCGTCGTTGTCGTCGTCGGCTGTAATCTTTTTACATTTTAATCTTCTTCTCTGAAACGATTTGGCCAATTGAAACCAAACTTGGCCATAATGTTTATTGGATGGACCTTTACAAAGTTTGTATTTTTTATTTCGATTGGAAAACCAATATGGCCACCACCACAAGACTTAGTTTAACATAGGACCCTAAGGGAAAAAAGTTTAAAACGGCTTCTTCTCTGAAACCGTTTAACCAATCAAAACAAAACTTACTGGCAATATTGTTTGGATTGTCCTTTATAAAGTTTATGTTTTCTATGCCAACTGAAAATTCAAAATGGCCACCACCACAGGACTTAGTTTAACATAGGACCCTATAAAAAAAGTTTTAAAAGGCTTCTTCTCTGAAACCGGTTAACCAATGGAAACAAAAAAAAACTTACTAGCAATATTGTTTGGATGGTCCTCTATAAAGTTTGTGTTTTTTATGACAATTGGAAATTCAAAATGGCCGCCAACACAGGACTTAGTTTAACATAGGACCCTATGGGAAAAAGTTCAAAAGGCTTCTTCTCTGAAACCGGTTAACTAATGGAAACAAAACTTACTAGCAATATTGTTTGGATGGTCCTCTATAAAGTTTGTGTTTTTTATGCCAATAGGAAATTCAAAATGGCAACCACCGCAGGACTTTGTTTAACATTGGACCCTATGGGAAAAAGTTTTAAATGGCTTCTTCTCTAAAACAAGTTACCCAATCGAATCAAAACTTACTACCAATATTGTTTGGATGGTCCTTTATAAAGTTTATGTTTTTTATGCCAATCGGAAAATCAAAATGGCCACCACAGCATTACATAGATTAACAGTGGACCATATGGGAAAAAGTTTTAAAAGGTTTCTTCTCTGAAACTGATTAACCAATGGAAACAAAACTTACTGACAATATTTTTTGGATGGTCTTCTTTAAAGTTTATGTTTTTTATTGCCAATTGGAAATTCAAAATGGCCACCACCGCAGGACTTAGTTAACATAGAACCCAATGGGCAAATTAAAAATAAATCTTCTCTATAAAACCAGTTTACCAATGGAAACAAAACTTTCTAGCAATATTGTTTAGATGGTCCTCTTTAAAGTTACAGGACTTAGTTTAACATTTTCATTGCCTATAAAATCAGGTGGGCGATACAGGCTCTTAAGAGCCTCTGGTTAAGTTACATGACAAAAACAGAAAATTTCATAAAAAATTGCAATTTAGGGCAATAACTCCTATAAGGAGTCATCTCACAATTTCAGACTTAAATAGTAATTTGTAGGGCTTGTATTGCTAATCATTTTTGCTATTAACAGTTTCACTCTAGCTGTTACAGTTTTTAAGTTACAGGACAAAAACGAAAAATTTCATAAAAAATTGCCATTTATGCGCAATGAGTTGTCTGACAATTTCAGACCAATCAAGTGAATTGTAGGGTCTTTATTGCTGATCATTTGTGCAATTTACAGTTGCAATCTAGCTGCTATAGTTTTCAAGTTTCAGGACAAAAACAAAAAATTTCATAAAAAAATTGCCATTTAAGGGCAATTACTCCTATAAGGAGTCATCTGACAATTTCAGACTAATACAGTGAATTGTAGGGCTTGTATTGCTGATCGTTTTTGCTATTTTCAGTTTTACTCTAGCTGTTATAGTTTTAAGTTACGGGACAAATAGGAAAATTTCATAAAAAATTGTCATTTAAGGGCAATAACTCATATAAGGAGTCATCTGACAATTTCAGACCAAGCAAGTGAATTGTAGGGCTTTTATTGCTGATCATTTTTGCCATTTACAGTTTCACTCTACCTCGTATAGTTTTCGGGCTATATTGTAAATACCAGAAATTTTGTCAAAAATCGTCATTAAAGGGTAATAACTCCTACATGAAGCCAATACACAACTTCACACTAATAGCAACTATTTTAGACCTTAATGTGCAGATCAATTTGAAGTAACGGTTTTCTCTATAGCTACTATAATTTTTGAGATAATGATCAAAAAGCTGTGTTGACCTCAATGTTTTATTTTTAGTAACAGCGGCCATATTTGTCTGTTGATCAACACCCTTGGTACAAACTTGAAACTAGGAACCCTAAGGATGATTGTGGCCAAGTTTGAAAAAAATTGGCCCAGTGGTTTCAGAGGAGAAGTTTTTTGAAAAAGTTTACGACGGACGAAGGACGACAGACGACGGACGCTAAGTGATGGCAAAAGCTCACATGGACCTTCGGTCCAGGTGAGCTAAAAAGTAAATAACCTGTTTATTGCTGTAACATTGTGACATCGTGGTGTTAATTTAACGACATTTTGACGGTGATATGGGCCTATATTATGCTAGTAAATGGAATAATATCACACATAAAGATCCGTTTTCCCAGAATTCCATCGGACAATATTCAGTTTGTCTGACTCTGATGAAGTTCTGATACCTTGTGCAGATTTGACTTCAGGTTGCCCATTAACAAATCTAGATTGTCTGCTACTTTAAGTGCATGCATCTCAAGGTCATGGACGGCCTGTGGGTCAATGAGAGGAATATCATCTGGGCTCTGCTGCAACAAACTACTGGGTGATCTTGACATTCCACCAAAGGCTGATGATGTAGAACTGGATATACTTGAATAACTTCTTAGACTGGACCTTCTACTACTTGCACTGGATTCTGACAAAAACAAACATCAATATACTGATACACTTCTATTAAG
The DNA here is from genome assembly GCA_944474755.1 of Limnoperna fortunei. Taxonomy (NCBI): domain Eukaryota; kingdom Metazoa; phylum Mollusca; class Bivalvia; order Mytilida; family Modiolidae; genus Limnoperna; species Limnoperna fortunei. The sequence goes on from OX104111.1 coordinate 108,379,428, forward strand.
GTATCCGACCCATAATTGACCACGTGATCATATTTGGTGTCCCGGATGTTCAATGTTTGTCAATGGAGCAGACCTCGGTAATGTTCAGCAAACATCGGAACTACTATTTGAGCAACTAACTTTTTGTCCTCAAAACTGTTAACTTTGACTCAAAGTACAACAATATATTTAATTGGTATCATTAATTAGTAATATATTGGTTAAATAAAGCTGCATTTCTTGGTCTAAAAATAAAATTAAACGATGACTTCAATTATGGGTCGGATACCTTAAAATAGACATCAAGCATTAAATTAATTGAAATTATATGCACTTATCTATTTTTATTTTTTAGTATAATATATAGATTATACACATCACATGTCAAATATGGATTTACACATATCTAAATTTTATCTATAATAGACTCAACAAAGAAATTCTGAAACTCTGAAGATATGTACAGCCACAGCTGTGATAACTGATATGTTTTTTATTTAAAAAACTTGTTACCAAGATATAGATGTTTTTGTTGCTCGGGTTTTACAACAAAGGGGGAAACTTGGAATCCCATTACTGGTTCTACCTCGCCATATAGTGTTTTCTTCATACCAGGAGTTAAGGCATATTTTTTTCTTTTGTTATTTGCCTTTAATTTTAGATTTTGGTTTGATTTTCTGTGCATGTATGAAAGTCAACTTCGTGTTTGGTTTATCTCCTCTTTATAGAAAAAATGTATATTAAGAACATGTTTTAAAACCGTACCAGTCTGTGTCATTGGACTACTTCTCTTGATCATTTCCTGTAAATCATCAGCAACAAACTCGATCATGTCCCCTTTCTTCACGACAGTTCCAGGTGGCATACTCTTTGATAACATTGTCTCTTCAATATTTTCAAATTCTGAGTCTCGTCTCATTGGAATGTCAACTGCAGTACTGCTACTTAATGTTCTCATGTCAATTTTCCTATGTTCATCACTTCTACTACGTCTCTTTTCATAATGGGTAGGTTTTTTTATGAGTAAGCTTTCTGGTCTACTGGCTGACACTTGTCTGTCTTCTTCACTATCGATGGTTTCAATACTTTTATCTTCACTACTTGTATAATCCAATGTCTCAATACTTTTACTATCGGAACTATCAGAATCAACCTGTTTACTGGGCTTTATTGTACCATCTGTGTCTTCTGCTGATGTAAGACGTGACCTTTGTTCTATAGGACTTTCTAATGAAAGCATGCCATCACTTGAACTGTCACTTAACCTAGGTCTTTGAAAGTCTGTGGAATCTCGTTTTTCTCTTGATACATTTAACTGGTTTCTAGTTTCTGGTAACTCTGTTGATTCACTAAACTGGTTTCTGGTTTCAGATAACTCTGTTGATTCATTTATCTGGATACCAGCAATAAATTCTACATTTTCTTCTTCCTTACTGCCTAGATTATCACCAATAGTTTCATATTCGTCCCCTGAGTTTTGTTTATCTACTTCTACATTTTCAACTTTAGTTGTAGTAGTTTCTTCCATGTTACAATCTCTTTGGGTCAGGAAAACACGTATAATTATTCTTCAGCTTCGTTACATATTCTGTGCAAAATCAACAACCTGGAATGGATTTGTGGTCAAAAATTAATTATTTACAAAATGAAAAAATAAACAAAAAGTTTGCTATGACCAACATTTCTTTAAATATAGTCTGTCATTAGTCTGTACAGAAATTGCTACCTGCTGTTGTTTCAATTAAAATAAAAATGTTTGTAAGTGTCTAAAGTTATATTTCTGTCACAGTTTTGGTTTCTATTAGCAATAAGGTGCTTGTTCTCCATGTGTTTTTCTTAAAACATGTATAACATGAAAGTAATTACTGATCCTGATGGTTTGAACTCAGGAGTTGATAACGGCCCAGAGAGGATATGTGATGTATACTAGTACATATGTATATGCAATTCCAGTTTCAGAACTCTTTAAATCCAATTGATTGAAAAGGAGTCCTGACTCGGTGAGCAAATTCTAGAATTTATAAATGTGAATAACATCGAGACTTCATGAAAGGAGATGTGAAAAAGGATCATGCATTTATGTATCTAGAGAAATGGACATCATTAAAGGCATGTATTAAAACAATTTAAATACTGGACAGGGTAGCAGAATTGGAAGTACCAGTAAAACTTTATAATTGACAGCTTCAAAAATCACACCACTGATCCGATGGTAAAACTCATTAACGAGATAGCAAAAGAAAGTATGGTTAAGAAGAACCTGAAATGGAAACCAACCACAACTAAAGCATTTAGCTTGTAGTGTCTTTAGTACATGTATCAACTTACAGAAATAGTGATTGTTGGCTGAAATTAATATAAAAGGGATGAGTGAATTTATTATTTTGACCAATCTACTATGTGTATCTGCTAGACTGCAGATAGGCCTCCTTGTACAATTTACCTAATACTGTACATTTTAACACTGATTGTGTATACTTATAAATAAGAAAAATGCACACTTTTATAAAGTTTGCAAAGTCTGCATATCTATATATATATATATATAACATATATATTTATTGTATGGGCTGTTTACCTACATAGGTGCCAATTAATTGTTTATTGAAGGTCTGGGATGATTTTAAACATTTTCAAATGGGTCCCCCACCGCACATATACAAATTGGGTTTGGTACATAAAAACAGTGAATTGGGAAAATATCATTTTGCATTATTAAAAGTTCAAACTTGAGGAAATTAATGATTTTTTTTTTACTTATTTTATAACACTAATATGTACAACTACACAGCTGCATTGTAAAGAACCCCTCTATTAAGATCATCATGGATTTTTTTATAAGTCTGACAAAAGAACAATGCAGCCATAATATTACATGATATAAAACTTACTAGAACAAAAAGTCTAAAGGGCATAGAAGTTACCCCATGAAATTTCAATGTAAACAAAACATCAAATTGATTATACATATTAGTTTTATTTCTAAATCACTAAATTTTATTCTGTAAAACAAACAATATGTAATAGTATTCAAATCACACATCAGGAAACTTGACAGCATCAGACTTAAAGAAGACATTTTCGAACCCGAAAAAATTCGGATTTTAAATTTACGATTTCCTCAATTAAGATTTTCAACTCTTGGGGAATGGGGCCGACTGGCAGCCCCAAATACTATAGTAGCGTCATCCCTGGAAGGTATAGTGTGACACATTGATGTTATGGCTTGTATACCAACTAGTCTTACATGTAAACTAGATTTACCAAACATGTTACCAGTGGGCGTCCAGTTTTTATTGGGGGAGAAAGTTGAAGCACCCATAGAAAACCTCTGACCATTTGGTAGAAAAACTGGCATCTTTGTCAATTAAAGATTGGAGTCGAGTGCACCCTGCCCGCAGTAAGACTCGAACCCGCAACCATGATTTTGACAGACCACGTAATCAAAACTCAGACAAACTACCTTTACCACTAGGCTCCAGATGCCCAGATTGCAGGAGAAACATACATGCAACAATTATGTGTTACAACTTGACATAAAAGCAATTGAAAAACTTATCACAAAACAAGTGATTACACTTGTATTATTTGATAGCGAGCATCGCAGATGCGAGCTATACTGTTACATGCGTGTGTGTAAAAAGAGTCACGTGATCCATACGATCAAATCCGTTTCAGATGGTAGCTGAGCTATCCGAAGAAAATATTGTAGACGAACGAAAAATTAAATAATATAAAAGTAGACAAAAATAATTTTGACATCGATAAACTTAAAGTGTTTATTTTTTAAATTACTACAAAAATGCCAGACATTTTTTTTTCATTCTGAAACTCTGTATTAGAAATTGAGTGTTGTGACGTCACCAACACATTAAAGTATGACGTCACGTCAACAATGGAATGTAGAGGCACTGTTAGGGGGCTCTGAAGTAACGACATGAACAATGTGCGATGCTCGCATTTAGGCTGCGCCTACATTCATATTAGTTCAAAATCTTGAAATAGAAATGGAAGTCAAAAACAATTTTCGGCAGTTTGGCAATACCATCTACATTAATGATATTGTCTGATACATGTAAGATGTAAGCAAGATTAGACCCAAACAAGGAGCCTCAAACAAGCTATCAGTGTTAACTTACAGCTTGGGCATTAGGAACAAAGGGAGACAATGCAATAATATTGTTAATCAGAAGCTAAAAATTTGAGATTTAAATAAATAAATATAAAACGTTTTGTTGATCTTGATAATATTTTCTAATTTTGAAAACGAAACTGAAACTAGACGGATCAAGAACACGTGATTTAATTCTATTGAAAATAGACTGTTTGCGTTGATTGTGATTAAGAGATTTTGTGTACAACAACAGCCTGAATTAAATTGACCAGTAATTAAGATGAACTGAAAGGTTTGATAGTGCTTTATTTTGAATTAAGGAGCTACATTAGCTACATTGTTGTAGCTATGTGTCAGTTTATCATGTTTATGTATTGTATTGTACTGTATGTTTATTATTGTTAGTTGTTTTTTCGTTCTGTTTTAAATGCTGTACAGAGCTTATGTTGTTGTTATATATGTCACCGACTTTAAATAAAATTTGACTTGAAAAAGGCACATTTTATTAATTATTCCTTAAAATATACCTGTAGGTCAAAATAATTTTTAACTCTGACATCCTACTCAAAGAAGCATTAGATGGCAGAGGTTTCTCGGACTATTTCAAAGATAGTATCTTCTGTTTTGCAAAAACACTCATTTTTCTCCAATTGCAATCGTTCTTTCCTTGAAAAGGAAGAAAACGTTACTTTCATGTCAGCCATTGCAGTATCAAACTACTTAAAAATCCACCCTTTTGTACTTAGTAATCTGGGGATGAATTTGTAGATAGACCAATTTTCACTCCTTCAGCTCCCTGTATGCACTTTAGCTTTGCCTCAGGGCATACTTGGGGCCCTCAGGGGTTAAAATCTCTATATTTACGGATAAAAAGGTATATAATAAAAAAATACACTCATTTATACAGGTAGTAAGTTCTTGTTATAATAATGTTATGTTAACTTGATGTGATATCTTTCAGTTTATTGACATAAGAATGAATGTTTTTACATGTATACATTACAGAATTATGAAAAGAAAACGTGAAGTAAAGCAGTTAGCTTCAACAATGAAGAGAAAGAGTGAAGCAAAACAAAATGACCCTATTAATAAAAAAGAGTCACCTGGTTCTAAAGTAAATAAGAAACAGAAATTGGATGAAAAAGAAGGCATCAACATCACACACGAACATTTAACAAGATCTTCCAATAAAAGAAGTAAAGATAAACAGAATCAAAACAATCCATCTTCGTCTACTGTTTCACATGCTGATGTTGGTAATGCATCATTAAAAAGAAGGCTAGATCCTATAACTGATGAATTCATTTCTAATTTTTGGGAAAAAAGTAAACAAAAGTATCAGAAAACAAAAGAAAAGAACAAACGCAAGAAATCTGCATTCAGTGTTTTTCATTGCTCAGAAGAGGGTCACAAAGAGAGCACTAAGTCACTAGATGTCAAACAGACAGATGAACTTGAAAATGAAACTGTAGATGAGCAGGAAGTTGAAGAAATACATAGCCAGAGAAATTCTGACAAGGCAAAAACTACCCATGAGATTTCCAGTCCAAAAGCAAAACAGCGGAAGTCAAAGAGCAGAAAGAAAAAATTGCTGAGAGAAATGGAGGATGAAATTTCAAATGACTTATTGCCTACAACTACATCAACTGAAGCTGATGATGAAGAATTTAGTACAAGTGAAAACACAGAAAAAATAAATAAAGAAGAGGAAGTAAAAAAGGGGTATTTATTTAAAAAAAATATATTTGCAGGTATCTCAATGAAATTTTTTACGAAGATATTCTTTTGTTTTATGCAAGTACACAATGTACTAGTAGTACACTGTTAAAAAAACCTGTCTGGATAATTCTCTGTGGTTTGTCGTCGTCTTCTGTAAACATTTCCATTTCAGATGCATTCTTTTCAGAAAATGCAAAGCTGAATGAAGCTATATATATTGTATATAAATATTTATTAGATTGGATTTTTACAAAGTAAAGTTTTTTGTTCAAATCAGAAAATCCAAGATGGCTGCCATAACAAGTCTTACCTTGTAAACTATGCGAAAAATGATTAAAAAGGCTTCTTATCTGCAACCATTGAATCAGCCAAAACCAAACAGCAATATTAATTGCATAGTCCTCTACAATGTTATTGTTATGTAGTTTTTTATGATATTTTGTAGAATACATGTGATTGATTCACACCCTGGTGTTATTATAGCATTGGAAAAAGATTCAGAGATTAGTTTCCAAGGAAGTTGTCGATTTGTTCCGATCTGTGGAACTGTTTCAGTTCTTGGAAGCCATCTTATAAGTGGGAAACATTATGAACTTTTTTCAGCAGATACAAATAGTTTTTTAACATTAAAATGTGAAAAAGTAGAAAGCAATCCTAAGGAAAATATTCTTGAAGATTTCAAGGTCTATCAACAAATTAACAAAATGGTGGCTGCTGTAAAGGTGGAATATTTAGAATCAAGGCTGTGTGACATCATTCCAAAATATCCACCATTTCAGCAGATTTTCAGAAGTAAAGCTGATAACAGTGGTTTACCAGAGTGGAAACAATTGTTATCCAGGGTTGGTTTGAGCATTAATGATGGACCAAAAATTGGTTTTCCAAAGATATATGATACTATAAAAGACATCACAGAAGATTTGATCTCAGATTCAGATAAAAGTGGTAAGTTGGTTTGAAAATGTTAATCTTCACGCCATCTAAAATTATGTCAGAGCAGTTATATCAATATGAATTCATTTAAAATAAAAATGTATGTTGGAGCTTTATCACTGAAATTTTAGATTGAAGAGTTATGAAATCACTTCTGTTTGAGAATTTAGTTTCGAAAGAGCTTAGACATGATTTGTATTTAGTTACCTGGAAACAGCTTAATATTTTCTGTTTCTCTTTTGGATCTAAACTTGATTTAATTTGTCAACAAATTGTACCATTTTATGTAAGTTTTTTTTTAAATGACTGACCTTTAAAACTATATACAATTGATTTGCACGAATAATATTTGGGATACCAAGCTTCCTAGTTGTGGGATAAAATGGTTATTTGATTTAGATTTAACATTGTGTAACAGTACTACAAGAAACAGGAATTAATAAATTTGAAAGCATCAGTGGTTGGAACTGGGATAAATCAGAGTCCAAAAGTATACAAGATCTGAATTAGCAGTTTCTCTGTTATAAAATTTATAAAACATCCTATTTTACTTTAAATTAAATCAATTTTTAGGTTGTCTGCCAGTCATTACGATTATTGGTGGGAAGAATTCTGGAAAGTCAACAACCAACAGATTTCTGGTGAACTCTTTGCTGAACAAGTAAGCTAATACAAGTAAATGAGTCAAAATGAATGACCTAATAACAAGTAAGCCAATACAAGTAAATTAGTCAAAATGAATGACCTAATAACAAGTAAGCCAATACAAGTGAATGAGTCAAAATGAATGACCTAATAACAAGTAAGCCAATACAAGTAAATGGGTCAAAATGAATGACATAATAACAAGTAAGCCAATAAAAGGGAATGAGTCAAAATGAATGACCTAATAACAAGTAAGCCAATACAAGTGAATGAGTCAAAATGAATGACATAATAACAAGTAAGCCAATACAAGTGAATGAGTCAAAATGAATGACCAATAACAAGTAAGCCAATACAAGTGAATGAGTCAAAATGAATGACCAATAACAAGTAAGCCTATACAAGTGAATGAGTCAAAATGAATGACCAATAACAAGTAAGCCAATACAAGTGAATGAGTCAAAATGAATGACATAATAACATGTAAGCCAATGCAAGTGAATGAGTCAAAATGAAACACAATAACAAGTAAGCCAATAGATGTAAATGAGTCAAAATGAATGACCTAATAACAAGTAAGCCAATACAAGTGAATGAGTCAAAATGAATGAACAATAACAAGTTAGCCAATACATGTAAATGAGTCAAAATGAATGACATAATAACAAGTAAGCTAATACAAGTAAATGAGTCAAAATGAATGACATAATAACAAGTAAGCTAATATAAGTGAATCAATGATAAGGAATGACCTAACTGCCCGTTTCTGTGAATGGCCTTGTAACAACCTATTTTTAGGAATTCACTTGTAATGACTTATTTCTATGAATGTCCTTGTAACAACCTATTTCTGTGAACGACCTTGTAGAACCTATTTCTGTGAACGACCTTGTAGAACCTATTTTTCTGAATGATCTTGTAACATCGTGTTAATCTTTTCAGGCTGTAGGATACTTTCATGTTTTTACATTTAGAGTGCTACGTCATTTACATGAAGTATCTATTAACTAATTAATCTAATAACTGTTCTATGAACATTTTAATGCAAAAAATCTACTTTCAATACATTTATTGATTATCATGTGGATTTTTATATTCCTTGTATAACTTCATGTCTACTGTGTTTCAGGATAGATAAAGTATTTTTTTTGGAATGTGATGTTGGCCAGACAGAGCTTACTCCCCCTGGATGCGTGTCTCTTCATTGTATCTCAGAGCCATTACTTGGTATAAATAATTTTAAACAAATATCTGACAGCATCAGCTTTTTAGTCTAACTATTTTGTTTGATGTTTTACTCATAACAAAGAATGTAATAAAATCTTACAGTGAGCTGAATGTACCAGGGGCTATTGTCAAGGTTTGTTTGGGGTGGGGCAAAGGGGTAATTGTTATATTACAGAAATTTACTGTGTCATAAAATAAAAATGCCATTAGCAAATATATATTGGTATTAGATGATATTGACAATTTTGTTTCATGTCATGTTTTGTATACCAGTAATTGAATTAAACTTTTTATTGTAGGTCCTCCATTTGCCCACCAGAGGGAGGCAGTAAGGTAAGTAATGGACTGCTACATGTACATGTCATTAAAAATAGATTAACCATTATTATGTCTCCCCCACTTTGGTTGGGACTCCTTTTGGGAGACATATTATTGTTTTTGTCTTGTCCTCTGACTGTTACACATTTGGTCAGCACAACTCCTCTGAAACTACTGAACAGAATTTTATGAAATTTAATATGGATTGAGGGCACAATACATAGTTTGAACGTAGATATTACCAAACTAGCTTGTCAGTGCAGCTCCTCTGAAAATACTGTATAGAATTTTATAAAACTTGGTATGGATTGAGGGAAACTACATGTAACAACAATTTTTTCATCAGGTGTGTTTTCTGGGAGCTAAACCTTTTGAACTTGAAAGTTTAACAAAATATACCAACAAGCCAGCTTGGCAGCGCAACTCCTCTGAAGCTACTGAACAGAATTTGTGTATGGATTGTGGGCACAACATATGGTTGTTCATATTACAATAATTTTTTTATGTGGGGAATTTTTTGTGAGTTACACCAGCTGAACTTGTGAACTTAGAAATTTCACATTATATACCACTAAACCAGCTTGTCAGTGCAACTGAAACTACAGAATATAATTTTATGAAACTTGGTATAGAATGAGCGCACAGTATGTAATTGTGCTTATATATTAGGGTGATTTTTTTATCCAGGGAAGTTTGTGGGAGTTACTATTGAACATAGAAATTTCACAATATATATACAATGTGCCACCAAATCAGCTTGTGATCACAACTCCTGAAGCCACTTAACAGAATTTTTGGAAACTTGATACATTGTATGGATTGAGGGCACAATATCAACTTACATTTTTTACATTTTCCCTCCAAGGACAATTTCAGGATATAGGTGGGATATGTTGGTAATATCCAACTTCCTGTACCCTTGTTACCGTCAACTTGACACAAGAAATGCTTGTTTTCTCAGCAATATTGCCCTTAAACCTTGTCAATAAGTGAACAATAATTAATGATACTATGGCTTTGACATTTTATTATACCCCCTGCAAACTTGTTTGGGGGGGTATATAGGAATCACACTGTCTGTCTGCCTGCCTGCCTGCCCTGTCTGTCTGTCTGTCTGTCTGTCTGTCTGTCTGTCTGTCTGTCTGTCTGTCTGTCTGTCTGTCTGTCTGTCTGTCTGTCTGTCTGTCTGTCTGTCTGTCTGTCTGTCTGTCTGTCTGTCTGTCTGTCTGTCTGTCTGTCTGTCTGTCTGTCTGTCTGTCTGTCTGTCTGTCTGTCTGTCTGTCTGTCTGTCTGTCTGTCTGTCTGTCTGTCTGTCTGTCTGTCTGTCTGTCTGTCTGTCTGTCTGTCTGTCTGTCTGTCTGTCTGTCTGTCTGTCTGTCTGTCTGTCTGTCTGTCTGTCTGTCTGTCTGTCTGTCTGTCTGTCTGTCTGTCTGTCTGTCTGTCTGTCTGTCTGTCTGTCTGTCTGTCTGTCTGTCTGTCTGTCTGTCTGTCTGTCTGTCTGTCTGTCTGTCTGTCTGTCTGTCTGTCTGTCTGTCTGTCTGTCTGTCTGTCTGTCTGTCTGTCTGTCTGTCTGTCTGTCTGTCTGTCTGTCTGTCTGTCTGTCTGTCTGTCTGTCTGTCTGTCTGTCTGTCTGTCTGTCTGTCTGTCTGTCTGTCTGTCTGTCTGTCTGTCTGTCTGTCTGTCTGTCTGTCTGTCTGTCTGTCTGTCTGTCTGTCTGTCTGTCTGTCTGTCTGTCTGTCTGTCTGTCTGTCTGTCTGTCTGTCTGTCTGTCTGTCTGTCTGTCTGTCTGTCTGTCTGTCTGTCTGTCTGTCTGTCTGTCTGTCTGTCTGTCTGTCTGTCTGTCTGTCTGTCTGTCTGTCTGTCTGTCTGTCTGTCTGTCTGTCTGTCTGTCTGTCTGTCTGTCTGTCTGTCTGTCTGTCTGTCTGTCTGTCTGTCTGTCTGTCTGTCTGTCTGTCTGTCTGTCTGTCTGTCTGTCCGTCCGTCAGTCCGTCCGTGCATCCGTCCGTCCGTCCGTAACCGCTTGATGAAATTTAATGAAACTAAGCATAAAGGAAGTACATTATATATATATATATGTAGATGTGCAGATATAATTAAGGGGAGATAATTGGACTTGAAAGCGAAGCTGGGGTATCCCTTTGTGAGCGTGCTTACAGTCCACACTTGTTTCCTATGATTCAGTTCCTTTAACTTTGGAATTATGACACAAGCAGACCAGTTGCTTATATTTTATTTCTTGTCATTCAGTTTCTTTTACTTCGGAGGTGTGACACCAGCAGACCTGTTGCTTATATGTTATTTCTTGCCATTTAGTTCCTTTTACTTTGGAGGTGTGACACCAGCAGACCTGTTGTTTATATTTTATTTTTTGTCATTCAGTTCCTTTTACTTTGGAGGTGTGACACCAGCAGACGACCCTACTAGGTATTTGACTTGTATAGAGCAATGCTTCTCTAAATATTTGGAAATAAACGAAAAAATACCACTAATTGTGAATACTATGGGATGGAATAAAGGTATGTACATGTAAATTATCTCTGATTGGTTGTTTGTTGTCATAGTTACCTAACAGTAATTCACAAAAACCAAACAATAACTATGTGTAAATTAAGTAATGTAATTGTCAGTTTTTCTGACCTGATGTCACAAGGTTACAAGTTTGTAAATTTCCAGCACTGCAGAATCAGTACTCTTTGTTATATCTCAATTTCATTTACAATGTTAATCTTCCCTAGGCCACCGTGACAAATAAGTACTGTCAAAAAAAATTTACTGTATGAAAAATACTGTCACCCGCTACCATAGCTACGGAATGTTCTGAAATTAAACTGTACCATTCACGCATGCGTAATATCTATTTTCACATTTCCGTTGTAAAAAGACGACAATAATGTCAAGCAACAAACGTTTTTCTACTACAAAAAGAGGCAGATTTAAAGATTCTGGATACTGTTAGTTTACTTTAATTGTTCAATTGCTGTTTCATTACCATTATTACATCAATTAAATACCATTATTGAATAAAGTTGTTCATGGTTTGAATAGTTTTTTCTCGGCTTTCGCCTCGGTTGACAGTATTTCCTCAAGTTGACAATTTTACTGTCACCCTGTCAGACATGTAATATTTATATACTATATCTCTGTGAACCATATTGGTATTTTTATGGAAAATCTATAGACAGTGGTACCAAAAGGTTTGAAAAAAAATTAGAAAGAAATACAATCAAACAGGCTATCTTTGAGCTCTCTCATATTATCTGTAAGAAGCAACCACATGAAACAGAAATTTCTATACTATGTAAGTTTATATAGGACTTTTAACCAATTCTCCATAAGGATCAAAGGATATCCATATAGGGTGAGACATGACATGTCTCAGATTTAGCTGATTTTCATTTTATAAGTTGAAATTGACAATTGGACCACAAAATAATTATTGTTTGTTATGATTTGACTTCGGTTGCCATGGTAACGGAGGCGGCCATTTTGGGCCGATTAAAATACAGTGAAAAGGGCAATATTCAAATCCCAATTTTTCAGGGGAAAATCGATTCATATTCAATAGAATTTCTTTATTTGCTTAATTCAATATCTCATTGACAATATTCAAAACAGTTACAACACTTTAAGTATATGTGTGATCAGACTGAGACTATTGAACATGTAAAGAAATAGTGCATTATTCTCTATAATTTTTGGTAAAAAATATTACCATTTTTGACACTTTTCTGACTCCATTTTCAGAAAATGCACCAATCACAAATAATCATCCTGAATATAATTACATAGATTGATGATTAATATTCAAAAATTTTAAAAATCTCAATGGGGTAAGAAAAAATGTCTTTAAAAAACACTGTTAAAGTTGGTTACCATGGTAATAAAACAAAAACGGCAATTTTTCGATATTTAAATACGTGTATGACCATACTTCTAATATGAGCCAAGATAACAATTGTTGTCATCATATGTACCTAAAAGGATCTTTTCAACATAGTATGACCTTAGAAAACTTTCAAGGTCACTTGTGTTGTTCCCAAGGTCACTTAAAATTGATTTTGCTTCGAGAGTTTCATATTTGAAAGTTCAATTTTTAGTTGACCTTGACCTTGAGACACTGTACCCTGAAATGATTTCAATGTCATTTTAAGTTTATAGTATGTCTGTTAAAAATAATAATTAAGGATGATTTAATTTATTACTAAGAGAAACAGTAGTTTCATGGAAATATTGAACAATACAAAAATGGCTTTTTTTCACAAGTTACCATGGTAACCATCTTTGACAGTGTTTTATATAGACATCTTTTGTTACCCCATTGGGATTTTTATAAATTTTGAATATTAATCATCAATTTATGTAATTATATTCATGATGAGTATTTGTGATTGGTGCATTTTCTGAAAATGGAGTCAGTAAAGTGGCAAAAATGGTAATTTTTTAGTAGAAAAATTCCAGAAAAAATGCATGATTTCTTGACATATTGGATAGCCTCGTTCTGACTACACATTTATGTTTAGTCTTGAAACTGTTTTGAATATTGTCAATGAGGTATTGAATTAAGCAAATAAAACATAATATTGAATATGCATTGATTTTTGAATAACAAATTGGGAATTGAATATTGGCTATTTCGCAGTATGAGAAATGATCAAAAATGACCGCCTCAGTTACCATGGCAACCGTGGTCAATCATAACAAACAGTCATCATTTTTATGATCCAATGGTCAATTGCAACTTATGAAATTAAAATCAGCAAAATCTGAGACATGTCATGTCCCAGTTATTTTGGTGCTTAGGGATAATTGGTCTTTAAAAGAAGTTGTTTCAGGGATCGACATTAACTGTAAAACCTACTTGTCCATTCGGACAAGTAACAGTCAGGTTTTACTTGTCCGAAAGTACAAAGTACTTGTCCGAATTCCTGCATCGAAATTCGACTTTTATATTAATTTTTTTCTGAACCTGACACTGACAAGTGGCACGAAATGTCAATTAAGATGACACGACGTACGTATTTAAAATTATAAATTGTTGGCCAAATTTAACAAGTTATGAAAATTTTATGACAGAAATCGAACTTCTTTCCATTTATTTGTATCAATAAAACGACAATTAATTCATTCATTTCATTATTTTATTGAAATAAATTGTTTTAGTCTAAAACATCCGACAGTTGTATCGTAGTTATTTTAGAACATTTTTCCAGAAAGGCCGATATAAAATTAGCATCAACGATTTCATTGGATGATTATTTATAATAAGTAAGAAACGGGATTTCATTGGTTATTGTTAAGTGACGCGTGTTTATATTTAGAAAAGGGGAATTTTGGTCGCAATGCAGGGTTTTATTTTTAACACAATTAATGCGAGAATCGCCGCTTAAAGGACTTTTTAAAAATTTACGATTGTTCTAGATAAATTTGATTTTATTTTCACTTGTCCGATCGGGCAACTGAAACAAGCTTTTTACTTGTCCGAATTGTATTTTTACTTGTCCCGGACAATCGGACTACCGTTAATGTCGATCCCTGTGTTTAAGTCAATTAGTATACATAATTATATAGAAATAGTTCAAATATATTGTCAAGCCTTCGAAATCAACTTATGACATTTTGCTATATACATGTAAGTGAACTTAATTATGTTGATGTAATTAATATAATTGATAGGTTTATGTACTTAAGAAAATGTAAAAATACATCAAATAAGTGGACAAGTTTATGTCAACTTATTTATCTCAATCAACAAGTCCATGTATGTTTGTTGCCTTACCACATCCAACATTTGTTGCTGTGAATAAGTAACTTGTTTAAATATGTAAACTTAACTAAATAGACTTGCTTGAGTTGATTAAATAAGTTGACATACATAAATTTACAATCTCTACTAAACATCAACATATAGACAAGTCAAAATGTTGATCGAATCTTGTATAAGAAGCATGTCAACAAGTGTATGTCTGCTTTGCCTTTGAACAAAGCAACAACTGTAGACCATTATAAGCTTCTATAAAATGATCCCTTCACAGTTCTACAAGAAAAATAAGCATGATAGAAAAAAATATGAAAAAAAATTATCTAACACACAAAAGTTTTTGATCCAGAAAGTAAAATAGTATATTTCAAATCATTCTACTCAATATCTGCTTGTTACTGCTGACGTTTAGATATAAGCTTTAATGTAATGACCGTTGGTTCAGCAGTGTTGTTTTGGCTTTCTTTCCGTTTCTAAGCCTCATTTACTCTCTGATAATACGTGCATGTTAATTGTTAATTTTCCACTATTAAAGTCAACTATTTTTTAGCATTCACTGTTTGTAACATGTATTTGCTTTTTTTACATTTTGATTGTCTGAAAAATATTACAGGGGTTGGACTGGCACTGACTGTTGACACCATAAGACTGGTGCGGCCTTTGTTATTGGTACAGATAAACACCCAAAAGAACATTGTAAATTTCCCTCCAATGTCCCCTGAGTTTGTCTGCTCAGAGCCAGGTTGGAGGGGGAAGATATGGGTAAAGAATTATAAGATAAACTGTTTATACATGTACTACAATTGTTTTATGTTTTGTTTTAATGGTGTTTAACACCACTTTTAGCAATTTTTATACCCTGCCTCAAAAAGTGGCAGGGTATTATTTTATGCCCTTCTTATGGATATGAGTGTCTGTCCATTCCATCTGTCCGTGGTCAGTGGTTCCAGATGATAACTTGAAAATGAGTCAACAGATTTTTTTTTAAACTTTGCACAGCTATTTAATACTATAAAATGAAGATCAAGTTTAATTTCCAGTGCAATTTAATTTGTAGTTTTCAACTTAAGCAAATGTTTTTTGTGTCAACAGTTAGTGGTTTCCAGATGATAACTTGAAAATGTGCCAACAGATTTTTTTAAACTTTGCACAGCTGTTAAGTACTATGAAATGAAGATCAGGTTGAGTTTTAAGCTCAATCCCATTTGTAGTTTTTGAGTTGTGCCAATTTGAAATAATTTTTATTGGACCAATGGGAATATAGAAACTGACTTCCTAGATGGACTGTTATCATGCTCAGTTGTAGGCTGATTTGCAATTCAGTAAAATATGTTCATGAATATTAAACACAATGCAACTTGGCAGGGTATCAGCCCTATTTTTCAGCTATATCATGGCATCCATTTATTATTGGGGAAGGAAGCCAGTGTACCAGGACAAAACCCCTGATCTTTGGTAGAAAAACTGGCAATCCTTGTCGATTGGAGCACACACTGCACATTGTAAGACTCAGTGTTTACCAGCTCATGGTGAAGTATTATATATACCAGGCCTTTTACCAGTTAATGTATTTAAACTATGAGGCACTTGCGTCAAATAGTTTAAATAGTTTAACTCGTTAAAGGCCTGGTATATATGTTTTGTAACATAATTCAATCAATAGAGTTTGAAATGGACGTGACATTATTGTTGTCAGGCGATCACATGCTGGATTGTCAGTCTAGACGATCTATGTATTTCATTTGGGATACTAACTTCATTGTGACATAATAACCACTAATTTCATTACTCAGCAATACCGTAAATCGGCATCCCGATATTTTGGTGTTTTTCTCTCAAAAGCCATGTGTTTTATTTTGGTGTTTCATCCAACTAATGAGTTAAATTTTGACACCTTCAACAGCAGCTCTCTTTAAATATTGGTATATAATTAGCAGGGACGCCATCTTTCCACTTTGAGATCCAGCCATGAAGCCTAAAACAGTCAAATTAAATTTTTTTTAGATTAAGTTAAACCATTAAACCACACATATCATATAAAACAAATGTTTATTATTGCCCTCCTGTCAGTAATTAATGATCCGAGATTTAAATTTTAATTCTTTTTGTTTTCCAGCAGGATATCTTGATTCAATGATGATGAAGGTGTTATTTTTATTATCAATAACAGAGTCTAATTAGTAAATTATAAGCAGTACATAATTATGTATAAACAGAAAAATCATACAATGTGCTTTCGTCTTGCCTGCGACGATAGTTGCTGGTGGCGAGACATATGTATGGGAATCCGGCCGCGGCGGCGGAATAAACAATTGGACTTCTTGTAAGCCTAAGCCCTAGGTCCATCAAATTTGGTCCATTGGTAGCTTATGATGAGTACTTGCCAGTCAGTCACCTGTAACCTGACCTTAACCTCATTTCATGGTCCAGGGACTACGTTAAAGTTTTTGGGTTACATCATTTCCTTTGTAACTATGCATGTTAGGATGACAATATTTGGTATACAGGTTGCTGCTGAAGAGTACATGACTGTCTGATAGGTGTCACCTGACCTTGACCTCAATTTCACAGTCCAGCGACTATGTTATAGTTTTTGGATTAGGGCACTTCCTCTGTAACGGTGCATGGTAGGATGACACTATTTGGTATATAGGTTGCTTATGGGTAGTACATGAGGGTCTGTAGGTTCCAGTGACTAAGTTAAAGTTTGTGGATTAGGTTCGTTTCTCTGTAACCATGCATTGTATATTTTAAATAATAACAATTTAATACTATTTACGTAATGCTTATGACGTCATTTTTTTCGTTACTGATGCGGAATGCAGAAATTTTTCTGTGTCCACACTTGTCTTAACAATTTTATAAGAAAATAAGCATACAAATATATACTTTGAACACACTTGTATTACCGCTATTTTACTACGACATTGCCTAACCTGATCACTATTTTGGCATGTAAAATATTGGCGCACGCTTTATTTTGGTGTGTTTAATTTTGGCTCTTTCACTCAAAGTCCCAAATTAACCAAAATACTCAGATTTACGGTACATTTTCACCGTTGTTGTCATAAGAACAATTAATGAACATTTTAAACAACCATTTTGTTTCAAACTACAAAAATTGGTAACCATAAAATAAATTGAATCAACAGTATTTTTAAAATTGGTTCTTAAATACTTTGATTACTGGAGGCTAAATTGTTAGGTGTAAATATCTATAAAAATAATAATTTCTCCCTGTTACAGGACGAAAGGTGGAGGTATATGGATGATATGCCTCAGTATAAATGGATGACTGTAGAATCTCCTGTAAATAGTAATGACAAGTAAGTACTCTGTACAGATGGATGGCTGTAGAATCTCCTGTAAATAGTAATGATAAGTAAGTACTCTGTACAGATGGATGACTGTAGAATCTCCTGTAAATAGTAATGACAAGTAAGTACTCTGTACAGATGGATGACTGTAGAATCTCCTGTAAATAGTAATGACAAGTAAGTACTCTGTACAGATGGATGACTGTAGAATCTCCTGTAAATAGTAATGATAAGTAAGTACTCTGTACAGATGGATGGCTGTAGAATCTCCTGTAAATAGTAATGACAAGTAAGTACTCTGTACAGATGGATGGCTGTAGAATCTCCTGTACATAGTAATGACAAGTAAGTACTCTGTACAGATGGATGACTAGAATCTCCTGTAAATAGTAATGATAAGTAAGTACTCTGTACAGATGGATGGCTGTAGAATCTCCTGTAAATAGTAATGACAAGTAAGTACTCTGTACAGATGGATAACTGTAGAATCTCCTGTAAATAGTAATGATAAGTAAGTACTCTGTACAGATGGATGACTGTAGAATCTCCTGTAAATAGTAATGATAAGTAAGTACTCTGTACAGATGGATGGCTGTAGAATCTCCTGTAAATAGTAATGATAAGTAAGTATTCTGTACAGATGGATAACTGTAGAATCTCCTGTAAATAGTAATGACAAGTAAGTACTCAGTACAGATGGATGGCTGTAGAATCTCCTGTAAATAGTAATGATAAGTAAGTACTCTGTACAGATGGATGGCTGTAGAATCTCCTGTAAATAGTAATGACAAGTAAGTACTCTGTACAGATGGATGGCTGTAGAATCTCCTGTAAATAGTAATGATAAGTAAGTACTCTGTACAGATGGATGGCTGTAGAATCTCCTGTAAATAGTAATGATAAGTAAGTACTCTGTACAGATGGATGGCTGTAGAATCTCCTGTAAATAGTAATGATAAGTAAGTACTCTGTACAGATGGATGGCTGTAGAATCTCCTGTAAATAGTAATGACAAGTAAGTACTCTGTACAGATGGATGGCTGTAGAATCTCCTGTAAATAGTAATGATAAGTAAGTACTCTGTACAGATGGATGGCTGTAGAATCTCCTGTAAATAGTAATGACAAGTGGGTACTCTGTACAGATGGATGGCTGTAGAATCTCCTGTAAATAGTAATGACAAGTAAGTACTCTGTACAGATGGATGACTGTAGAATCTCCTGTAAATAGTAATGATAAGTAAGTACTCTGTACAGATGGATGGCTGTAGAATCTCCTGTAAATAGTAATGATAAGTAAGTACTCTGTACAGATGGATGGCTGTAGAATCTCCTGTAAATAGTAATGATAAGTAAGTACTCTGTACAGATGGATGACTGTAGAATCTCCTGTAAATAGTAATGATAAGTAAGTACTATGTACAGATGGATGGCTGTAGAATCTCCTGTAAATAGTAATGATAAGTAAGTACTCTGTACAGATGGATAACTGTAGAATCTCCTGTAAATAGTAATGATAAGTAAGTACTATGTACAGATGGATGACTGTAGAATCTCCTGTAAATAGTAATGATAAGTAAGTACTATGTACAGATGGATGGCTGTAGAATCTCCTGTAAATAGTAATGATAAGTAAGTACTATGTACAGATGGATGGCTGTAGAATCTCCTGTAAATAGTAATGATAAGTAAGTACTCTGTACAGATGGATGGCTGTAGAATCTCCTGTAAATAGTAATGATAAGTAAGTACTATGTACAGATGGATGGCTGTAGAATCTCCTGTAAATAGTAATGATAAGTAAGTACTCTGTACAGATGGATGGCTGTAGAATCTCCTGTAAATAGTAATGATAAGTAAGTACTCTGTACAGATGGATAACTGTAGAATCTCCTGTAAATAGTAATGACAAGTAAGTACTCTGTACAGATGGATGACTGTAGAATCTCCTGTAAATAGTAATTATAAGTAAGTACTCTGTACAGATGGATGGCTGTAGAATCTCCTGTAAATAGTAATGATAAGTAAGTACTCTGTACAGATGGATAACTGTAGAATCTCCTGTAAATAGTAATGATAAGTAAGTACTCTGTACAGATGGATGACTGTAGAATCTCCTGTAAATAGTAATTATAAGTAAGTACTCTGTACAGATGGATAACTGTAGAATCTCCTGTAAATAGTAATGATAAGTAAGTACTCTGTACAGATGGATGACTGTAGAATCTCCTGTAAATAGTAATTATAAGTAAGTACTCTGTACAGATGGATAACTGTAGAATCTCCTGTAAATAGTAATGACAAGTAAGTACTATGTACAGATGGATGGCTGTAGAATCTCCTGTAAATAGTAATGACAAGTAAGTACTCTGTACAGATGGATGGCTGTAGAATCTCCTGTAAATAGTAATTATAAGTAAGTACTCTGTACAGATGGATAACTGTAGAATCTCCTGTAAATAGTAATGATAAGTAAGTACTCTGTACAGATGGATGACTGTAGAATCTCCTGTAAATAGTAATTATAAGTAAGTACTCTGTACAGATGGATAACTGTAGAATCTCCTGTAAATAGTAATGACAAGTAAGTACTATGTACAGATGGATGGCTGTAGAATCTCCTGTAAATAGTAATGACAAGTAAGTACTCTGTACAGATGGATGGCTGTAGAATCTCCTGTAAATAGTAATGATAAGTAAGTACTCTGTACAGATGGATAACTGTAGAATCTCCTGTAAATAGTAATGACAAGTAAGTACTCTGTACAGATGGATGACTGTAGAATCTCCTGTAAATAGTAATGATAAGTAAGTACTATGTACAGATGGATGGCTGTAGAATCTCCTGTAAATAGTAATGATAAGTAAGTACTATGTACAGATGGATGGCTGTAGAATCTCCTGTAAATAGTAATGATAAGTAAGTACTCTGTACAGATGGATGGCTGTAGAATCTCCTGTAAATAGTAATGATAAGTAAGTACTATGTACAGATGGATGGCTGTAGAATCTCCTGTAAATAGTAATGATAAGTAAGTACTCTGTACAGATGGATGGCTGTAGAATCTCCTGTAAATAGTAATGATAAGTAAGTACTCTGTACAGATGGATAACTGTAGAATCTCCTGTAAATAGTAATGACAAGTAAGTACTCTGTACAGATGGATGACTGTAGAATCTCCTGTAAATAGTAATTATAAGTAAGTACTCTGTACAGATGGATGGCTGTAGAATCTCCTGTAAATAGTAATGATAAGTAAGTACTATGTACAGATGGATAACTGTAGAATCTCCTGTAAATAGTAATGATAAGTAAGTACTCTGTACAGATGGATGACTGTAGAATCTCCTGTAAATAGTAATTATAAGTAAGTACTCTGTACAGATGGATAACTGTAGAATCTCCTGTAAATAGTAATGATAAGTAAGTACTCTGTACAGATGGATGACTGTAGAATCTCCTGTAAATAGTAATTATAAGTAAGTACTCTGTACAGATGGATAACTGTAGAATCTCCTGTAAATAGTAATGACAAGTAAGTACTATGTACAGATGGATGGCTGTAGAATCTCCTGTAAATAGTAATGACAAGTAAGTACTCTGTACAGATGGATGGCTGTAGAATCTCCTGTAAATAGTAATGATAAGTAAGTACTATGTACAGATGGATGGCTGTAGAATCTCCTGTAAATAGTAATGACAAGTAAGTACTCTGTACAGATGGATGGCTGTAGAATCTCCTGTAAATAGTAATGACAAGTAAGTACTCTGTACAGATGGATGGCTGTAGAATCTCCTGTAAATAGTAATGACAAGTAAGTACTATGTACAGATGGATGGCTGTAGAATCTCCTGTAAATAGTAATGACAAGTAAGTACTCTGTACAGATGGATGGCTGTAGAATCTCCTGTAAATAGTAATGGTAAGTAAGTACTCTGTACAGATGGATGACTGTAGAATCTCCTGTAAATAGTAATGATAAGTAAGTACTCTGTACAGATGGATGGCTGTAGAATCACAGTTTTTATGGTTTGTCATTGCATACCTTCCAATTTTTTTAACTTTCATCTCTCAGTGGAATAAAATAATTCTATTTGATATCAACATCAACCCCTGTTGACACTATCAATACATGTATTACAGTCCATTTCACATTGATAACTGTATCACATATAGAGTCATTTTATTTATAAATGTTCACTAAAATAAACACTTTTGATCTTTAATATTACTCAAATAGTCATATGATATAAATATGTAGAATTGTTTGGATTCTACAGTTATCAAGTAAATTCTCAGGTAAATTCTTAAAAAAGCATTTTTTACAGTCTTATAGGAAGATATAGACCTATGGATCACAGAGATTTGACCTTGTTTAGTTACTTCAGCAAAAACCTTGAACTTGGAATGAACCTGACCTCAGTGACCCCATTCAGAATACCATGGAGATCTGTAGCTATACATGTGTGTCATACAGCTATAGATAAATCACAGATCATGTACTCTATCAATGGAAGTTTAGTTGCCTTGTGTCATGCAGATCTTACTTATGTAAGTTGTATTTATTGAAATACAGTTGTAATAAGAATTTTTTTAATACACCATTTGCAGTGTTTTTGGTTCTCAGATAAACCCAATGCATTTCTACAAGTTAGTTTCCTTACAGTCAGTATCTTAGATAAACCCAATGCATTTCTACAAGTACGTTTCCCTACAGTCAGTATCTTAGATTTTGTTTGTGTAAAAGCAAATAACAAATAATTTTTTAAATATCTACATTTTTTCCCATAATTGTTAATTAAATGTAAATTAGTTTGAAGAAATTTGAACAAATTTTTACAACAATGGTCCAATCACTTTTTTAATTGCAAAACATTATTGATATTTCTATAGTGACAATGAAAATATGTGAAGTATAAATATGATACTTTGATCAGATATAGAAGAAATTATTAATTTTTACAGGCTGAAAAGTTTGATGAGGATGCTCCATGGATCTTTGACAACACACCAGTATGTCAGTGTTTTGGATTTGGTAAGGGAATAAAGATCATTCTTTAGTCCATATCTGGAGTGGGGGTTGGGTGGAATTATATCTAGTCTGCTCAGACTTGAGATCTTCAATTGATGCTTGCACAAGGCTAAGAAAATGGGCTGGTTAAATGGTTGAGATTATTTAACATGGATAAAAGTAAAGTCTAATGTTGTTTTCATATTGGTGTTTCTTTATAAGGTCATTAGTGAGTCCAGTGAGGAGATCCAAATGCTTCGAAACATCCCCTTTTTAAACCAAGCATAAATAAATAAAGATTTACATTTATTTAATGTTATACACTGATTAAGATGTATGTTATATAAAGATTGTAACTTTTAGTCATATGTTGTACACTGGTTGTAACATTTAGCTGTACGTTATGTGCTGGTTGTAACATTTAGCTGTACGTTATGTGCTGGTTGTAACATTTAGCTGTACGTTATGTGCTGGTTGTAACATTTAGCTGTACGTTATGTGCTGGTTGTAACATTTAGCTGTACGTTATGTGCTGGTTGTAACATTTAGCTGTACGTTATGTGCTGGTTGTAACATTTAGCTGTACGTTATGTGCTGGTTGTAACATTTAGCTGTACGTTATGTGCTGGTTGTAACATTTAGCTGTACGTTATGTGCTGGTTGTAACATTTAGCTGTACGTTATGTGCTGGTTGTAACATTTAGCTGTACGTTATGTGCTGGTTGTAACATTTAGCTGTACGTTATGTGCTGGTTGTAACATTTAGCTGTACGTTATGTGCTGGTTGTAACATTTAGCTGTACGTTATGTGCTGGTTGTAACATTTAGCTGTACGTTATGTGCTGGTTGTAACATTTAGCTGTACGTTATGTGCTGGTTGTAACATTTAGCTGTACGTTATGTGCTGGTTGTAACATTTAGCTGTACGTTATGTGCTGGTTGTAACATTTAGCTGTACGTTATGTGCTGGTTGTAACATTTAGCTAAGGGTCTTACACTTTGTTACATTAAGCAATGTTATATTCTCACTGGTTGTTACATTAAGCTATATGTCTTACAGTTTGTTACATTTAGCAGTATGTTATAAATAATAATAATAATATTATAATAGTCTTTATTTAAAGAGGGTTACACAGTTAGTGTTATAAATAATCTTCCCTGAGGCCCTCATGCATAACACAAATACAAAACAATCTTATTAAAAGTTTACAATTCAAAGTGAACAAGTGTATGTATACAGTACTATTTAAATCATATAAATCGCACATCACTACAAATTCTACTCTGAGTTGGATATTTATTTACACCATACTTAAAAAGTTGTGTATTTACAGTGCTTTTTAAATCATGTGGCAATTTACTGGTTTTGACATTTAGCAGTATGTCATACACTGGTTGTAACATTCAGCCATGTGACATACACTGGTTGTAACATTCAGCCATGTGTCATACACTGGTTGTAACATTCAGCCATGGTCATACACTGGTTGTAACATTCAGCCATGTGTCATACATTGGTTGTAACATTCAGCCATGTGACAAACTGGTTGTAACATTCAGCCATGTGTCATACACTGGTTGTAACATTCAGCCATGGTCATACACTGGTTGTAACATTCAGCCATGTGTCATACATTGGTTGTAACATTCAGCCATGTGACAAACTGGTTGTAACATTCAGCCATGTGACATACACTGGTTGTAACATTCAGCCATGTGACATACACTGGTTGTAACATTCAGCCATGGTCATACACTGGTTGTAACATTCAGCCATGGTCATACACTGGTTGTAACATTCAGCCATGTGACATACACTGGTTGTAACATTCAGCCATGTGTCATACACTGGTTGTAACATTCAGCCATGTGACATACACTGGTTGTAACATTCAGCCATGTGTCATACACTGGTTGTAACATTCAGCCATGGTCAAACACTGGTTGTAACATTCAGCCATGTGTCATACAATGGTTGTAACATTCAGCTATGTGACATACACTGGTTGTAACATTCAGCCATGTGTCATACATTGGTTGTAACATTCAGCCATGTGACATACACTGGTTGTAACATTCAGCCATGTGACATACACTGGTTGTAACATTCAGCCATGTGACATACACTGGTTGTAACATTCAGCCATGTGACATACACTGGTTGTAACATTCAGCCATGTGTCATACACTGGTTGTAACATTCAGCCATGTGACATACACTGGTTGTAACATTCAGCCATGTGTCATACACTGGTTGTAACATTCAGCCATGTGTCATACATTGGTTGTAACATTCAGCCATGTGTCATACACTGGTTGTAACATTTAGCCATGTGTCATACACTGGTTGTAACATTCAGCCATGTGTCATACACTGGTTATAACATTCAGCCATGTGTCATACACTGGTTGTAACATTTAGCCATGTGACATACACTGGTTGTAACATTTAGCCATGTGTCATACACTGGTTGTAACATTCAGCCATGTGTCATACACTGGTTGTAACATTTAGCCATGTGACATACACTGGTTGTAACATTAAGCCATGTGTCATACACTGGTTGTAACATTCAGCCATGTGTCATACACTGGTTGTAACATTCAGCCATGTGTCATACACTGGTTGTAACATTCAGCCATGTGTCATACGCTGGTTATAACATTCAGCCATGGGACATACACTGGTTGTAACATTCAGCCATGTGTCATACACTGGTTGTAACATTCAGCCATGTGTCATACGCTGGTTGTAACATTCAGCCATGTGTCATACGCTGGTTATAACATTCAGCCATAGGACATACACTGGTTGTAACATTCAGCCATGTGTCATACACTGGTTGTAACGTTCAGCCATGTGTCATACACTGGTTGTAACATTCAGCCATGTGTCATACACTGGTTGTAACATTTAGCCATGTGACATACACTGGTTGTAACATTCAGCCATGTGTCATACACTGGTTGTAACATTCAGCCATGTGTCATACACTGATTGTAACATTCAGCCATGTGTCATACACTGGTTGTAACATTCAGCCATGTGTCATACACTGGTTGTAACATTCAGCCATGTGTCATACACTGGTTGTAACATTCAGCCATGTGTCATACACTGGTTGTATTATTTATTTGCTATGCAATTATTAAGAAGAAGTGACAAAGTTTCTGGTCATATTAATTATGTGCTAAACTCTTTTTAGCATTGATGTTCTTCAATTTTTTTGGTGTTTTTAATGTTCAATTAGTATTCATAAATTATCTTTTCAGGAATTGTCAGATGTATAGATCCCATCAAGCAGGAAGTTTACATAGCAACACCCTTGACCTTGCAGCAATTACAGAATGTCAATGCTTTGCTAAAAGGAGCTGTAAATTTGCCTAATCAGTTACTTCTAAAACAGGTAAGAGGATCTGTTGACTAACAAAGTACCATAATGTTAGACGTATAATTTGTTTGTTAGATTGTAGATATATCAAAACTAGGCAAACTACACAGGGAAATTTTGTTCACGTGAATTTAACGTGAAAATCATGTGAACTTTTCACGTGAAATTCACGTTAATCCCGATTTCACGTGAAAGAACAATATTTCCCTGTGTATTAAAATGGTAAAACAGTCAGTTATAACATAATCACAGTTCATCCCCCAAACAGTCACTCTTGATCTCAATTTAATTTTGTTCTTATGAACAAGTAGTTCAAAACACAGTTATATTATAAACTCAATTTATTGTTTTCTCTTTCTATTACAGAAATGTGAGGGACCCATGCTTTATGTGACTACACCCATTATCACTACAGGCTCGGAGGTATTAAGGCAGAGACAACCACCAAGGAAACTGCCTGTAGTATAAAAATGTATATAAATAAATATATAAATAAGATCAGATCTGTTCACAAAAACATTGAACTAAGAACAAATATGGACTTGATATCTTGTGGGACTGTTTGAATGATGTTTTATGCCACTTTCAGCTATTTTTCAGTTATGTAATGGTGTCGAGTTTTTATTGGGGTAGGAAGCTGGAGTACATTAAGAAAACCCCAAACATGGTATATGAAAAACTACACATCAAATTCATTAAAGAGATATTAGGAGTTCACTGTAAGGCAACAAATGATGGTTGTCGTGCAGAATTAAACAGAACTCCATTAAAAAGTAAAATTTTATTTTCTATATTTAATTTTTTCAAGCATATCCTTGATGCTGATAATACCTTACTAAAAGAAATTTATATTAACTCAAAAGAATTTAATCCTTGGGTAAAAAAGTTCAAAAAGATTATAAATAATCTTGGTTTTTCATTCATGATAAACAACACATCCCTTTCTAAAAACAACCTTAGTCAAATTAAGCAACGTATACAAGATCAATGTCTTCAGGATCAAAACTCGAATATTTACAAAACAACAAAATTAGAATTTTTTCAAAGTATATACATGATGGGGACAAGACCTCCATATGTCGATATATTACAAAACAAAGAAGATCGAGCTGCTGTTTGTAAAATCAGAATTAGCGCTCATTCACTTTTCATTGAACAAGGAAGACATCTTAAGATTCCAAAAAAAGAAAGGTATTGTCCGATATGTAAATCAGGACAAATTGAAGATGAAAATCATTTTCTACTAAACTGCAAAGCTTTTAAAAATCAGAGACACATTTTATACTAGTATACTAAATTTAATAGATAATAAAAAGGTAATTAATGCAAATAATAAAATTTCATTTTTATTTAATAGTAATTCATACAAGATCCTTAAATTAACCTCCTCATTCATCATAAATTGTATGAACATTAGAAAAAGCCTATTATGATAGATTATACTTCTTTTCCTGTTTTAATTTCATTTATGGGTCTTTATTTACAATATACAATTGTATGTTCAAATCTTTATATTTGTACACATTATATTGGGCCTTAACCATGTAATATTGATGTGTTTGTGCCAATAAAGTATTTGTATTTGTAAAGTATTTGTATTTGTATTTGTATTTAAAATATCTGTAGTCAATAGTCACAATTACAAGAAGTTTGGAATGATTGAATGACCAAAAATGTCATACAGGTTAAATCAAGCAGATTGGAACTAAAATGAGACTGCATCTTTTTATGACTAAATATAATGCATTTTAAATTGAAAAGTATGAACTACTGACAAACATGCAAAACTACTGACAAATTGGACTAAGACTACTGATGGACCATAAGGTAAACAGGAGTGGTATTCATCAAGCTATTGTTTATAACTGGAGGAGTAATACTGGTGCTCCACATAAAGGAGAACTATTTTAGTAATAGCAACTATCTTAGCATCCTCACAAGTCAGGGTTTCTTTGTCCACATGTATCCACGAACAAACTTAGCTAGGAAATTCCCAGGCTAGAAGTCACTATTTTGATTGGCTACATCATACCTGAATGTAGCCAATCAAAAGCTCGCTTTCATACAAGACTTGGTTAGGAGATATCCTGATGTCTATTGTAAATAAATCAAACAAATGTGTTGCATAGATCATGTGAAAATCAGTGTATATTGTACAGTAGTGTTAATAGTTTGTTATTACTGCCTTATTATTTAGTTGCGTTATGTTTTCTTCACACTCGAGAGTGAGTAAGAATGACAACTGCCAAACACTTGTTACTTTCAAGCAATTTCATTTGTTGATATTTTAAAGGATTGACGTCATATGAAAATCTTCTAGCCCGGGAATTTCCTAGCTAAGTTTGTCAGGGTGTCGTGGATACATGTGGACACAGAAACCTGACTTGTGAGGATGCTATCTTAGAGCAACCTTACTCCTAGAGCACAGACACCAAGTTATAGCAATCTCGCAAAGGACTTTGTGGCCATGTTGGCTAAATATCTTTTTACCCAATAACAAGGCATCACAAGTATCTGTAATAATGTTTATTATTTAGGAATTATATGTAGTATAAAAACATAACAAATAAAATGTACTACACCTATAAAGAGAAAAAAATGAAAATTTAAGAACAATTGAATAATAACAAAAATTATTTCATCAACATAAACAAAAATATTTAGTAACTTACAAAGTTAGAACTAATACACACTATATATAGTGCATAATCATAAACATATATAACACAATGAAATGTTAAATATATAAATATCAAATTCACAAAACTAGAACATTAATTAAAAGAAGATTTACTATTGATTACTATCAACTTGTTATGCCACTATACCTTATATGTGTTAGACTCAAATCTAAGTACGTCCTCAAATCGACTGGATATTCTCAGATATATGGCAGATGACGTCATACAATTGGAAACATAGATGGCCGATTTTGAAGGTACTCAAATTTATGGCACGTACATCATAAAGGCTTCAAATTCACGGCACATTTTAGTTGCTCAAAATCTAACAGGGAAAAAAATATATAATTGGGTATGATTAACAAGTTCAACTACATGTAACAATTAAATTTGTTGGACGCAACAGATAGTCGTTTAGATGTATTAATTTTACATAAAATCAAACAACTTGGAAGTTTTATTACAAGTGTAATCCAACTTGTGAAATGTGTATCGACAAGAACCAAATGATAACTGTAGAATCTGGTGTTTATGGTTTCTGCAATCTTATTACCTGACAGTCTAAAAATCAAACGGTCATAAACTTTAATGTTTAAAAAACTAAACTTTAGGTGGAACACTAAGCAAACATTCAATGATCTATTAAACTGCAATCAGTATGGACAAATGATATTACTGCCTTCAAGTGAAACAAGTAAATGCACAAGTTTCAACCAGCCCAATATCCCCAAACAAGCAATTTCTTCTATTCCTATCTTATCATTTTAAAGAAATATTCTGAATTTTTACAATTAAGAGATGAAACTAATTGCATAATTTGTAATATCTGACATGAATGTTATTATACAACCCTACTAGAAGTCTATTTTCTGAATTGTTTTCGTCGTTTTCATTCCTAATTTGTTTAGCTTGTATAACTTATTGTCTATACATAAACGTTTTTCTCAATATGAAAGACGGAATTATTCAGTTTGTGACTAAGAGTATAAATCATTTCATTGTTTTTACATTGTTTTTTTTTTCGAAAACAAAATTAAACGAAAAAGGCAACATGCGAATTATTATTTGTTAATGTGACAAAGGATTTTTCCTATACAACTTTTCAAGGTTTTATTGTAAATGATTTATGAAATATTATCAGTTGTTTATTTGAGAGTTCATCAACATTTGATGACATCATCGACCATTGATCATAGATGTTACTTTCGTCTGTGATGTCATCTGCCATAGATCTGAGAAAGCAACTTTGATTTGAGGACATACTTCGATTTGAGTATAAAATATGTTAGACTCGTGCATAAATTGAAAATCTGATTTTGTCCCATATTGCTGGAATTACAGACATATTACCTTAACACAGTTACACTTGATCACCAACTTTGTCACACCAAACTGTGTCTATGGATACCCTTTGATATTAAATTGTTGACACAAAAGTGTCTTCTCACTAACCTATTGACACCAAACTGTCTTCACTCTTACCTATAGACACCAAACTGTCTTCGCACTAACCCTTGGACACCAAAGTGTCTTCCCTCTTACCTATAGACACCAAACTGTCTTAGCACTAACCCTTGGACACCAAAGTGTCTTCCCTCTTACCTATAGACACCAAACTGTCTTAGCACTAACCCTTGGACACCAAAATGTCTTCCCTCTTACCTACAGACACCAAACTGTCTTAGCACTAACCCTTGGACACCAAAGTGTCTTCACTCTTACCTATAGACACCAAACTGTCTTAGCACTAACCCTTGGACACCAAAGTGTCTTCCCTCTTACCTACAGACACCAAACTGTCTTAGCACTAACCCTTGGACACCAAAGTGTCTTCCCTCTTACCTATAGACACCAAACTGTCTTAGCACTAACCCTTGGACACCAAAGTGTCTTCCCTCTTACCTACAGACACCAAACTGTCTTAGCACTAACCCTTGGACACCAAAGTGTCTTCCCTCTTACCTATAGACACCAAACTGTCTTAGCACTAACCCTTGGACACCAAAGTGTCTTCCCTCTTACCTACAGACACCAAACTGTCTTAGCACTAACCCTTGGACACCAAAGTGTCTTCCCTCTTACCTATAGACACCAAACTGTCTTAGCACTAACCCTTGGACACCAAAGTGTCTTCCCTCTTACCTACAGACACCAAACTGTCTTAGCACTAACCCTTGGACACCAAAGTGTCTTCCTTCTTACCTATAGACACCAAACTGTCTTAGCACTAACCCTTGGACACCAAAGTGTCTTCCCACTAACCTTTGATTCCAAACTGTCTTCTCACTAACCTTTGATTCCAAACTGTCTTCTCACTAACCTTTGATTCCAAACTGTCTTCTCTCTAACCTTTGATTCCAAACTGTCTTCTCACTAACCTACAGACACCAAACTGTCTTCTCACTAACCTATAGACACCAAACTGTCTTCTCACTAACCTACAGACACCAAACTGTCTTCTCACTAACCTTTGATTCCAAACTGTCTTCTCTCTAACCTTTGATTCCAAACTGTCTTCTCACTAACCTACAGACACCAAACTGTCTTCTCACTAACCTATAGACACCAAACTGTCTTCTCACTAACCTACAGACACCAAACTGTCTTCCCACTAACCTTTGATTCCAAACTGTCTTCTCACTAACCTTTGATTCCAAACTGTCTTCTCACTAACCTATAGACACCAAACTGTCTTCTCACTAACCTTTGATTCCAAACTGTCTTCTCACTAACCTACAGACACCAAACTGTCTTCTCACTAACCTTTGATTCCAAACTGTCTTCTCTCTAACCTTTGATTCCAAACTGTCTTCTCACTAACCTATAGACACCAAACTGTCTTCTCACTAACCTTTGATTCCAAACTGTCTTCTCACTAACCTATAGACACCAAACTGTCTTCTCACTAACCTTTGATTCCAAACTGTCTTCTCACTAACCTTTGATTCCAAACTGTCTTCTCTCTAACCTTTGATTCCAAACTGTCTTCTCTCTAACCTTTGATTCCAAACTGTCTTCTCACTAACCTACAGACACCAAACTGTCTTCTCACTAACCTTTGATTCCAAACTGTCTTCTCACTAACCTATAGACACCAAACTGTCTTCTCACTAACCTACAGACACCAAACTGTCTTCTCACTAACCTTTGATTCCAAACTGTCTTCTCTCTAACCTTTGATTCCAAACTGTCTTCTCACTAACCTATAGACACCAAACTGTCTTCTCACTAACCTTTGATTCCAAACTGTCTTCTCACTAACCTTTGATTCCAAACTGTCTTCTCTCTAACCTTTGATTCCAAACTGTCTTCTCTCTAACCTTTGATTCCAAACTGTCTTCTCACTAACCTACAGACACCAAACTGTCTTCTCACTAACCTTTGATTCCAAACTGTCTTCTCACTAACCTACAGACACCAAACTGTCTTCTCACTAACCTATAGACACCAAACTGTCTTCTCACTAACCTTTGATTCCAAACTGTCTTCTCACTAACCTTTGATTCCAAACTGTCTTCTCACTAACCTATAGACACCAAACTGTCTTCTCACTAACCTTTGATTCCAAACTGTCTTCTCACTAACCTACAGACACCAAACTGTCTTCTCACTAACCTTTGATTCCAAACTGTCTTCTCACTAACCTATAGACACCAAACTGTCTTCTCACTAACCTTTGATTCCAAACTGTCTTCTCACTAACCTTTGATTCCAAACTGTCTTCTCTCTAACCTTTGATTCCAAACTGTCTTCTCACTAACCTACAGACACCAAACTGTCTTCTCACTAACCTTTGATTCCAAACTGTCTTCTCACTAACCTATAGACACCAAACTGTCTTCTCACTAACCTTTGATTCCAAACTGTCTTCTCACTAACCTACAGACACCAAACTGTCTTCTCACTAACCTTTGATTCCAAACTGTCTTCTCTCTAACCTTTGATTCCAAACTGTCTTCTCACTAACCTATAGACACCAAACTGTCTTCTCACTAACCTTTGATTCCAAACTGTCTTCTCACTAACCTATAGACACCAAACTGTCTTCTCACTAACCTTTGATTCCAAACTGTCTTCTCACTAACCTTTGATTCCAAACTGTCTTCTCTCTAACCTTTGATTCCAAACTGTCTTCTCTCTAACCTTTGATTCCAAACTGTCTTCTCACTAACCTACAGACACCAAACTGTCTTCTCACTAACCTTTGATTCCAAACTGTCTTCTCACTAACCTATAGACACCAAACTGTCTTCTCACTAACCTACAGACACCAAACTGTCTTCTCACTAACCTATAGACACCAAACTGTCTTCTCACTAACCTACAGACACCAAACTGTCTTCTCACTAACCTTTGATTCCAAACTGTCTTCTCACTAACCTATAGACACCAAACTGTCTTCTCACTAACCTTTGATTCCAAACTGTCTTCTCACTAACCTATAGACACCAAACTGTCTTCTCACTAACCTATAGACACCAAACTGTCTTCTCACTAACCTTTGATTCCAAACTGTCTTCTCACTAACCTATAGACACCAAACTGTCTTCTCACTAACCTTTGATTCCAAACTGTCTTCTCACTAACCTTTGATTCCAAACTGTCTTCTCACTAACCTACAGACACCAAACTGTCTTCTCACTAACCTATAGACACCAAACTGTCTTCTCACTAACCTATAGACACCAAACTGTCTTCTCACTAACCTTTGATTCCAAACTGTCTTTACAAGTAATAACAGTTAACATGTATACATATCAATAAAAAAAAAGAGAATACTTTAAAAACAAATCAAGTGCATAAACATTTAACATCATAAGACTATCCCCTTACTAGCATCAGTTTACATCATAAGACTATCCCCTTACTAGCATCAGTTTACATCATAAGACTATCCCCTTACTAGCATCAGTTTACATCATAAGACTATCCCCTTACTAGCATCAGTTTACATCATAAGACTATCCCCTTACTAGCATCAGTTTACATCATAAGACTATCCCCTTACTAGCATCAGTTTACATCATAAGACTATCCCCTTACTAGCATCAGTTTACATCATAAGACTATCCCCTTACTAGCATCAGTTTACATCATAAGACTATCCCCTTACTAGCATCAGTTTACATCATAAGACTATCCCCTTACTAGCATCAGTTTACATCATAAGACTATCCCCTTACTAGCATCAGTTTACATCATAAGACTATCCCCTTACTAGCATCAGTTTACATCATAAGACTATCCCCTTACTAGCATCAGTTTACATCATAAGACTATCCCCTTACTAGCATCAGTTTACATCATAAGACTATCCCCTTACTAGCATCAGTTTACATCATAAGACTATCCCCTTACTAGCATCAGTTTACATCATAAGACTATCCCCTTACTAGCATCAGTTTACATCATAAGACTATCCCCTTACTAGCATCAGTTTACATCATAAGACTATCCCCTTACTAGAATCAGTTTACATCATAAGACTATCCCCTTACTAGCATCAGTTTACATCATAAGACTATCCCCTTACTAGCATCAGTTTACATCATAAGACTATCCCCATACTAGCATCAGTTTACATCATAAGACTATCCCCTTACTAGCATCAGTTTACATCATAAGACTATCCCCTTACTAGCATCAATTTACATCATAAGACTATCCCCTTACTAGCATCAGTTTACATCTTAAGACTATCCCCTTACTAGAATCAGTTTACATCATAAGACTATCCCCTTACTAGCATCAGTTTACATCATAAGACTATCCCCTTACTAGCATCAGTTTACATCATAAGACTATCCCCTTACTAGAATCAGTTTACATCATAAGACTATCCCCTTACTAGCATCAGTTTACATCATAAGACTATCCCCTTACTAGCATCAGTTTACATCTTAAGACTATCCCCTTACTAGCATCAGTTTACATCATAAGACTATCCCCTTACTAGAATCAGTTTACATCATAAGACTATCCCCTTACTAGCATCAGTTTACATCATAAGACTATCCCCTTACTAGCATCAGTTTACATCTTAAGACTATCCCCTTACTAGCATCAGTTTACATCATAAGACTATCCCCTTACTAGCATCAGTTTACATCATAAGACTATCCCCTTACTAGCATCAGTTTACATCATAAGACTATCCCCTTACTAGCATCAGTTTACATCATAAGACTATCCCCTTACTAGCATCAGTTTACATCATAAGACTATCCCCTTACTAGCATCAGTTTACATCATAAGACTATCCCCTTACTAGCATCAGTTTACATCTTAAGACTATCCCCTTACTAGCATCAATTTACATCATAAGACTATCCCCTTACTAGCATCAGTTTACATCATAAGACTATCCCCTTACTAGCATCAGTTTACATGTACCTCAAGAACACATAACACATTTTAAAATTTGAAAACATAAAAGTAGTTTGTGCTTAAAAATTATAAACTGCAACAATACTGACAACAATTATAATAAAGTACAGGTAACAAAATGTTGTCATCCCCATCTTTAACAAGACGACAAAAAAATGCCATGTATATATTAGAAGGTCAACTAAAACAATAATTGCTAGCAAATTAACAGAAAATAACACATTCAAGGATATGTAATGGGTTGATGTATGTAGTGGTAAGGCTGTGTTATCATAGATATGTGTTAAGTATCTACCAAGTGTTTTTATTTTTTTTTAAATTCAGGTATTTAAAATCTATGCCTGAACAATGACTTTCATCATAACATACCTGCAGCCATCTTCAGCTTCAAGTATGATGTACATACTGTATAAACATCACTAGTCTGGGAATGCTGAACTACTCATGAAACATATGTTTTCTTAATTAATTAAGAAGGAAATTACAAAAACGTATTGATCTAGGTTTCTTGTTTAACAAATGATCTAAAAGTTAATATTCAAATCACCAGGTTAGAACAAACTATGGATAAGACATACCACTACTATAGAAGATTTGTAATTTGTACTGTAACTGGAAGTTTTAAGTTTACAATGAGAAAAATTTTGTTTAAACACGCCTTGGCATGTCTGTTGTCAAATTTTTAATTTGAAAGAACTACTTGGACTCTAAAAAATGGTTTTGTGCACATATTTACTTGTAGGGGTACAGAGGTTTTCATGAATCTTATAAATAAATATGGGTGGAAGACATTAAGGATTGCAAAAGAATCCCACAAACTTAAATAAAGTTAGCTGTATTTACAAAGTATGCATACAGTTATATCACAGTCAAATAATTCTAACATGTATCTCAATATACTGGCCAAGTCTATAATAAACCTAGCCGGACAAGTACCGTAGTCTTTTCTGTAAATAACCATAACCTGGCAAGTTTTCTTGTCTATTTATAGGCATAACCAACCATGTTATCTTGACTCTGGTCTATAAATAACCATAACCTGTAAAGTTGACTTGTCTATTAATAGGCATAACTGGCCATATTGTCTTGACTCTGGTCTATAAATAACCATAACTTGCCAAGTTGTTTTGTCTATTAATAGCCATAACCGGCCAAGTTGTCTTGACACTTATATAAATAACCAAAATCTGGCAAGTCTTGTCTATTTATAGCCATAACCGGACAAGTTGACTTAACACTTCTATAAATAACCATAACTATCTATGTCTTGTCTATAATAGCAATAACCAGCCAATTTAATTGTCTTTACTTAACCATAATTGATTCTTGTCTATAAATAACAATACTATGCAAGTGTCTTGACCAATAATAGCCATAACCAGCCAATGTGTCTTTACTTAACCATAACTGACTCTTGTCTATCAATTACCATAACCAGCCATGTTGCCTTGCCTACTGATCTGTTCATATGAAGGTGGCGGTGGTTCAGAGGCTGGCACGTGCCTTCCTGTTACTGGAGCTTGGGCTTGTGGTGCTGAGGGGAAACTCTGGTAGCCGGTAAATCCTTGTGCTGTTGCCGGATGTAAAGTATATGGCAAGTTTTGTGGAGCGATCATGGGTGCGGTTTCACCCATGGTATGTGAAGACATTAAAACACGATTATTTGGGTCTACTATTGTACTGAAGGTATTGGTCTGTTTTCCACATGCAGGGTGGTCTTCTGATGATACCTGTCCACTCATATCTTCACAACCTCCACATGATACAAGCACAAGTACCAACACAACAAGAAACCCAAGACAAATAACACCCAAGATGACGGGACTAACGTTTAAATTCGATGTTTCTTGAATATTGGCATCTGAAATGACATTAAATAACACAATTCACAATGTAATATGTTGTATAACAAAAATATTAGTTATATGTTAAGAATTCAATTTCATTATTTTGTCCGATTCTTATATTTTATCCGACTATTCTGCCTTCCATCAGAGACATATAACACTTAAAACTATAAGGATCAGGGACAGTCTATACTAAGTTAGTATAGACTGAAACTATATGGATGTACGTCTCTCGGTCAATATTCCTTTGAATGGTATCATCGTACCATTACCGATCATTACCATTGTGTTACCCTTGTATGATTCTGTGTAAATCTAAATGCATTTAATCGGAGACATGTCGTTCTATAACCAGCTGAGTATTTACCTTTAACTAGTGAAGATGCACACGTTTGCCTCATTTTAAATGTACAGTACTAGCATTTTCACATCATGGCCGTTTTCAAACCAGGCAGCTTTAACTGACAGTCAGTCAGCATATAAAAAATGTCTGACGGAACAAATACTTGTACATTTGTGCAATTTTATAGAGACTTTCAAAACTTTTAGAGTTCATTCAGTCAAACAACAAATTATAAGCTTGTCCTAACCGAAGCAAAGTTTGTCCGAGTCTGCTGTAGCCAGCGGTACGGTTCCGATCGTACTACTTTAAATTGCTGGTACGGAAAACAACACCAGTTTTTCTGTAAATTGAAATAAAAAATGCCTCTTTTCAACTGGTCAGGTATAAAATTTGCGGTTTTTAGTTATTGACTTGTAATGCCAGGAAACTCCCAGAATGCAGGATTTCGCACCATTGACCCCAGACCCATGCCCTACTGGTCACATCTTCGACCGTACATGCACTATTTTCTAGGTGCTACGCCTATGAATGACGGAATACTGCCGTCTATTCGAGCTATTCCATCGCCTGCAAAACAGTTGCTCCTATTTTAACGACCTCTTTTATGCCATAGAAGGAGGATTCGACAAGTACTATGACATGAGGGGATAATAAACATTTATTTATATATAATTCTCCAACTGAACTTCCTGGTGAGTTTGTCCATCTTCCCAAGGTTTTACGTCACCCCCCAACCCGTGACGATTCACTAAACAGGCGGGATCAAGATCATTAACCACAAGAGGAAATTAAGAAACTATAGAATTTTAATCAGTCTCATTATACTGAACGAATACATACCTGACACCACGCTACATGTTACCATAGTAAACAAACTAACCACAAATTCGACAAACATCTGTAATAAAAAATGAAGATAGTCAGAAATAATCACATTTAATTCTACGTCTTAAACAGAGTTTTAAAAAATACACACTATAACGAAACTTTAAAGAAACATCGTATCCTAACAGGCATTTTAGCTTTTTCCTGGTGTAGATGTTGTAACAAAGTATATATAAATCTCTGTGTGATTCCAGTTAAGCGTGTTTCGTCTAATCAAGTGAATGTCAAATAATTAAAATGGTAAAATCATTTTGTGAGTTTAGTTCAACCATTGCATTAAAATTACAGTGAAAAAAAACCAAACATTACATATTAAGAAAATGACAATCGAATTTTAAAATCCATATTATTATGATATAAATATGGCATTGTAGTTATTTAAGGTGAAAAAATAATGTCAGCGAATAAAATTCTCTATGTTTAATAACGCAATCAGGGTTACTATAGGGAATGTTATTATGACTTAGGTACAGATGGGTGGTTACAGTGTCTGGGTAAATAGATATTGACAATGGGATAAAAGATGTTCGTCTACAAGGATAAAGGTGCTATCGTCAATTTTACAGAAAATCATGCAAGAATAACCTAAAGCAACGTATACTGCAACTTGTTTTTAATGTCCTTACGCGTCGACATTTTTAAACGTCGTTTCTGCCCGGGATTGGCCGCATTGTACTGCCGTTATAATCCGAAGTTAATTTTGTGATTTGTCGGAAAAAACTCGCCAAAAAAAACGCGAGGGTACGATTATTCTTTCTAGGCCGAGGAGGAACGAACTTAATTTATTTCACATTTCCGGACTTTATTTCGCTGGTAAAGCTCAGTATTTCATTGCTGCCAATGTAATAAATTGTTCTTCTAAAGTTGCATTCGATACTATTGCTCTCATGCATTGCAATGTTTGTCTGTAGCTAGCAATCAATACAGGTGTTAAATCTTTGTTGATAACTAAATGTCCTGAACACGAATACCGATTGATTGAATAGACTGAAAAATTAGATCAAATGTCAGGTATATTCTTCACGTTTGAATTATTTTGTGTACAAGTGTTTAGCTTCTGTTATCTTGTTTGGAGTTATGTTGGTAAAATATTTTCGCTTTGTGTTAAAAATAACACTTCGGAATTCATTAGGCTGTCTAGTTTTTCTGCCCTTTTCTTTTACGAGAGTTAAAATGGAAGTTGCCTAGCTCGTGCGTAGCAGAAACTTCTTAATCTCCTGTAACACCCTACGTCACCCACAGTTTTCAGAGGAGACCTACATGCTTTTGTTTATTCTTGTTGACTTTTACTGTCCGTGTTTTCCTATCTGTGTTGAATTGATGTCTTTTTTGCAGAAATAATTCATGTATTCCATACTTTAATGTTGTTTTACATGGATGGGCATCATATTTGTAAGTATTTTCTAAGCGACCGAACGGTAGCGAGACGAATAATATAAGGTTGATGCCCACTCATCTTAAATCGACAATAGAGTATGTTATGAATGAATTATTTCGATATAATTATGACAAATATTGAAATATGCGCTAGTGTGTAGCTGTTCTACCACCGCGTGTCGTGATGTAGAATGGAGAGACAAATAATTTAATGGCAGTATTTTTATTCATATCTTCGCTAGCCAAGTGTTACTATCAGGTCACCCTTGTGAAGAGAATGAGTCCTGATCATAACACTTGGCTAGCGAAGATGGTTTATTTATTCAAATCTCAAATTTCAAACTAAAAAATAACAACTTTATTAACAAAAAAGATTATTATGGTTAAAACAGGTGGAGATTTTGATAAAATTACCCTACTGAAACCGACAACTTACGCATTTGCAAACTAAATTTATTGAAATTTTAACACTGCTTTTGTTTACCTAGCGAATACGTTATTGTATTTTGTGTTTTTCTTATTCCTTTAAGCTGTAGTTTGACAGTCATGATATTTAGGAGATAACTGTATTGTATTTGAAGATTTGCCGGCACCAATTGGTGATTTGATGTTCGGGAATTGAGTTTATTGGCGACGCGTAAGCGAAGCCAGTAAACGGATATTTCCGACCATCAAATCACCAATTGATGCCGGCAAATCTTCAAATACAATACAGCTATCTCTATTCTAATGCTACGGCAATAAAAAACTAAATTAACTGATTAAAATTGGAACTTTTTATTTGCCGGAAATAACGTCTGTGCTTGCGTTAAAATCTGACGGCATCAATCGTGGAATTGATGCCATGAAATTATTCACGTTATCCAATCAGACTTGACGTTACATCAAGAACTGCATTATAATATGAGTTTTTCTTTAATTCTAAGGTCTTAAAGTCGGAGTCGAATTAGTTCTAATTAGCTTGTCATATAATAAGCGTGGACAGATCGTTATGGTGCAAGCTTGTGTTGTTTTCAAAGATTACTTGTGTTCAATTGTTTCGAGTTCGAGTTCATATAAGATAAGATAAGATAAGATCATTTTATTTGTCAATTAAGACGCCCCAAAGGAGCTGAACAATCAAATTATAAATTAAACTGTACAAATGATTTTCTTGATTTTAAGTAATTAGTAAAACATATGAGAGAGAAAGAGAGAGAGAAAGAAAATAATAATAAAATTAAATACAATTTTGGTTCAGCAAGTACATATGAATGAACACTGTCATAGCCAAGGTTTTGTATAAAAACGGTCCATTTACCGTATACGGCATTATGTATCATATTTAGCAGAAACAAAAAAATATTGACAAACTAGTGCTTACACTCGGTTCATATGTACTCGACATAGTTAAAGAAACTAAATTTCTAGGTCTGATATTTGACAGCCAACTAACGTGGTTGAAACACATTCAATATGTGCAAAAAAAATTCTCAAAAACCCTTAACCTAATGAAATTACTAACAGGCACTACATGGGGAGCAAACAGTCACACCCTGCGTACTTCGCACTTATTAGATCTAAAATAGATTACGGATGCGAAGTTTATAACTCAGCATCGTGCTCGGTTAAGAAAATCCTAGACAATATCCACTTACAAGCTCTAAGAATATGCACAGGCTCCATGAAATCTGCATCACTGGCTAGCCTTCAGGTTGAAATGGGGGACCCACCATATGAGCTAAGACGTAAGAGTCTAATAGCAAAGTCATACCTCAATATAATTAGTTTTGATAATACGCACCCGACGAAACGCAATTGACTAGTAGATGTTTTTATGTTTGACTTTTACAGTAAAAATATTAAATCTCATAAAAAGCCATATATTATTACTGCTCGAGAAGTATTAGAGGCAAATAATTTTAATCCCCAGCACATCTATTCATATTTAGAATATCCCACACCAACCTGGCACCTAGAAAACCCTTATATTAGTACACAGTTACATAATACTATTAGTAAGAAAGAGCTCCCCCACTTCATTAAATTTGAAGGGAATCTATTAATAGACACCAAATATAAAAATTTCCTAAAAATATATACAGATGGGTCCATGGACCCAGATATCAGTCAAAGTAGCTGTGCATTTGTTGTACCAGAATTAGTATCAAAAATGGTTTTCGTCTACAGAGTCATGTGTCGGTACACTATATGTATTTTTAATTTACTGCCACTGTACCACTCAGTTTTGTCTTCAGGACAATGAAAAAATTAATATTATTTTAGTTTTTCTTCTTTTCTCAAACCACGTAAACAATAAGACATACACAATCTATATATTTTTACTTCTCACCAGTGAACAATGGCGGTAATAAATTAATCCGGAGTGTCTGGCTGCTGTAGTTCCCACATTTTTGTATTTCTTCTCTCTACGGTGTTTAATATTCAGTGCACATTTTAGTCAAATCTGAACTATTACCTACTCAAACCCAGCCAAGGTGTATGGCTATCGTTCTTAAGTTGTATTAGTAATGTTTGGCACTGCATTATTCTAGTGTTATTGCATATTTGATTGACCAGTAATATAGACCTATCAGAAATCATAGTGCTCCAAAAATTAGGAAAGACACTGATACTGACACTGAAGACACTGACACTGATATGATACTAAATTATCCATACTGCATAATGTTGTAAATACACATTACATACATTATGTGTAGGTACAACTACTTGTATCACGTCGAGACAGTTGTATACATTCGTATCACTACGAGACGCGCAGCGTCGAGTTGTGATGGCGGGAATGTATACAACTGTCGAGACGTGATACAGGTAGTTGTACCTACACTTAAATGTATGTAATAAGTTTATCTAAAATTAAGAAGTATAAAAAGGGCAGAATAAAACTGAATGTTTACAATTTAAAATTTAACATTCAAGGAAGCATTTGTTTTTTAAAATATAGCCCCTAACGTCACACGCATTATGACGTCATATTTCATTCATAGAATTAAAGTCATTCAACGAATCATTGGTTATATCATTCATTGTGACGTCAAGAAGTAGTTCCGACAAAAGTACATCTTGTATCACATAATATAGACGATCCAAGGTTTTTTATCACACAGGTTGTATCAATCGATATTTTTTCAGATTTTGACTAAATACATTCTTAATTTTAGATAAAATATATTATTTAATCAATGTATACATAATGGGCAAAAAATAATCCACAATGTGTTATGCAGGTGTCGAGTCTAGTGCTGGTAATATGGTGGTCGGTATTTCGGGTAGCCCGAACCCGATCCAAAATCCCCGAGACGGAAATAGACTTTAATGATTTTCATGGTTATTAGACAGAATATTTACTAAATATCTTAAAGATATAACAAGCTTATGATATTGAATTATTACGTTAAAATGTTTCAAATCGCATATTTATGGAATTATTGCAATTTTTTGTCGCGTAGGTCGGCTAACTCGTGGTGAAAAGTATTTACTAAACGAACAGAGTTGTAATAATAATAATAATAATAATAATAATAATAATAATAATAATAATAATAATAATAATAATAATAATAATAATAATAATAATAATAATAATAATAATAATAATAATAATAATAATAATAATAATAATAATAAATTTATTATCATTGCCTTGAAATTCATTCTAGTGTTTTTCTTTGTAGTTTTACATAACTATTTTTATTTTTAAATGATATGTTGGTAGAGCTTGTGTTTTTGTTTTAAACATAGCGTGTGACGATCAAAAAGCTTTTTGTCTTTTGTCTTGTGTAATTCTAAGAAAAAATGCTAGGTCCGGGTTTTTTCAATACATTTATTAACTATTGCAATATGTAAATCTTTACCATTACAACAATACATTCTTAACAGATCTATGTTATTAGTAAACTTATTGTAACTAATATTTAAACACGTGTTGATTGGTGGGTAAAAAATGGGTAACTGTTTGTTGAAGGAAAATGCAAGCAGGCTGACAGCGCAAATGGCAAAAATCTCTACACGTGTCGCAATTCACTCGTCACATCGTGAAAAATTCGGTAGTCAACAATTAGCTTTGCAGTCTAGCTCTGTGGGTATTGTTATATCTGCCAACTTTAACTTTGTTGTTAAAGGAACTATCTTTATTTTTTTGTAACGTTGTTTACAAATTGTTATTTACTAAGCATTCGAACAAATGCATACGCATGCTGTGAGTGTCGAAGACGACCGCACTCCGTTCATCATAGCCAAAGTGAAAACTCT
This sequence comes from Limnoperna fortunei, assembly GCA_944474755.1. NCBI lineage: Eukaryota > Metazoa > Mollusca > Bivalvia > Mytilida > Modiolidae > Limnoperna > Limnoperna fortunei. Next base: position 108,423,616 of record OX104111.1, read on the forward strand.
GTTCAGCGAAATCTATAGCAAATACACCGCAATCCACTTAATTGTCTTGTTGTTGTACTTGAGGTTTTCTTCTTATATTAATAATATTTGTCACCTGTTCATAAACACGTGAAACTTGAATTTTAATAGAGTTAGTGACATCATTCTGATTTCCATTTGCGCTGTCCAGAATGAAATGAAAACACAATCACTGCTTGTATTTTGGATAATTGTCACCCAATGATCGCTCCCCGTATGATGAATTTCAGCTTTAATTCATATTCCTATTTTTCTTCTTTGGTCAACAGGGGAACATAGCCCGTATCTTGAAATCCATTGATATGTTTAAACTAGCTGTTGTTGGAGAATTTGTTGTGAAAAAATTATTGTATTTGCACAAAGTGTGTTGTCATTTAGGATGTCGCGTTTTTCTTCAAATTAATATCCAATCAGGTTGCCGTGTTGTATCCAAATGCACGGAGCATTTTGCGAGTTTTGTTTTTTTTGAAAATATTAAGTCATTCTTGGAATTCTTGACAGAGTCTGGAGCTGGAACAATTGATATGTATCACATGTTCTATGTTGCGAATGTTTAAAATGCGTTTTACGTCAGAATCGTGAGCCCCGATGCTCATCTTAGCAGCAATTATGTGGTAACTTGTACCTATGGACGGACATTGACATTTTTCTTGAGGGTACAGTTGGACAGCATATTTCTCGCCAGTCGAACCTTCCACGAGGAATGACTTTGCCTCAGGAACATGAATAACTTTTTTTTCTTTTATTGTCGCAATTGCAATTGCACGTTGTGACGGTACCCTGGTCATTATCAATATCTACCTCATTTACAAGTGGAGGAAAGATACAGCGGCATATGACAGATTATGTAAGAAATGTAGTGAAAATAAAATTGAGGATGAAATACACTTTCTTCTTAAATGTCCTTTATTTAATGATAAAAGAGCAGAAATCATTAATCTTTCAAATTTTAAATCTAAACATTATAAACAATTATCTGACTCCGACAAATTGATATTGATCTTGAACAATGAAGATACAGTAATTGCAATATTTTCATAAATATAAGTTTTGTTACATTTTGACTGAAACGTAATAATTTAATATCATAATCTTGTTATGTCTTACAAATATTATGTGAAAATTCTGTCTAATAAACACGAAAACAGGGACAGTCTATACAATGTTAGTAAAGACTGTCCCTGACGAAAATCAATCAAAGTTTCTATCTCGGGGATTTTGTCTCGGGTTCGGGCTACCCGAAATACCGACCACCTGGTAATATTCAAGACGAAATTTTAGCTTTTCTGGCATATTCAATCCTTACTGTGTGACTACATTGAGAAGGCCTTGAAACTTAGAAAAAATTAACCAATATATATTCATATTTGTATTATCTCCCTTTGACCACTGACCTTTTCCTTAATTACTGTACTATTGAAATATATTTGTTACACTTAATTATTCTGTAATGTTTTGTATTATGTAATTCTATGTTATGTCTTTAATGGGCCCTTTAATTTGGAAAATAAAAATATTCTATTCTATTCTATTCAATGTACTGTGAAAATCAGCGATATCTCACAAAAGCGTTATCCGTTAAGAAATATACACATGGAAATATATTTTTTATTGTAAATGTTAAATGTACTATTTCTTAAGACCAATAAATATTTAACATAAATAAAGTATACCTCTTAAAAATTGTGTGACAAAATTATACGATAGTCAGTCCACCGCTGTTTGTGTTCCCTAGTAATATCATTGTATGAGCCTACGATATGTGAAGATGTTGATAACTACTTACCGTTATTTACTCAATGTTTCTAGACCATTTCACAGTATTGCGTTCTTTTAATTAACGAGGATGTACACAATTGCGAAATTTTTTTTTGGTACATAGATAAACGGAAGTAAACAAATCATTTCTCTGAATGATGATAGTAAGTATGGCGCGAATTTTTAAATACAGCTAAGAAATGTTCTCGAAGACTGCAATAATAGGTACAAATGGCACGTATCTGCTGGAATGGTCATTTTCGGGTCGCTAATAAATTTATTATTGACGAACAATGTTGTGAGATAGGGTCAGGTATATTGGTGAGGTATGGTAAGTTTATTTGATACGGTGTAGGGTAAAAATGCAAGTTCCGTAAAAAATGCAACGGCATTTAAATACAATAAGCAGTATATTCATCATATTTTTGTACGCCGATTCCATATTAAGTCTTTTTTATATTGACGGTATTTTGGTATTTTTAAATAAAATACTATCGAGCAGAAATTCTTTTAACCAGGGACAGTCTATACCAAGTATAGTATAGACTGTCCCTGTTTTAACCTTCTACTGATATATTTAACGTTTATTTGTATTCGGCATGTAAATTCAACCAGCTCTTGTTGTGTTCAATCCAAACAATGTTTTCTACTTTTCGTCTGAATTAACATCATTTTAGCGTATTAAAAAACTATCTGACAGAACTTCCTTAAACTTTCTACTAATGCATATAAAAAGACAAGGACAGTGCAAGCACGCACGTGGAGAACCAAGATTTTTTATAACATCCATCAATTTTCAAATCTCATCCTACAACGACCACGAGTTAGAGATATCTGATAGACCGAGTACCACGTGAGTACCTTCAGGGACAGTCTATACTAACGGGACATGTCACTCCAAGTTAAACCTATATTACAGTTCGATATTTCTGTGCCACGGGTGAAATTTAGTATATACTGTCCATGGTTGATAGATACTTGTATAAATCGCGTGCTTGGTCCTCTCCTTGCCCTTTCCCTCCCCTCGTTTTTTTTTTCTTTTTTTTTTTGTTGACTTCTTTACTGCTGCGAAAAAGTAGGTAGGATTGAAGTAAAAATATTTAGTTTTTTATGACCGATATATGATAATAAAAATCTTTTGTAATTTCGTTTCGTATTAAAATCTGTAATATCGTAGGAACTCTTAGTTCGATTTTCTTGGATTTTGTCTGGTATTTATATGATAAATATTTAAACTCCCGAATGAATTAAATGTATTATGTCATGTGATCTTTGTATGTCCAGGAAGACTCAAATATTGACTTAATTTCAGAAATTAACAGACAATGTTAGCATTTTTTCAAAGAATATTAGATTGGTTTAAAAGTCTCTTCTGGAAAGAAGAGATGGAACTGACGCTGGTTGGTCTACAGTATTCAGGAAAAACAACGTTTGTAAATGTTATAGCGGTGAGTGACAGTGAACTACTTCAGTCATATCAGCTGAATTTGAGTCAGAATTGAGAATATAAATTATTTAACAATTTAGCAACGATTAAGGTTATATTTCAACCATGGTCATGCTAATCATGATTTGTAAAATATTATTTTACATAAAATTGTTGGAAAATTACACGGACTATAATAAATATCTAATGTAAGATGTGAGTTTGTTGACATGCTGATTATACTACAAGTGAACGGAGGGTTTGTTGCGTGACAAATGAAAATTGATAACCGCGTATGGTTCAGCTTATGCTCTTTTTGTAGATCAAGAAGGGTACTTTTTGAAATAAAGGAATATTTCCTCAAAAATATTCAGCTTTATGAAATACTAGTATGTTGGTTTTTAAATTTTTATCAGGCAATTCATACTAAAAACTTGACCTTAATTAGAATGGAAGTTTACTTTAGGAACACCTAATTGTTGGCTTTTCTAAATCCTTTGGTCTGGATGATGTCGTCTGCAATTAAGGCCAATAAAGTCTTGCAGTTTGTCTGAATACCATTGAAGTCACCAAGGCAGACAAACATTTGTATACAACGCAAGGTCCCTTTAGACACAAAAACGGATGGCTTATTATGTCAAATTACCACAGCAAAAGTCAAGAACGATTTGTAACAAGTGAACAACAACGGCATAGTATAGAACATGAACAGGTTATCATATCTAAATTTTTTCTACTGGATTTTCATCATGATGTTCATAAGATAAATTGATAAAATATGGAATAATAAAAAAAAATGCAAGCAAGATGTTTATTCCAATTTGGTTTGGCATTTAGTATAGACCGTTTTAAGTGTACAATACAATTGTAGACATAAGAAATGTGTACCAAGCAGATTGTAGATATTCACTAGTACTGCATGAGAGTTTGATTCGACTTAAAAAAATATATGTCATCAAACTAGGGACACCTGTACAGTATAGCAGTATATGTTACATGCAGACTACAACTCTGCCGATGTAAGGTGTACTGTACTATATTATTTATACCATAATGTCAATATTGACGATTTTGTCAACTCCTGCGCACGACATAATATGCAGCAAAAATGTAAATTTAGATAACGATTTTTATACGAAAATTAGATTTAAAAATCATGTACTGGTACTAGTATGTCATTAATAAAAATAACTTTTCTAGTTAAAAATGCAGTAGAAAATTAGGAAGAAAAAAATATCTTTAAAATAAAAGATAGTCACAAAAGATATGGATTATTAGTTATTTAAAGTTTTCACAATTTTGATGTAAAAAAATGCTATAGATACTTCTAGAATGAGATTAAACATAAATGTAGCAAGGATCGTATACATGTTATAGTATATGAAGTCTTTAAACTAACACTCAATCTCAATATAAAAGGCTAAATGAAATTTTGAAAAATGTATATATAATAATAAAAAATAATTCAGTTACATTAGAATAAATGTCATCAACATTTTATAAAGTTTTTAAAAAATTACAAAATGTAATTTTAATTATTTCATAACTTGTTTCACCATTATACTGCTTGGCTTCTTTTTTTTTGGTGGTTTAAATTCTGAAAATAGTATTAAGTTGTTTACAATGCCCATTAATGTTAGTTTGTAATACATGTTATTGCAAATTCTTTGAAACATTTTTATTTACTGTACAAATAATTCAATGAAATAGTAATTTGTCTGTATTTTTTCTGTGATCTTTCAACGATGCTCGACCTAAAGACGCGATAACTGCTGATCTTTGCTCCCCACAGAACCAAGTGACTGGGATGTTGAAAAAAATCAATAGCTACTTAAAACTCTTGTTTGTTACTTTAAATTCCATTCTTACTGCGGTTGAATTTTTTGTTGAGCACAAATGAATTTTTTGTGGTCTTTACTCAATGTAATGTCCCATGCTAGATGGGAGCCAATAGTAAAAGTCAACGTACTTTGGCAGAGGTTTTTTGAGTGACAAATAAAAACTGCTTAACGCATATGGTCCAGCCTGTGTTGCTTTTGTAGATGCTATAAGTGTTAGCTAGGAGTGGGCAGCCCTCAATTCAGTCTAGTAAAATGGTCGCCTGGGTGACTAAATTGGCGTTTTGGCTACTAAAAATCACTAAATCCAATTAGTGACTTCCAATTTTTGTTAGTGGCGACAGGAAAACCAGGAAAAAAATCGTTCCAAACGGACTTCCTTCTAGGATTTAGTTATTTGTCACTTAAGCATTTAAAAGTAGCGAGATTTTAATGCAAATTCAATCGTCTATCTGATTTTTTTCTTGGATGTCCAAACTGTCATTTCACTCCCATTTTAAAAAAGATACCCCAAAAATTCTGTGAGCATGGCAAATAAACAGTCCTTGTTAACATGGTTTTTAAAAAGGCCAATCAGACTTCTAAAAGTCCGAAAAGGGCAGACATTATTCGAACCGTCTATGTCGGATCAACGTGAAATGTCAACAGGTGATAGACCCGTCAAGAAAGTGAAAACAGGTGAACATGACAGTAATCCTAAAGCAGTAAAATCAGTCATTAGTAAACAACCACTCAGATCTTTTCAGGATAGTTGTTAGCATTACAAGTTTATACAGAAAACACAAAAAATGGTTATCATATGCTTATAACATTTTCCTTTTGGCTACCAAAATATTTGTGCTGGCTACCAAAATTTTGACTTGGCTAGTAAATTTTTGAGGTTGTTGGCCAGAAGGCTACCTGATATTAAAAGGTACTTTGAGGACTGAGCAGGCGATTGTTTTGCCCATTTGGCTATGTCGGTAGCAGTTTATGCAGGAAAAGTCTTGTGGTTTGTTCGAACACCACTGTAAGTATCAAAAGCAGACAAAAACAATATTAGATCCCATTAGAAAACAAATGGTTGGTTCAATGTAAAATTCCAGTAGCAATTATATAAGTCAAGGATAATTTGTGGCATGTAAACAACATAGACAAAGTATGAAATATGGACATGTTATTGTGGATAAATTTTTTCTACTGAATTTTCGTAATAAAAAGGTACAATATGGGAAAAAAAATTTTAAATGCTAGCTAAGAACCTCCACAGGTGTGATTTTTAGTGTAGTACATCTCATACAGAAAGCCACTTTTTTATTATCAACAGAGCTAAAGAAATCATCTCTAATGCAGTTCCTAACACATTTCATGTACTTTTTGTAATCAAAATACCAGTAGTATTTGACGATGAATGCCACTTCTTTTTATATTGTGATCATAATCTTATATAAAGAAATAAACTATTGTTAGATTTTAATATTGTAAATGAAACGAGTAATACCTTTGATAAAGACAATTTTATTAAATTACTCTCTCAGAAAATTTTTTTGGCAAATTCAGAGTCTTGCCTTCTTTATAAAACGGTCATTAGAAATGAGGATAGGAGACTCATAGACTTTATTTTGTTGTTATTTTTTTGTTTGCTTTTTATTTTGTTTTCTGTCACAAATCATTTAAATTTGATTTATTTGACAATAATGCATACACAGTTGATATCAAATTAAACATACATTACCGGTAGATGTATGCTTATGTGTTGTGTTTGATTTCATGTTTCAAGTATTTTTGTCAGTATTAGTCATAATCATTAGTACTACTACATCTGTAATTTTTTCATAAATATACATATACGAGTAATTAATACCTTTTCCTTAGGTTTTGACCTAAACATGTTTAATGTAATGTCTGCAACACATGGGTCTACATAAAATTGGTCTTATCATAACTTATTATCAAGGGTGTTTATAAAGAAAAAAACTGTGGCTAATTTCTTTATATTTTAATTTCGTTTAAATACTCAATACATGAGCAAAGTTGGTTATTTCGTATAACCTAACTTGGTTTTTCAGCACGTGACTGATTGTGACGTCATAATAAGATGTATTGATGAAGTTGACTATGCATGAATTCTTCCGCAAACAACAAGTGACGACACAAAATTGTTTGATAAATTGTAAAATATTGTTCTTGTTACTTTATTTTTACTATAGAATTTAAAATATAAGGTTTGTTTTCAATTGTTGGTTAGATTATTGGATAAAAACGACTTTGGATCAATTTACGCTGCAACATAAAACGTTTCACGGTTTATTCAGCGTAAATCGACCCAAAGTTGTTTATATCCAATAATCTAACCAGCAATTGAAAACAATCCTTAAACGTATTCTACTTTCCAAAATATGTATTAACAATGAGCTATCTGAATATATATTTTTTGACCCAAGTGCAACACCATTAGCACAAATACTGTGAAAATGGTGACATTTAGTAATACTAGTAATACTTATTATCCCTTGGTGACATCTTGGTGACAATTCTTCAAAACATCTTCTTGCTATCTGTACTACTATATAGTTTACAATATAGATCTTTGTATAAGTTCACCTGGATTGTTATCAACACCTTACTGTATCTGCACTATCATCATGGTCTCCAAGACAATAGTATTCCACCACCATGTTACTATGGTTATTATGACAATGTACAGAAATACAGAAATGGACCATATATGGAATGCATTATTTATGTTCTGGAAAGGTGATAGGTTTATGTAACATTATGTTAATGTTTTTTTATTGAAGTGATTTTAATAATGTGTTGAGAATAAATGTTAACATTTAAATTATAAGGTCAAAAATAAATATTAACCAAACCCAAATTTTAAATTGTAGATTTTGTGTAGTGTATACTAGGAAGTAGTATTTATAGAAATAAGATAAAGCTTTTCAGGAAACAAGAAATCATGTTATCTGTATTATTACATGTACTTGTAGTAAGATTTAACCATCCAGATTTATAATCGGTGTCATCACTTTGGCACTTTTAAAGGTGACTCATATCATAGTGAAGATTTATTGCCAGTGTTGGTATATAGTGTGTGATATTGGGGCAGTATCAAGGCTGTATATTACCTACAATGAATAGTATATAACTGTCTGCTATGTGTCACCTGACATTAACCTAAATTTCACAGAGGGACCACTGACTATTTTAAGTTTTTGGATTAGGACAGTTCCTCTGTAACCATGAATAGTAGAATGACAATATTTGGTATTTAGCTTAGCTTGCTGATGAATATTGCATGACTGAGCTGGTAGGTTTCACCTTACCTTGACCTCAATTTCATGGTCCAGCAACTACATTAAAGTTTTTGGTTTGGGGCGTTCTTCTGGAACCATGCTTGGTAGGATGACAATACTTAGTATATAGGTTGCTGATAAATTGTACATGACAATCTGATAGGTGTTACCTGACCTTAACCTCAATTTTACGGTGCAATGACGTCATCTATGGTTAAGTTTTGGATTACGACCATGTGTGTAAGGTTGAAAATATTTGGTATATATATGTAGGTTGCAGATTGTTTTGGAAAACTATTTTTGTAGTTAATTGTTAAATAGCAAAAACAATCAGAAAAAAAATTCCTACCAATTACTTAACTGTCAGAAAATTGTCCTATGGAGTTATTGCCCTTTAATGATGATTTTAGACAACAGAATCAGTTTTTACATTATATACAAGTAAAATGAGAAATTGATATAGATAGAAAGAAACTGTAAATGACAACAAGCTTTACATATTAGTTGATCAGTGTATTATCTAATGACCTGTTTTCCAGTTGAATGATTACAGCCCCTTGGGAGCCTCTATCGATCTAGTTTTATAAGTTTTGTGCTGTTTATTTTCCTACAAATTATTATTAATTTATTTATATTTACAGTCAGGCCAGTTCAGTGAAGATATGATTCCCACAGTAGGGTTCAATATGAGAAAAATAACCAAAGGAAATGTCACAATTAAGGTAGGTCATTTCTCCAAAAGGAAATGTCACAATTAAGGTAGGTCATTTCTCCAAAAGGAAATGTCACAATTAAGGTAGGTCATTTCTACAAAAGAAAATGTCACAATTAAGGTAGGTCATTTCTCCAAAAGGAAATGTCACAATTAAGGTAGGTCATTTCTCCAAAAGGAAATGTCACAATTAAGGTAGATCATTTCTCCAAAAGGAAAAGTCACAATTAAGGTAGGTCATTTCTCCAAAAGGAAATGTCACAATTAAGGTAGGTCATTTCTTCAAAAGAAAATGTCACAATTAGGGTAGATCATGTCTCCAAAAGGAAAAGTCACAATTAAGGTAGGTCATTTCTCCAAAAAGAAATGTCACAATTAAGGTAGGTCATTTCTCCAAAAGGAAATGTCACAATTAAGGTAGGTCATTTCTCCGCTACATATGTTACACAATTTGTTAAAACAAATTTCACTTACATGTAGTTAGCTCTTGGACTATCTAGTAACAATTTGAATTTGTAGTTTAGTGCATATGTAGCTATATCTTGGTAAACCAGAGTTTCTACTATAACAACTTTAGAGGGGTTTTACCTTTTCTTTCATTATATATTCCTGTATAGTGATTATGTACTGGTACAATTTATTTTACTTTTTAGTTATGGGATATAGGAGGTCAGCCACGGTTCAGAACTATGTGGGAGAGGTACTGCAGAGGGGTAAACGCAATAGTGTAAGTAATGTGGGAGAGGTACTGCAGAGGGGTAAACGCAATAGTTGTTAGTAATGTGGGAGAGGTACTGCAGAGGGGTAAACGCAATAGTGTAAGAAATGAGGGAGAGTTACTGCAGAGGGGTAAACGCAATAGTTTAAGAAATGGACAAACAACACACACCTTATTATGTAAATGTGTTAATAATAAGAAACAAGTCTTCTGTGCGAAGTTTTCTATTCAATAGATTTTATTTTTTTATACTGTAATGATATCTCTATTTATGTGTTTCATTTCATCAAAAAATGTAAATACCCAAATGAAATTATTGAAGATATTCTACTACTAGTAAGATACACTCACAATGGAAGTTTTTTTACACATCTGTTTATTATGGAGATTTGCTAATATTTCGATGGAGGGTGAAACCTATATACCATTTAACTGAAATTTTGTATGGCCTGCTGATAGAAATAACATCTACAACTGAAAAAAGTGTAGACATAGGGAGACAAGAAAAAATTATTAGTTATCTCCATGTTAGAAATATAACAGCTACATAAGAACAATGACTATAGGGGGCGCATGTACCAGAGCAATGACTATAAGGGACTATGTCATAAGAACAATGACTATAAGGGACTATGTCATAAGAACAATGACTATAAGGGCACATGTACCAGAGCAATGACTATAAGGGCACATGTACCAGAGCAATGACTATAAGGGCACATGTACCAGAGCAATGACTATAAGGGCACATGTACCAGAGCAATGACTATAAGGGACTATGTCATAAGAACAATGACTATAAGGGCACATGTACCAGAGCAATGACTATAAGGGACTATGTCATAAGAACAATGACTATAAGGGCACATGTACCAGAGCAATCAGGATGACTGTGTGCATGCAAACCTTGGTAGGTACTAGTTGTATTTTCCAGCTGGAGCCATAGTGTGTAGTTTTCTTGTAGGCCATTGTATTTGCTGCTTTATAATAAGAGACAAACTGTTAAACTTTAACATTACTTTGGATAATGCTGTTGATGTTATGTTGTAGTTATATGGTAGACGCGGCAGATCCAGATAAAATAGAGCCATCACGAAATGAACTTCACCATCTGTTAGACAAGCCACAGTTACAAGGCATTCCAGTGTTAGTGTTAGGGAATAAGAGAGACTTAGCTGGGGCATTAGACGAACGACAACTCATTGAAAGAATGTAAGAAATCTTCACATTTAGCTCCCCTTAGAAAACAAGATTGTATGAAAATACTGACTTCTGATTGGCTATAAAATATTTTTTATCAGAAGGAACAACCAATTGCTTTGTTTTCGTGTGATGTAATATATTACTCATTTGTGGTGTTAATCTCTTTTTAAGAAATGTAAAATGAAACAAATTAAATAAATGAGTTAATTGTGATGTTTGAATTTATTTACAAGTAAGATAAGTATGTGTACTAATAATTTTTGTTGGAAAAATACTTTTTGTAGTTCCTTCAATAGCTGGTGCATTAGTGAACAGCAACTGAATGAAATTTTTTAAAAAGGTCAAAAACAAAGAATAAATAAAAAATCTTTTTGCAAACATAAAGTAAAATGTAAGAAGACCAAAAGATCAACAAGAAATGAAAACCATAAGACTTCGACAAAATTTGAATTGAGACAATACCTATGATTGACACAAAACGCAAATAAAATTCAAAATTCTTACAAATGTCAAACTCCGGTATACTTTTTTCACATCTCCTACAGTTTTTTATTACTTATTATCATTAATATTTTTATATAAATTATGAGTCATCTTTTATGGCAGCTCAAATTTTGTCAAGTATTTCTTACATTATGTTGTTTTTTGTTCTTTCAGGAACCTCTCAGCCATTCAAGACAGAGAAATATGTTGTTACTCAATATCATGTAAAGAAAAAGAAAATATTGGTAAGAATTAACATGTTAGGAAACTGTAGACGTGATGAATGCTGTGACAGATATATAGATATGTTTTGTAAATTTCATTCAAGTTGAGACAAGACAAAACAAATACTAAAAAAAATAACTCCTATTTATTTTGTGTATTATGTAAACAGTTTATTTGGGCATAAAAGGGGGGAGGGGGGGACGAAAGCTGCTTTACTTGTAGATATATTTCTAACTGACCTGTGTTTGGCTTCGTGTATTATTAAGGTCTACATACTTGTGTATGTAGATTCACAGGATTCAAGTTTCTGATGTATCTAGCATATACAATGCATATGTCATTCAATAATGGATGGATGACAAAGCAAAACAAATTTTGAATTGTCATGTTGTTTTTACTTTGTATGACCTTCATTTGTACTGTGTATGACCTTCATTTGTCTTTGTAGATATAACATTACAATGGTTAATACAGCATTCGAAGTCAGGAAGATAGGAAACTACATCAATATTAAGGAGGACTTAAGAACAATTGATGAATGTAAGAGTGCAAGGTCAAATGTGATATATGTACAGAAAGTTACACAGTTGTGTATCAATAAGAATGCTGGTTGCTAAGCAATGTGTATTTATTATGAAATATGATGATGCAAATCATTAATGTTGTATAATTAACTTTACATTTTGAATTTGTTTTTAATTGTTCAGATTGTAAAAGAATTCTTAGTTGTTTTTTTTTACAGAAAAATTTTCCTCTGAGTATTGACACACTTATACTATTGTGATGGGAATGAAATTCTTATGGACATTAAAATTATTTTTAAAGATCAACTATTACCACGTAAAATACAAAATTGTAGTATGTTGTACATCGTTGTAAACTTGTATGTTTTGTATGTATGTATTTGTGCAGCTAATCAAAGCTTAGACCAGTATAAGAGAATATAAATGACAATATCACATAAGGACTTTTTACTCCTTTTTTACTATGTAACACCAAGAGGATGAATGTTCATATTTAATATATATAACACATACATAGTTCCTTGATCAAGTTTTTAAGCTTCTTCAATGAATTTTTATAAATTTTAACAACTGGGTTCTGAAATTTGACCTTACAGTTACTACATTGAGTTTGGACTATGAGAAATAGGTTATGTAATAAAATGGGGTGAAGTGGGAGTTTTATTTAGAAATAATTGGTGCAAAGGTATAGATTAATATATTTATTTGTAATGTATATTTTTCAAGACGTACACTTTATATATGTATAACACATTCTACATTCTTTCAATTTTGTAGCATTGATGTGTCACTATTTTATTTGATATTTGGTGAATGCATGTATTTAGTCACAAGATAAGGTCAGCAGTGGTCAAATCTGATTGGTTGGAATTGAATTGAATAATTTAAACAGAGTCAGCATATTTACAAGTTAAGTAATTATTGATTCTTTGAAACAACTTATTATACTTATTTTTGCCTCTAATTCTGGGCTTAAAGCAAATCATTATTGGTGCATGTCATTTAGTTCATTAACATCAATCTTGATGTATTTTTTCCCTGTTGTATTATTTCAAAGCAGTAGCCTGATTTCTCCATTTCAGTCATTTATCTTAGTGCTGGGTTGTTGTCCAAAGTAACTGACCTTCCCCCTCTTCCTGGGATGTAGATGAAATTGGAAAAGTCCTTTAATTTCTATTGTTGGTGTTTTTACATAATACACATTTATTTGTTTGTAAAGATACAAAAACAAAGATATCTTGATTTTGTTGCAGCTATGTAAAATTACCCTTGTTATATCACTGATCACTCCAAATTCAATTATTAAATCACAGAGCTGTAGTGTTCCTTTGTTTTTTCTAGATTTATCTCAAAGATTTAATTGGAAACATATCAGTAAATCATGTAATAGTAAACAGGTTTCCATGACAACCGACACAAAGAGTGTAATATTTACAATACTTCATACAAACAAGTGCTAAATTTTAAAAAGCCTGTATTAATTAATAAAATTTTTATTTAATATGTCCCAAAAATATTCACTTGACAGTTCCAAAGGTTTTAAAACATTAAATACTTCGTTATGCATAATACAGTATTATTGTCATACTTAAAAGGAGGCAAGAAAAAACTTATTATCAAATGGTGCAGATAGATTAGTTGTATGATTGATGTAAGGTATCTGTTCTTCCTTTGATTTACTGTGATACATGTAGTTGTAGAAAAATTAACAAGAAACCCACTATCTTTTTTCTGAAGTGAGTAGACATTGTGCAGCTGTCATATGTCTACATTTGACAGAATATACATAAAACAATAACATGACACCATGTTTTTATAAATAGAACAGCTCTAGACTGTAATATTGTTTCAAACAATTATGTTACATAAAATGTATGCATGTAAGAACAGGGCAATGCAGAATCATTCTGTGTTGGCATGAAATGATTGGATGTGTAATGATCCGATATTTATTGCCATACAAAATGCAAATTATAAAAAAAAATGTTTTTACTGTGTACATGAAATTAAAATTAGGCTTTAAACAATAACCAAAGTTGTTTTATAAATTTATTCTACAGAAACTTTAGATAAATAGGACAAACTTTATAATTAATTAAGTTTTCAGCAAAATGAATTCTGCAGTAAACCTTTTTATATCATTTGCAAATGACTACTGTAATATCATAAGGGAATACCACAAAATCAGGAACATATAGGGGAGGTTAGTCATGAAAGATAGGGGAAATAAGTCAGGAAAGTACTTGTTAATGTTATTACAAGGTGTTAAAGGAACAAACTTAAAATTATAGTAACTTGATGGGCATAAACAAAGTTGTAAAGTTTTTATTTTAATACTCAAAATGTAACATGTTGATTGGTGTGTATGTATGTGTGTGTTGTATTGTGATGTCATCAACAACTTCTCCATATTTGGGTAAACATGATCAAAGACAGCTTTGATGTATGTAGATTTTTGAGTTATCTGTGTTGTAAATTTCTACAAGGGAGGTAATCATATGCTGCTTTAAACTTCCCACCACATTATTTTAGTAAAACAAATTAAATAAACTATAATTAATTAATAGTGTTTCTCTTATTCATGAATGTTAATATAAATCTCAACTGAAGCAGAAATCTGTTGTAGATTTGTATTTATAACAACCGGATGATATGTCAGTGGAGTTTTCATGTTTTCAGATTTGAAACCTTTAGAAATAATCCTCTTGATCTGGACCACAATATAACTCCCTGGATTTTATACACTTGGTATTTGTCATTAGCACTGTTTTTGTGCAGGCTATCACTAGAGCTATATTTTTGAATTTTAGATTAGACAGAATGAGATAATTTGGACTTGAATGTCATATAGATAATAACTAGGTACAATGTTGTCAGCCGATTTTTTTTCTAATAATTCACTGATGTGTAGTAACAGATTGTAACAACAAAACTTAATACATTATTTAAAGATTCTTTAACAAAAAGAGAAATCTTATACTAAATACCACTGTTAAGCTCAACTGACATAAAGGGTCATATAAGCTAATCTCATCATGGTGTCTATTATGTGATCATCATCAGTAAACCTTTTCGCTTTTTAATCATCTTCCAAAAGCATATATCCATTGGAACAAAACTTCACATGAGTGTTTATTGGGTGGTTCTTAACAAAGTTAAATTTTTGGTGCTGAACAATTGATCAACATGGCTGCAAAGGAAATTAATGCATTTGATTTGGCTGAAATTTGAACAAAATCTTTTTCTCAAAAATGACTTTGCAGATTTATTTGTGATATTGTGGAAATAATATACTTAAGATGGTCCTGTACGAAGTTTGAGGGTTTTTTTGCAGATTCCAAATCCAAGATGGCTGCCACTATGGAAGACAGTTCAACATAGGACCCTAACAATAAATCATACAATGTCTTCATCTTGGAAAATTGTTCTGCACATTAAAACCAAATCATGCAGAAATGAAACCTGGATAATTTACTTATGATTTAACTATAAATTCAAGCCTCAGCAATGGTGTCCAGGGCTGTAAATGCATCCTGAAATTTCAAAACTGAAAAATAGAATACAACAAACTTCAAAGTTAAAGCATGACTGGTTAACCTTTGTTTGCAATATTTCAGAATATTTTCCAGAACAAGTAGACAAATATTATAGAGTCAGTTAATGTAAATGTGTCATACCTCAGGATGATGAAACCAATGAAGTATTCATTGACGAGAATTGTTGAAGTCATGCCATTATTTTGGATTGCCAACTACAACCTGCACAAGCATGGACTCCCATGTTAAGAGTGGTGTTCCTTGAAAGCTGGAAAATTTCTTATCTCTATAACAAAAAAGCATACTACACTAACCTCTGAAAGGGTAAGATCCAGAGCAGGCAGACTACTCTAACCTCTGAAAGGGTAAGATCCAGAACAATCAAGAGCAGACTACTCTAACCTCTGAAAGGGTAAGATCCAGAACAATCCAGAGCAGACTACTCTAACCTATGAAAGGGTAAGATCCAGAGCAGACTACTCTAACCTCCAAAATCAAAAAATGAGGTTTGATAATTTCCTTCTCAAATGTGATGTTTTTCCAAGAGTCCTTGGTTAGCTTTTCTGACGGGTTTCTGCAGTGTTATTCTAGATTTAAAAAAAATTAAACTGGAACAACACAGATGATGCATTGCATGGTAGGCTATAAAACAGAACTAGATATCAATGAGATAGTACCCATCTCTGTGGGCCCCGCTGACCTTGAGGTCAAGGTCAAAAACCATGGTATTCGACACATCTACCCAAATACCAAATATCAAAAGCCTACCTCAAACTATAAATAAGTTGCAGCCCAGACACAATTAGTTTCGGACGGACGGACAGACTGATCACTATAGGGTGTCCGCCACAAAGTGGCATGTTCCTAATAACCTTTAACTGGCATGATGCATATAACCTATTATTAACCTAGCATTTTAGATGATGTTTAAATATTTTTCCATTTAAAATTTTATGTATGAAAGTCCACAATGAATAGCCTCAATATTTATTATGAAAAACTACTGATAAATATTAATTCCATGAATAAATGCATCAAATTCTCTTTAGTGTACAGATAAACAGGATGACTTTTCAAGGACATTGTGACCGTTTTCCATGACCAATTCTAGCATTACAATTATATTGACACTTGCAATTTTACATAGTATATGAGATAAAGACACAGTTGAGATGTTGAAGATATCAGATTTTTATATTAGGTAAATAATACAACTTGTAGGCTATGCTAAAACCATAAAATAATGCAAGGAAATTCTGTGACTTTTACCATAATTTGGGATTTCATGACTTCTCAAAGACTTGAAGTTCATTTATCAAATTCCACGACTTTTCCAGGATTTAATGACACATATGAATCTTATGCAGAGTAAACATCTTTACATATATGTTATTCTTCTGAACAACATAATGACTAATTGATTTCCAACTGAGAATTTAAAAGATAGAACCATGGTAATTTGTACACTTTTAATGTTTTTTTTTAAGAGATGCATTTTCTCGTCCATATCTCATTGAAGGGCAACTGATGTGATGAGATGGGGAGAAAATGCATCGAGTTTCAAAAAACGTAAATAATCTGTTAATTGCTTTTTTAACATTGTGACTTAACGACGTCTTGACAGCGAGGCGAGATGGGCCCATTTAATGCTAGTAGAGTGAGATTGAATAATACCGCACATAAAGATCAAAGGAAAATACTGCAAAATAGCGATAAACTAAGTTTTATCCTATATGTCATATCTAGTCCTTTATATCCTCAATCTTCTTCACCATAGGATTAATGGTGGTTCTGTTTTTTACCAAATTTATCTGTAAATCAAAAGTATGTTTTCAACAACTTGCTTATGGTTAATTTTCCCACACAGACTGTTAAACTGCAAACAATGATATAAATGATAAGTAATATTTGTTTTTGTTTTGTTTTAATGAGGTTTAGTGCAACTTTCAGCAATTTTTCAGCTATATCTTGACATCCAGTTTTTATTGGGGAGGAAGCCAGAGTACTTGAAGAGAACCCCTGACCTTCTGTAGGAAAACTGGCAATTATTGTCAATTCAGATTGGAGTTTAGTACACCCTGCCCACAGTGAGACTCAAACCCGCAACCACAGTGGATAAATAATATAAATAGTACATGTAATTCTCACCAAGAGGAGACAACTCACCATTAACAACAATACTAAACAGCCAGTACAGTATTTTATTGAGTAACAGCTACCAACAACCAGTGTACAGTACGATGAAGCTATGCTACAACCATCTATCATTGTTATTAAATGTAAACTTCCAGGTTTGATAGAAGTAAAACTTTAATATAATAATTAACCATTAATACAACAAAAATAAAGAACTTTTTTAATTACTGACTGTCTTGTAGAATTATACTGTAAACAATTGTAAAGTTATAAGGAAATGTTGTGTGTGCAATATAAATTCTGATTACATAATTATAAAAAAAAACCCTTATAACAGGTTTACTTGCTTGTAGAATTCTATATAAATCATTATAAATCGTTTAACCTTACTCTTATAGCTGATAAAATCAATAATAACAAAATATACTCTAAAGAATTGTTATTGAGACAACAATATCAATGTACATTCATTTATCTCTCCTCTAACAAAACAATAAATGTCAAACTTTGTAAAACTATGGTTCATTATATTCCAAAAATATAAAAAAATGTTAGAAAAATGACACAATTTTATACAAATAACTTGAAGGTGACAGATCTCTAAAAATATACAACCCACTCTAAAGTCTATGTTCATTTTGTTTCCACTACAATATTATTAATTTGAAATATTTTAAATGTAACATAATTGGTCAGTTTATTAATACAATTGACATGTGTATTTCACACTTTAGTGTATTCAAACATGTACATAAGGACACACATGCAGATTTGTTCTATTAAACAATTTAAAAGTACAATTATAATTTGTCAACCAGGTTGTCATTTATGATTTTATCAAGATTTGTCAATTTTACTTTTATTTTGAACAAAAAATTTTAGTAAAGTTCTATAAAAATAAGATTATTCACAAATTTTAGTTCAACTGAAAATCAAAAGCAAAATTGATAAAATACCAAAAAACTACAAAAAGAGGCTATTACATTTATTTCAAATGCTCTGTACAGTAAATACAAGCAACAAGCACTTTCAGAATATTGTCTGCTTCATGTCTCTTCAGAATGTCGTCTGCTTCATGTATGTGTCCTTTTCTATTTAAAAGCTGCAACTTTGTTGTTAATTGGACGTTTTATGAATTTGTTTGAAGACATATACTTCTTAATGGCTGGCAGGGCCTCAAATCTTCCACAAAAAGCTGACAATTTGGGGTAGCTGTCTAAAAATCCAGGCTTCATGATTTTGTGTTGGTCCAGAAGTTCGTACATTGGGAAATCACACACTGTAACCTAAAATGGAACAAAAATATTGTGAATACAAGGAAATACTAACAATGGCCATGAGTCTTGAATGTAGAGCTTTCTTTATCTGTAATTTCTATGTAATGAAGATTTGTGCACAAATAACAAGGAGCCAATTATTATTTGTTTATACTGGAGCAGATTATTACCACATAGAGTTATCTCCCCTCTTTTTATATGACATCATGTAAACCTTGAAAAAGTAGCCATATGTGGAACCAAAAATAAACTACATGTAATTCAAATCATTTGCTGCTCTAAAATAAATTATCCTATGTACTCACATTGTCACCTGCAAACCATTTTTTGTCACCAAGAAAACTCTCAAATCTATCCAACATAGGCTTCAAGCCTGTGAAGTATTCATCTTTAATTTCCTCCTGAAATCAGGTCAAATAAAAGTAATATAAATGTGTTTAGTTACATGTGATTTTCATTTTCTACTTACCGGGAGGTACTCCTCAATGTATTCCACCTTCCTTTGGCCATGATAGTGCTAAAAAATGGGCCTCTGTGGCTGAGTGGTTTAGTTAGTTGGCCATCTACTATTGATCACGTGGCCTGTCAACACTGAGGTTTTGGGTTCGAGTCTCACTGAGAGCAGGATGTTCTAGACTCCAATCTTAGCTGACAAGGATTGCCAGTTTTTTCTACAGAAGGCAGGTCGGGGGTTTCTCCAGGGACTCCCCAAATAAAACTGGAAGCCGTGATATAGCTGAACAATTGCTGAAACACAATTCAAACAAACAAAAAACCCCCCCCAATAATAGATACAACATTGCCAAAAGTGTTGTAAAAGCTATTTTATATACTTAAGAAATAGATTATTGCAAGCGGGCTCTATGTGAATTAGAATATGGTCAGACAGAGTGATAATGAGGTGTAAAATAAGACAAAAATAAGGTCTTGCCATGTTCCAAATTACATAGAGCCCGATTGCTGTAATCTATTTCATTTCTAATTTTTCTAACAAATGTTTTAAAATTTTGAAGTGCTAATTAAGAGGATTCTTACAACTCTCACATTGGTTTTTGAAACTTAATACTGTATAGCGGGTTATTTTAGCGGGTGTAAAATTTGGCGGTTTTTAGGTCAAAATGTATTGCAAAAAATTTGGTGGTTTTAATTTTGGCGAATTGTCAAAACCATAGAAAAAAATTTGGTGGTCTAGCAATCCCGGATAACATGTGTGTATTTTCCTATTGGAACGTAAGTAAACAAGGGGACTACATAGGAATGGGAAGGAAACATGCTAAATTTCATGTACTAAGACAGAAACTTAATTACGGATGGAAACTTATATACAGGATGGCGTTTATCTGTTTTTCCTCGATAAATAATGTGAGGAGGAAGAAATTCTCCTAAAATAAAAACGATTTCATCCTTTTCAAGTGTTTAGTTTTCCCATGTTTTTAAACATATTTGATTACAAATCTACCAATTTTCTATAAGTTGAACTTGATAATTTTAATTTTGTATATACAGTCAAAATCACGTTGCATACCAATTTCCTAATTATGACAGATTTATTAATTGTGTGGTTTGATCTAGTGCTTATCCGCATATTTATTGAACGGTTTAAATGACAGTTAACCGAGGTGTCAATTTGACAACTAGATCACAACCAGGCATTTAATCTTTTAACAAAGGTAAAACAGATGAATAGATTTGTTGATTAGTCAAAATAATTTAAGACAATTTGTGCAGATATTGACCAAATTAGCCGTAGGACATTAATGAATAGTTTTATTCAATATATTATTCAATTAACACAATCTTAGGTAATACCAATATTTGACAAATGACCGTGTTATTGATAAAACTGACACGACCGATTGTCTACAAAACATTTTACCGGAGTTTCTAAAATCATGAATTTTAGCGGTTTTTATTTTGGCGATTTCAGTTTGACCGCTAAAATACGCCAAAATTTGCACCCCGCTAAAATAACCCGCTATACGGTAAGATATATAACTAAAAGAACATGTCTAGCACATAAATTGACATACAAATATATTCTCAAAACATTCCTCTTAAGCATACAAAGCAATGAAATTTTATTTAAACTGTGTTGTTTATGTTGGAATTATTTCATTAAAGCTTATGACGTCTGAATTACTGAGATGCCACAGTAGGCTCTATGCTCATTTGTAACCCAATGTGATGGATGCCATATCAGAAGTAGATACATCTGGTACTTCTCACCATTGTATCTATGCCAATCTTAGAGTGCTGTTCTATGCTTTAATAACATAGTTGGGATTGTATGCCGATCTGACAGTGCTGTTCTATGCTTTCCTTACATAGTTAGGATTGTATGCCAATCTGACAGTGCCGTTCTATGCTTTACTTACATAGTTAGGATGGTATGCCGATCCCACAGTGCCGTTCTATGTTTTACTTACATAGTTGGGATGTTATGCCGATCTGACAGTGCCGTTCTATGACTTACTCACATAGTTGGGATGTTATGCCGATCTGACAGTGCCGTTCTATGACTTACTCACATAGTTAGGATTGTATGCCAATCTGACAGTGCCGTTCTATGCTTTACTTACATAGTTAGGAGTGTATGCCAATCTG
The DNA here is from genome assembly GCA_944474755.1 of Limnoperna fortunei. NCBI lineage: Eukaryota > Metazoa > Mollusca > Bivalvia > Mytilida > Modiolidae > Limnoperna > Limnoperna fortunei. The sequence continues at coordinate 108,445,352 of OX104111.1, forward strand.
ACAGTGTCGTTCTATGCTTTACTTACATAGTTAGGATTGTATGCCAATCTGACAGTGACGTTCTATGACTACTTACTCACATAGTTAGGAGTGTATGCCAATCTGACAGTGTCGTTCTATGCTTTACTTACATAGTTAGGATTGTATGCCAATCTGACAGTGACGTTCTATGACTACTTACTTACATAGTTAGGAATGTATGCCAATCTGACAGTGCCGTTCTATGCTTTACTTACATAGTTAGGATTGTATGCCGATCTGACAGTGCCGTTCTATGACTTACTCACATAGTTAGGATTGTATGCCGATCTGACAGTGCTGTTCTATGCTTTCCTTACATAGTTAGGATTGTATGCCAATCTGACAGTGCCGTTCTATGCTTTACTTACATAGTTAGGATGGTATGCCGATCCCACAGTGCCGTTCTATGTTTTACTTACATAGTTGGGATGTTATGCCGATCTGACAGTGCCGTTCTATGACTTACTCACATAGTTGGGATGTTATGCCGATCTGACAGTGCCGTTCTATGACTTACTCACATAGTTAGGATTGTATGCCAATCTGACAGTGCCGTTCTATGCTTTACTTACATAGTTAGGAGTGTATGCCAATCTGACAGTGTCGTTCTATGCTTTACTTACATAGTTAGGATTGTATGCCAATCTGACAGTGACGTTCTATGACTACTTACTCACATAGTTAGGATTGTATGCCAATCTGACAGTGCCGTTCTATGCTTTACTCACATAGTTAGGATTGTATGCCAATCCGACAGTGCCGTTCTATGCTTTACTTACATAGTTGGGATGTTATGCCGATCTGACAGTGCCGTTCTATGACTTACTTACATAGTTAGGATTGTATGCCAATCCGACAGTGCCGTTCTATGCTTTACTTACATAGTTGGGATGTTATGCCGATCTGACAGTGCCGTTCTATGACTTACTTACATAGTTAGGATTGTATGCCGATCTGACAGTGCTGTTCTATGCTTTCCTTACATAGTTAGGATTGTATGCCGATCTGACAGTGCTGTTCTATGCTTTCCTTACATAGTTAGGATTGTATGCCAATCTGACAGTGCCGTTCTATGACTTACTCACATAGTTAGGATTGTATGCCAATCTGACAGTGCCGTTCTATGCTTTACTCACATAGTTAGGATGGTATGCCAATCTGACAGTGACGTTCTATGACTTACTCACATAGTTAGGATTGTATGCCAATCTGACAGTGCCGTTCTATGCTTTACTCACATAGTTAGGATGGTATGCCAATCTGACAGTGCCGTTCTATGCTTTACTCACATAGTTAGGATGGTATGCCAATCTGACAGTGACGTTCTATGACTACTTACTCACATAGTTAGGATTGTATGCCAATCTGACAGTGCTGTTCTATGCTTTCCTTACATAGTTAGGATTGTATGCCAATCTGACAGTGCCGTTCTATGACTTACTCACATAGTTAGGATTGTATGCCAATCTGACAGTGCCGTTCTATGCTTTACTCACATAGTTAGGATGGTATGCCAATCTGACAGTGACATTCTATGACTTACTCACATAGTTAGGATTGTATGCCAATCTGACAGTGCCGTTCTATGCTTTACTCACATAGTTAGGATGGTATGCCAATCTGACAGTGCCGTTCTATGCTTTACTCACATAGTTAGGATGGTATGCCAATCTGACAGTGACGTTCTATGACTACTTACTCACATAGTTAGGATTGTATGCCAATCTGACAGTGCTGTTCTATGCTTTACTTACATAGTTAGGATTGTATGCCAATCTGACAGTGCCGTTCTATGACTTACTCACATAGTTAGGATTGTATGCCAATCTGACAGTGCCGTTCTATGACTTACTCACATAGTTAGGATTGTATGCCAATCTGACAGTGACGTTCTATGCTTTACTTACATAGTTAGGATTGTATGCCAATCTGACAGTGCCGTTCTATGCTTTACTTACATAGTTAGGATTGTATGCCAATCTGACAGTGCCGTTCTATGACTTACTCACATAGTTAGGATGGTATGCCAATCTGACAGTGCCGTTCTATGACTTACTCACATAGTTAGGATTGTATGCCAATCTGACAGTGCTGTTCTATGCTTCACTCACATAGTTAGGATTGTATGCCAATCTGACAGTGCCGTTCTATGACTTACTCACATAGTTAGGAATGTATGCCAATCTGACAGTGCCGTTCTATGACTTACTCACATAGTTAGGATTGTATGCCAATCTGACAGTGCCGTTCTATGACTTACTCACATAGTTAGGATTGTATGCCAATCTGACAGTGCTGTTCTATGACTTACTCACATAGTTAGGATTGTATGCCAATCTGACAGTGTCGTTCTATGCTTTACTTACATAGTTAGGATGGTATGCCAATCTGACAGTGCCGTTCTATGACTTACTCACATAGTTAGGATTGTATGCCAATCTGACAGTGCCGTTCTATGCTTTAATTACATAGTTAGGATTGTATGCCGATCTGACAGTGCCGTTCTATGCTTTACTCACATAGTTAGGATTGTATGCCAATTTGACAGTGCTGTTCTATGCTTTACTTACATAGTTAGGATTGTATGCCAATCTGACAGTGCTGTTCTATGCTTTACTTACATAGTTAGGATTGTATGCCAATCTGACAGTGCTGTTCTATGCTTTACTTACATAGTTAGGATGGTATGCCAATCTGACAGTGCTGTTCTATGCTTTACTTACATAGTTAGGATTGTATGCCAATCTGACAGTGCTGTTCTATGCTTTACTTACATAGTTAAGATTGTATGCCAATCTGACAGTGCTGTTCTATGCTTTACTTACATAGTTAGGATTGTATACCAATCTGACAGTGTCGTTCTATGCTTTACTCACATAGTTAGGATTGTATGCCAATCTGACAGTGCCGTTCTATGCTTTACTTACATAGTTAGGATTGTATGCCGATCTGACAGTGCCGTTCTATGACTTACTCACATAGTTAGGATTGTATGCCAATCTGACAGTGCCGTTCTATGCTTTACTTACATAGTTAGGATTGTATGCCAATCTGACAGTGCTGTTCTATGCTTTACTCACATAGTTAGGATTGTATGCCAATCTGACAGTGCTGTTCTATGCTTTACTTACATAGTTAGGATTGTATGCCAATCTGACAGTGCCGTTCTATGCTTTACTTACATAGTTGGGATGTTATGCCGATCTGACAGTGTCGTTCTATGCTTTACTTACATAGTTAGGATGGTATGCCAATCTGACAGTGACGTTCTATGACTACTTACACACATAGTTAGGATGGTATGCCAATCTGACAGTGACGTTCTATGACTTACTCACATAGTTAGGATGGTATGCCAATCTGACAGTGCCGTTCTATGACTTACTTACATAGTTAGGATTGTATGCCAATCTGACAGTGTCGTTCTATGACTTACTTACATAGTTAGGATGGTATGCCAATCTGACAGTGCCGTTCTATGACTTACTCACATAGTTAGGATTGTATGCCAATCTGACAGTGCCGTTCTATGACTTACTTACATAGTTAGAATTGTATGCCAATCTGACAGTGCCGTTCTATGACTTACTTACATAGTTAGGATTGTATGCCAATCTGACAGTGCCGTTCTATGCTTTACTTACATAGTTAGGATTGTATGCCAATCTGACAGTGCCGTTCTATGACTTACTTACATAGTTATGATTGTATGCCAATCTGACAGTGCCTTTCTATGCTTTACTTACATAGTTAGGATGGTATGCCATTCTGACAGTGCCGTTCTATGACTTACTCACATAGTTAGGATGGTATGCCAATCTGACAGTGCCGTTCTATGACTTACTTACATAGTTATGATTGTATGCCAATCTGACAGTGTCGTTCTATGACTTACTTACATAGTTAGGATTGTATGCCAATCTGACAGTGTCGTTCTATGCTTTACTTACATAGTTAGGATTGTATGCCAATCTGACAGTGCCTTTCTATGACTTACTTACATAGTTATGATTGTATGCCAATCTGATAGTGCCTTTCTATGCTTCACTTACATAGGATTGTATGCCAATCTGACAGTGCCGTTCTATGACTTACTCACATAGTTAGGATGGTATGCCAATCTGACAGTGCCGTTCTATGACTTACTTACATAGTTATGATTGTATGCCAATCTGACAGTGCCGTTCTATGCTTTCCTTACATAGTTAGGATTGTATGCCAATCTGACAGTGCCGTTCTATGCTTTACTTACATAGTTAGGATTGTATGCCAATCTGACAGTGTCGTTCTATGACTTACTTACATAGTTATGATTGTATGCCAATCTGACAGTGCCGTTCTATGCTTTACTTACATAGTTAGGATTGTATGCCAATCTGACAGTGCCGTTCTATGCTTTACTTACATAGTTAGGATTGTATGCCAATCTGACAGTGTCGTTCTATGACTTACTTACATAGTTAGGATTGTATGCCAATCTGACAGTGTCGTTCTATGACTTACTTACATAGTTATGATTGTATGCCAATCTGACAGTGCCGTTCTATGCTTTCCTTACATAGTTAGGATTGTATGCCAATCTGACAGTGCCGTTCTATGCTTTACTTACATAGTTAGGATTGTATGCCAATCTGACAGTGCCGTTCTATGACTTACTTACATAGTTATGATTGTATGCCAATCTGACAGTGCCGTTCTATGCTTTACTTACATAGTTAGGATTGTATGCCAATCTGACAGTGTCGTTCTATGACTTACTTACATAGTTAGGATTGTATGCCAATCTGACAGTGCCGTTCTATGCTTTACTTACATAGTTAGGATGGTATGCCATTCTGACAGTGCCGTTCTATGACTTACTCACATAGTTAGGATGGTATGCCAATCTGACAGTGTCGTTCTATGACTTACTTACATAGTTAGGATTGTATGCCAATCTGACAGTGCCGTTCTATGCTTTACTTACATAGTTAGGAATGTATGCCAATCTGACAGTGCCGTTCTATGCTTTACTTACATAGTTAGGATGGTATGCCAATCTGACAGTGCCGTTCTATGACTTACTCACATAGTTAGGATTGTATGCCAATCTGACAGTGCCGTTCTATGACTTACTTACATAGTTAGAATTGTATGCCAATCTGACAGTGCCGTTCTATGCTTTACTTACATAGTTATGATTGTATGCCAATCTGACAGTGCCGTTCTATGCTTTACTTACATAGTTAGGATGGTATGCCAATCTGACAGTGCCGTTCTATGACTTACTCACATAGTTAGGATTGTATGCCAATCTGACAGTGCCGTTCTATGCTTTACTTACATAGTTAGGATTGTATGCCAATCTGACAGTGCCGTTCTATGCTTTACTTACATAGTTAGGATGGTATGCCAATCTGACAGTGCCATTCTATGACTTACTCACATAGTTAGGATTGTATGCCAATCTGACAGTGCCGTTCTATGACTTACTTACATAGTTAGGATTGTATGCCAATCTGACAGTGCCGTTCTATGACTTACTTACATAGTTAGGATTGTATGCCAATCTGACAGTGCCGTTCCTGAAATCCATCGCATTCTCCAACATAACATCACAGTCTACTATCTCCTGTGTGGTCTTACCCACTGAAAATATATATGTACTTTTCTTATTGCTATAAACATTTTTTTATGGGTACTAATTTTACAATTTTACATGTACTTGTTTTCACTGTTTAATCTCGGTCCTTAAGACACATTATATAATATCATTTAAGCACTTTCACGATTACATTTTTTCATGGATTTTAGTAATAGTATAAATAGCCAAATTTTAGAACTCAGCGAAAACAAGTACATTTACAGTATATGAATTCTGAAAGGTTATTGTGAGGAAGTATCTAGAGAAATGGGACAAGATTTTATTTGCTAGTCTATCAATAGGTAAATCATCCTCTAAACTGCTTACAACTACAAAGCTAACCTATTATACTTACATAAATTATGTTTCTTGGCAATGTACCTAAGAATGGAGTTGCTCTGTGTTATTTTTATATCACCATCTATGAAGTATGGCAGCTGAAAAATATCAACCACATTTGAGAAGTCATGTAATGTAATTTGATAGGATTTTTAATGAGATAATAATGTTTCACTGTATAAATCTAATAAACCACATAGGTAATGTTCTCAATGTACAATAACGGAAACAGACGCATACTGGGACACACTAGATGTTGAAAAGGTGCATCAAGAACTGAAAACAATACCCAGCTAGCAAGGATCCCTAGTTCATCTAAACGAAGCATATCCATGCTTGTTTTAGATTGGATGTAAAGATAGAAAATAATGCCAGAAACCAATTTTCCCCTATCAATTATGTCTATTTATGGTCATGACCTTGATCTTTGACCTATTGACCACAAAACCAAAAGACATCAACATCATTCACCCAAGTTTTATGCAAGATTGGATGCATGGTTCAGGGTATAACGCCCTAAAAACAACAGTTTTCAGTGGCCTAACAAGCATTAATAGATCAGAAAGCAACATCATGTTACACTATTTATTTATTATGAAACATAGCTTAAAACAAATTCATGATGTAATATTACAGCTACACTAATGTAGCTCTGGGGATGACTGTTTATTTCCGTGAGCTTCAAAGAGGTCCCATTACTTGTAATTGAGCAGCCAGGGCTTGATTCACATGTTATCTGTGGTTTAAAAATATGAAATCATTTTCCTTTTCCCAACTGTTAGTATACAGTTCTTCTACAGGGCTTAACTTTTTTCCTGCAGTAGCCAGCTGGGCCCCTAGCCTGAAAAAATCCAGGAGCCCAACAATATAGTTAGGGGCCCAACTTTTTTCAGCACAAGTGTGTTTTAACTATAAATTATATGATCATGTGTACAAATTTGCTTATGTACATGAATTCAGAAGTTATTGTCTTGTTTTGATATTGTTACTACCTACCTTGGATCACTACATACATAATTAGATATTTGAGTCTGTTGGACGCTTGTATTTTGTTTCCAGAAATTAAGATTATCTCTCAGAATGTAGGAACCTCCCCCCAAAGCTACCGGCTATTTGACTCAAAATCCTACATTTCTGGCATTTTTAGCTACCTTTATTCTTCAGTATTAGGAATTTATAAAACAAATTAACTTATTTCTATTTTAAGTATGCAGGAAAACGTCCACCCATTTTCATTCTAGATTTAAGATTTGTGAGACAGAAAAGACTGCCACAGATGCTAACAATGCACACACAAACATGACAAATGTATGATTGAAATAGCTACAATCTATAGAGTGCTATTGTATTTGTTTTATGTTTTTTTTTCATAAATAATTGATATTTAAACTTTAAATTTGCTATGATAATGAGTAGGATTTACGTTTATGTGTTGTCTGTCTTGTTTTGCATTAAACAAAACAATGAATGTTTTCTATATTTAAAATGTACAATAAATTTAATCTTTCTTTGTGTTGAACAAGAAGCAGAAAATTACATCATTGCAAAAATATGTATATTCAATGGAAAATGCGCTATTATAAATTCTTTAAAAAAATTGTAAGTGATATGTTATTGTAATTTAATTAATATGCTAAAAGTTACTTCCAAAATACTAATTATTATTATTGTGTTTTAATCTTGACAGTTAATAGTAAACATCGTATTTAAAACCTCCAGAATCGAAATCATATTTACTCCCGGTGATTTTCGTAATTTATTTGCTTTGTACTAGTTTCCGACAGTATTAATTTAGGTGTAGGACCACCAAATACCGGGAACCACTCAAGAGGTTGTACGTAAAAGTAGTACTATTCAACAGACAGGTTCACTCTTGCCTCATATAGAATTTTAACCGCACATGATACCAGAATAAATTTGGTATTTTTGGAAAGCTGAATATTCTAGGAAACTTGAGGATAAAGTTTTATTGGTTTTAAATGAACATAAAAATGTTGAGAGTCAATTAGGGACAAGCACTATTTTTGGACTGAAATAGAAAGTGAAAGTAGATTTTTAGACCACCCACAGGGGCTCGTAAAAATTGATTTACTTGCACTTTCGATTGATACTGGGTCGATTGTAACACAATCTACCCATGTAGCTTTATAACTATTGTCATAAATCTGCAGAGTAACTGATGATCGTTATCAACAACAATGCCAGAGGGCTTAAAACCGACCCAGGGGTCCAATCAACAAAAAACCTTAATCTCCGCGGGAAAACCTTAATCTCCGAGGGAAAACCTTAATTTCCCTGGGACAACCTTAATTTAAAAAACCAACACTTAATTTTATCGGGATTCTTTAAAAAATTAAGGTTTTCCCCCGGAGATTAAGGTTTTCTGCGGGAATTAAGGTTTTGGTGTTTGTAGTGGGCCAGTATCAATCGAAAGCGCAAGTAAATCAATTTTTACGAGCCCCTGTGGACCACCTGGACTTCAGGTTGAGCGTTTTTTCTTATATGCAATGAAACATATTGTGAAATTTTGACAGAATGTTCAGCCAGTGTATTTTTATAGGGGACAGAAGTGTCACTTAATTTGAAACAAAGGTAAATTTTCTAGGATAAGTCAAAATTATCAAATTTTAATATAGCCGAAGAGTAAAAAACTATGGTGGTCCTACACCTTAACTCCATGGCGGTATTATTAAGAAGTTATACACTTTAAGAATTTGAAATTTTTAGTATTTTTGTCATCTTAAATGGAGGAGAGGCTGAAGCTATCTGATTCTATTCTGACAGGGACCATAAAAGATTCATTGATGCATACCAGGTTTGATTCAAATTGGCTTAGCTATACCTGGGAAAAAGTCTGAAGTGAAAATGTTTACAAACTATTAGGTAATAGTACACAATATCTGCCTCCAGATAAATGTAAATATTTACAGAATGATGGGTGATAATACACAATATCGACCTCTAAAAAAGTTGTATTGGTTGGGGTAAATGAAACACCTTTTATGTGCAGTAAGGAGACATTATTGAATTCAATTGTAAGTTTGCTATGTAAATACACATGTTAATATTTTTAATGTTGATTTAGCTTTTCAACAGAGATAACAAACAGGAGTATTTAAACTTTATGTCCACCATTTTATCTACCAAGCTAAAACAAACATTGGTATGATAACATGCTGATAAAACAACCAAATAAAAGCTGCACCCATGTCTTAACATAATAGATACATTGTAGTTGCAATTGTCAATATCATAGAGAAATGTAGGGCCTGAATGGATGTTAAAATACATATAATCTATAAAAATTGATTCCCAATTGTTTTGATACTCTATAATTGCATGTTTTCTTGTATGAAATGATATAAAGAAAAATGTCATATTTCCACATTTCAGCATTTCTGAATGTCATGAATCACAAACAAATTTTACTTACATTAGGAAAAGGTAGTCCTAATGTTTCCTTCACTGACAGCCATTTGTCTCTACTGAATTCTGGACCTGAAACAATAAGTTACAAAATGAATTATTATGTATCACAGCATATCTTATCAAGACATGCTGGCTTCACTTTTAATAAGCTTCAATTGCTTTTGCTTTGATTTTAAGACAAAAAGTATGGACTGTGAACACGCTCACAAAGCGATTACCCCCCCCCCCTTTTTTTTTATCAAGTCCAATTATCTCCCCTTAATGATATCCGAGGTCAATAAAAATCCTTCATGCACATCTACATATAATGTACTTCCTTACTTCCTTTATGCTAAGTTTCATTAAATTTCATCAAGCGGTTTAGGAGGAGTTGCGCTTACAAGGGATGTGGACAGATGGACAGACAGGGTGATTCCTATATTCACCCCCCCCCCAACAAGTTTGCAGGGGGTATAAAAATTACACTATAAAGGATCCCAGTTCTTTAGGTATTATCATATCTGTTCATTACACTATTTCGCCCCCACCCCATTCTCATGCCCATTTATCCACTACAATAATTCACCCCCCACCCCTTTCTCATGCCTATTTATCTGCTACACTAATTTGCCCCCACCCCTTTCTTTTGCCTATTTATCCACTACATTAAATTCGCCACCCCCCCCCCCCCCAACCCCTTTCTTGTGCCCAATTATCCAATATGTTCTACAGTCTAACTTACCATCTCCTTGTTCATACTGGACATCTTCAAACTCTTCTCCAGCATAGTTCAGAAGTAATCTAATTGGTTGGGCCAGCTGTGATGAAGTAGAATATCATACAACCATTAATCTGTCTATCATACTTTTCATTTGCAACAACTTCAAACACACCAACATTATACAAAAATATATGTGGTATGGACACTATATACAACTAATTAGGTCAGATTTATATTAATTATTTAATATTGTAATGCTACAGAATATACAAATGATGGGGACCAAGTTGCCAAATAGCTCTGACCACTAGGTTAATGATAATTGACGACTTTCCAATTTAAAAAACGCCACCTAGTGTCCATTTCCGGTACTAAAAACTGCGGCTATATAGCTGCAGTTTGTCCTGTTGAAACCTTTTGAAATGGACAATTGTCTTTGATAAATTTTCACGCTTCAGTTGAATGACAGGTGTCAATATCTGAGTGAGGAAGGTTATTAAAACCGCCTGCTGTGTAAACATGATCGTTAATTAATTAATCTATGTTCATTATCCTATTTACCTGATGTTAATTGGAGGTAGAACCCCAGCTGTTTTATAGCTTAAATAAACAAGGTTATCAGTGACATCCGTGTTGTATTCAAACTCACCTCTTGCCTATGGCTATAGTAACATCTACTTATAAGGTTAATTAGATGAAAAATTTAATTGGCATAGACAAACAATATTAAAACAGTCCAAAATCTTTATTTCAATATCATAGTCTTTTAGTAATGATAGCCGTAGTTTTTTTAACAGGAAGTAAAAGGGGAGATAAATCATGTAAAACTGGAAATGGGTCAATTACATGCCAAATAGATGTGATCAACGGGATACTAAATAGTTATAGTCAATCACTTATTGTCAATTATATATGGCAAAAATTAAGCGAGAAGCAAGTGAAAGATTTAATTGTTATTATAAGGTGGAACTTTTGAAAGGATGATATCAATCAGGTACATTATTAACTAATTTTTTGACTAATAGGAAAAGTGTTTGTTCTAGATAGAAATATCAAGATCTACTAGTAGTATAAAGTAAAATTTGTAAAATGTAAATACTAGTACCATTTGCTGAAGTTGATATAATATTAGTATCAATGAATGTGAAGTTTCATTAGGGAAGGTCAAGTCTGACACATGCCTGTCTAAGAGTTCAGAACTTGTTTGAAGCAGGTAATCAGAAAACATTTTGATGTCAATATGGCATTTGACTGTCAGTTACTTTTTACTTCATAAAAATTACTAGTATTTTGTTGTAAACGTGCCCAAGGTAAATATTCCAGCCCATACGTGCACTGTAGCCTTTAATTTTACTGAACTTGGTTTTTCAGTTCTAACTGTGCACAATGCAGTACACAATTGGAATATTCTTTTGTTGAACACCAGTATGTCTTTACACGAGGTTTTTTTTTATTTTTTATTTTTCATAACACAAACAAGTCAAAGATGCATTTTTGGTTTGACAGCTGTGTAAAATAATGCCACTGTAACAACACACCAATAATAGTATTAACTGCTGACCTTTTTCAAGTTCTTAACCATTTGTATAACTTAGATATATAGGCTGCATAGAATTTTGCCTTCCTTTCAACTTGTGTGCACTTAAAGTGAAATCAAAGTACTCACTTACTAGTAAATCTATTTCAAAGAGGTCTAAGGTATGAGGTATTTATAATTAACTTCCATATTTTGTATATCAACAAATTGTTTTTTCATATCAAGAACTATATTTTTAATATAAGAAATTCAATTTATAGATAAAAGAAATTAAATTTTGTAATACAAAAATGTAATTATTGTGCTAACAGGTGGCCTATCTGTTTGTATTATAAAAAACGGTCACGAAAGTAGGCGAACTTATGTATACAATGTTAGACCCCCTTAGAAACAAATATGGCTGACTTAACATGGAAAATCGATGTATCAAAATGAAAAAAAAAAGCAGAATGTCAAAATGCCGATTGCCTGTGGAAAATAATTGTTGATTTCAAAAACTGTAATATGAAATCTACAAAAGGACAATAAACTCGACCAAATGCGGTAAGCAGTTTCTTATTTTGTCAGGCAAAACCCGTTGGAACTACACGCCTTTTACTATAAGTACAAGTATTAGACATATACCAGAATAGCCAGACAAAATGGTCTAAGCTAACAGAGGACTTCTTTAGCTCACTTGGTAAGAGTGCAATACAGGGTTGGATCCCGGAGGTGATATAGTGACATGTTCTACCATATACTGACAGACAACAAAAGAAATCCACATGAAGCATTTGTCGGGTTTGGTTTGAATCATCACAATGATGATGATTCTTTGTAAGGGGGGAAGATTGTAACAAAACACCTACCTGCGTCCTAGCAGGTAGTTTGTTTGTTTGTTTGATTGTGTTTAGGGACACTTTCAAGAATTTTCTAGCTATATCATGGTGTCCAGTTTTTATTGCGGGAGGAAGCCAAAGTACCCAAAGAAAACCCCCGACCTGGGGTAAGAAAACTGGCAATCCTTGTCAGTTAAGATTGGAGTCGAGTACACCCTGCAGGTAGTGGGTATATAGCCAGTCAAAATCATCTGAGCTAATGTAGTTACAGGGCTGGTAAGGAATACTGGGATGACAACTCAAGTTTGATCCCCGGCATGACATAGTGTTATTTCATTCTCTATGCTCTTTATTTGTTGATATCTGATGTTAAAAATTCATAAGGCACCATTTTACTACTTTTTTCATAACATGTATCGGTAATTGTCCTTAATTTTAATGTCTCTATGATAATTTTAGTTCTAAATTTTTTGTTACGTTTTATTCAAATTAAAATAAAGCTATGTGCTGCCTTTGTTTTGAAAAGCGGAAGCACAGCGGTTATGGAAGGTTATCTCTTCTCTTCTGTCGACAAGTGCGTGCCGGTGTTGTCTCGATAAGAAATCAAATTGTTAAATCATTACAATACTTGTCATTCTTATTTGTTAAGATAACTTTTTACTTACGCCTCTTATTTTCCAATATCCCAATACTGACATGTTTTCTGTGATGAGATCTTAACGTTTTCTATCTGTGAATTCGATCTAGGCAGCAAACGTTCACAACTTAGTTTTTCGGAGCTCTTGTTTCAAGTGAAATTTATGACCCGGAACGTAGACGGATGTATTCCGGATATTTACATAAAATGGGTGCACCCATAAAATGTTATGAGAACAGGTTAAAATAGAGCCGTTCAAAGATCATCAAAAACATCAATTACCTTCAATAAATATCCTTTTCGATTTTTTTTTAACGATGATCAGGAAAATGAATATTTAAAAATCTTTTGCAATAAATTAATGGTCGTGTCAGGTGATTTTTAAATCGATAACTGATAATGCAACGGATCCCGTTGGTTGAGTCGAGCCCATCTGGTACAACCGGATACTGTGACATCAGTTCAAAAAAGCTTCCTTGTTTATAGTGCTTACAAATAAATACTGTTATACTTATTCTTGGAAAAAAATCTGTGTGAATGCTCACTTCAGGGGCTTGAGACGTATCGGAAATCCCCATTCAGTACCAATTTTAATTCTGAGCAATCAAGTCTTTTTGGTCACTTTTTACGTTATACACTTACTGGTATAGAGGAGTATTGTAGTAATTTTTTCATTCAACCACTTGATAATATACTCACTGCTAATTAAGAAAAACAATTAAATTCACGTTTTTGACAAACTGACTATGATATAAACGTAATTCCTAGCCCCTGCATGTATCATGTGTATGCTTACTGAAGAAACATACAATAGTTTATTTTAAAGCTTGAACTTTTTCCCCTGACACATTTGAGGAAATAACACGTTCTTAATGATGAAGTCAAACCCTCTAAAGTTATACAAACAACAATTCAAAACGTTGGGTCCTTAGGCAACTCTTATTAGATCTTGATACAACCACAGCAAGTTTAAAATAGAAAGCTCTTATCTATTATAACAAGTATTGTAAGTCTTGCGCATTGTTTTTGCTAGTCACTACATTCATATTTATAGTCAAAGAACATCAGAACATGTGTTCTCTGTTAAAATACCACGAAAAACATTATTCTAGTTAAGATTGGTTTAAATTGATTAACTGGACGTTCGCTTTTCAAAACGAGAACAAGTTTACAATAAATCAAAAGAATATGAGATGGACTAACTGAAAATTCTGTTTAACTGTAACAGGAAAAGTATGGAGTGTGGGTAGGAGCGGGTAGTTTAGCTTATTGTGGAAGCTACAATGATCCTATAGCCTTTTTCAAAATCTTCGAAGGGGTCTAACTATTGTGCAACAAGCGTGGCACTCTAGAAACACGTTACCCTCTACATTCCAACCATAGTAAACTTGTTGCATTTGAGAGCGGCTAGCGGCAAACAAAATATGTACCATATCCTTGACACCTCACTCTTTCTGTGGCAATCACAAGTTGGCACTAGTGGATCTATCCCACTTTTTGGGGGAATACCTTTTTACGTATTAATATCAACTCTCTGTAAATGTCAAAATAGGGTTGCCACAATATATCATAGATTTTCTCCAAACTTTATAAACAATATTCATATGATATTTTGTCTTGAAAAATCTAATTGAAACTATTGAAAATTGTGCGTTGCCATGGATACACTATTTTTGAATTTTGGGGGAAGGGGGAGGGCCTTTTTAGAAAAGTTGATTTTAAAGACTTTTCTCTGCTTGGCACAGTCAGAAATCCTTTGAAGATGTAAAAGGATATCATTTTCATTGTTAAAACCAAATTAATTAACCTGATTCTACTTTTAAACTGAAAAGATAAATATTCAATGCTAAAAGGTACCAAAATGTTGTTGTTATTTATTCTGTAAGCAAACTGATTTCAAAATAATCTATATGCATTTTATATTCCACATAAGCTAGAAAATCTACAATAAAATCAAATTTTCTGGGATATTCCCCCATTTTTTAATAAAACCTGTTTAAATGTGGTGCATTTTTACTGTGGTTTTAAATGCAGCTATTTCCCTTGTTTATTGGTATTGGTATTGGTATTGTAGTTCTTCTGTGTGAAAACAATAGAAAGTGTTCAATCAATAATGGCAGACGATCAACACATGAACTTCCACAATGTTTACATTTTTAAATTTGAATAATAATGGGTAATCAAACCAATAACTATGGCCTGTTGTAGCTTTACAAGCTCTCAGATATGTGTATGTTCCAATGAAATAGTTAAATTGTCATCTCTGCCATTAGAGTTACAAAATATAATATTGACTGAGGCTGGACTTCTATCCAGTGAATTGAATCAAAACTTTGAAATTTAAGGAGAACATAAAAAAGATTATTGGCACAAAATAAAACAAAATGCAAATCCAAAACATGTGGCACGAAATAATATCCTGACATCAAAGGGACAATAAAATCTATGGTGGATGGTATGGAGTGAAATCTGACAGAGCTGTTTCCATTGAGAAAGTTAAAGTCATTCAAACTAATACAGGAGTTGTTATTCCAGTGGGAACACGTAAGTATGATTGTTATATTTCCTGAAATTCATGCCTTTATGAAATAGGGAAAAACTCTTAGGGGATGACAATTTTGATTCTGAGGGGGACCAGGGCTAGCTCAGTAGCTGGCAGTTTAGGTCGAGTCAGATTATTTATTTTCTAAATTTTGCAGGCCAGAAAATTTATTAATCGCTGCAAATATCTCCATGTGAGTATATAAATCATACTTAACTGAGTAAACAAACTTGGGACAGTTTATTTAATTTCCTCGAAGTAGAGGCTAGGTGATTTATTTCCAGCTTTTCCCAGGCCTGAATTTTTATTTACAAAACTGCCAGGCTTCCAGCTCAGAATCAATTTTATTGTCTGGAACTTTGTTGTAATTTTTATTTGTCCCCTTATTCCGTCGATTAATTTTGTTGAATAACACACAAGTTATTTATAACACGTACACACAAAGCATGTGACGCCAAGACTTGCATGTTAAATTGTTACATCACATAACATGTACAAGTATTTGAAGATCTTTTTTTGTGATTTCACTCCTGTTTTTTTCTTCTTTACAAAATGCAATATTACACTCAGTAAGAATCTTTTTTTCTTTTTTCATATATCTTACAATGTAGTACATTTTTATTGATTAAAAATTTAAAAGAATGATTTGACAACATGCATGACATGTACCTTTTGTATTGTGAATTTGTGTTCATTAAGTTAATTTATAAAATGCTAGACAACTAATCCTCATGTAGAACCAAAAAATAATGACAAATCAAAAATTGTTTCTTAAAAAAGTAATCAATCAAAACCAATGTGCAAAATACAATTTTATTGAGGACAATATACACCAATATTTATGCAATGTACTGATACCTGATTTTTACCAAAATTTAGGGCATGTACAAGTGTTTGAAGCCCTATAGTTTTCACTTTGTCTGTCTGTCTATATGATTATTTGTACACCATTTTTAATGCTTAAACTTCTTTGAATTCTAATTTATTTTTTAAGGAAAATTGATACCATGGAACAACATACTGCCAAATATAGTGCCAGTCTTGCAGTTTGTGGTGCATGATGATTGGACAAATGTGACATTCACAATAATGGACCCTGAAGTTCTGACAGAAGTTAATGAAGGTACATGACTACATGTTTATTCAAAAGTGTGTTTATTCAGGTCATAATTCCATGCAAATATTTATTGTACTACATGTATAGATATATACCAAATTTGATGCTTTATAAAATGGTATTGTGAAAAGCACTCGGGCTTGCCCTTCATATGATTTATTTTAACATTTTAACCTGTTTTAATGGTTGCATCATGTGAGGAATAATGGATTCCTATGAGAATGCAGCCCACCAACTAAATTCCCTCTCTATCTTTAGTGTATAAAGTGGTTACCTATAATTAATGTACATACATGCAAAATTTCAGTCACAATTTTCTAAGCAACTACATGATGCAGAGGTCTGATATTTTGTATGTTGCTTCATCCTATAGTACCATATGGTGTATAATGTTACTAGTATATGTTACTAGATCATATACTTCCCAGGGCCTCGGTGGCCGAGTCGTCAAGGTAGTTCGTCTACTATTGTTCCCGTGGTCTGTCGACACTGAGATAGCGGGTTCGATTCTCACTGCAGGCAGGGTGTACTCGACTCCAATCTTAATTGACAAGGATTGCCAGTTTTCCTACCGCAGGTCGGGGGTTTTATCCGGGTACTCCGGCTTCCTCCCCCAATAAAAACTGGACGCCATGATATAGCTGAAAAATTGCTAAAAATGGCGTTAAACACCATCAAACAAACAAACAAACATATACTTCCCGTATACCAACATCCTCACAAGTCGGGGTTTCTGTGTCCACATGTGTCCACGAAACCCTGACAAACTTAGCTAGGATATTCCCGGGCTAGAACATTTTCATATGACGTCAAATCTTCAAAATATCAACCAATGAAATTGTTTGAAAGAAGCAAGTGTTTGGCAGAAGTCCTTCTTACTCATTCTTGAGTGGGAAGAAAACATAACACAACTAATAAAAAGCGGGGTACTAACAAACTATTAGTACCGCTGTACAAAATACACCGATTTTCACATGGTCTATGCAATACATCCGTTGAGTCTATTTACAATATACATCGGGATATCCCATAACCAAGTCCATCGTCTGCGTCCGTCGTCGGCGTCGTCGGCCGTAAACTTTTCACATTACAATCTTCTCCAAAACCCCTTGGCCAATTGGAACCAAACTTGTCAGGAATGTTTATTGGGTGATTCTTTACAAAGTTTGAGTTTTTGGTGCTGATCAAATATTAAACATGGCTGCCAGAGCCATTAAAGCGTGATTGGCTGAATTTCAAAAATCTTCTTCTCATAAACTGCTTGTCAGGTTGATTTGAAATTTTGCAGAAATCTACATTGTACCTTAGAATTCTCTCTACAAAGTTTGAGTTTTTTGTGCCAATCCAAAATCCAAGATGGCCGCTATCGCAAGAATTAGTTTAACATAGCTATATAGGACCATATGGGAAAAACATACAAACAACTTCTTCTTGGAAACTGTTCCACACAATGAAGCCAAATTATGAAGAAATGATGGATGGATATTTATCTTATTTGAGTTTTTCGAGCCAATTGCAAATTGAACATGGCTTCCAGGGCCACTAATGGGTTCTGATTGGCTCTTCTATTTACAAACAGCATGGCAGATTGATTTGAAATATTGCAATAATGTACCTTAGATGGTCCTCTACAAAGTTTGAGTTCTTTGTGGTGATCCGAAATCCAAGATGCCCACCACCTTCATACACAGCTTACCGGTAACATATATGGGAAAACTATACAAACAGGTTTTTCTCTGAAACAGTTCCTCACAATTAAACCAAATAATGCAGAAGTGAATCTTAGATAGTAATTTTATTATTTAAAGTTTTTTGAGCCGATAGGAAATTCAAAATGGCTGCCAGAACTGCAAATGCCTTCTGATTGGCTGAAATTTTAAAATTCGTTTTCTCACAAACCACTTTGCAGAATGATATGTGATATTGTATTGTCCTCTACTAATTTTGAGTTTTTTTGTTTTGATCCAAAATACAAGATTTCTGCCACCATGGAACATCACTTAACATATTAACCAATGAAAAAACATAAAAACTGCTTTTTCTCAGAAACTGACCTATAAATTGCTGCTGATTGGAAATTCAAAAAGTTTTTTTGGTAGGCCAGGTAAGCGATACAGGCTCTTAAGAGCCTCTAGTTTCTGCTTTAATAGGCTGCCAAAGAGTGAGACTTTAACTTATTCTATATACAATTTTGCCTAAATAAAGGTATTTGCTGTTTCAGAATCTGGAGATGGGGATGATAGTGAGCCTGAAAGAACAACCGATGAAAATGATAGAACTGTCAAAAAGAGAAAAACATCACACGACATTTTCAGCTGTCCAGAGGAGGGATGTTCTCGTTCGTTCAGAAATGTAACGTCACTAGACCAGCATTTAATGATAGGGAACTGTGATGTAAAAGAGGAAAAGTTAAGTTTGTCTGATCGAACAAAAGGTGTTATATGCGCAGAAGTTAAAAGAAGGGAGTATAGGTGTTTCTGTTACCAAGGAGCCACAATTACACACAGAGGCCAACAGGGAAAACACCAGTCTAAAACAAGGTTGGGCACTAAAGGTTAAAAAGACCAAAACCGTATTTACAGATGGTCAAAAGGAGTATATGAAGGAAAAGTTTATGGTGGGTAAAAGTACTGGAAGAAAAGACGATCCTTCAAAGGTTGCTGACATGATGAGAACAGTAAAAGTAAATGGAGAGAAAAGATTCAGAAAAGAACATTTTCTTACAACCCAACAGGTTACAAGTTATTTTTCAAGACTTGCGCAAAAAGACAGAATAATAAATGAATATAATATGGTAGCAGCTACAGCAGACAGCAAATCTTCTATTTTAAAGCAAGATGTTTTAAATGAATGTGCATTGTGATTTGAAAAACAGTTTTTTTTTAAATCAATAAATACACTTGAAAATAGGTTAATGACCACCGATTTTTATTAAGTTAAACAAAAAAACCACTTGATGGATTTTAGTGAACTTTACATGAAGGAATAGAAGATAATGAGATGTAGTTTTTTTTTGCAATATAGGAGTTCAATATAAAGCTGGGGTATCTTTTGTGAGCTTGCCCACAGTATTTCTTGTTTTCAGAGTTCATCATTAAGCCTCTTTTTAAAAAAAAACCTTTGTGAGTTTACCATTGAAAGCATGTATCCATCAAGCAGCTGACTATCAATATTTGGTCTCCAACATATTGGGTTTGTACAATGCTGAACTATTTATTGTATGGTGTTGATACAATTTTGTAAGTTCTTTTTTACAGTCTTGAGAATTAAAAAACTGTAACCATTAAAACAATAAACTTTAGTCTACAATGTTTTTTTTTTATTTTTGAAAATAGGTTTACCAAATAGAAACAAAAAATTACCAAAAGGGGCATTTCAATCTCAAAATCCCCTAGTAAGAAGACATCATCAGTAAAAATGAAAGACATTATTATTTCAAGAAGAAACACACAACCTATTAAACGAGAGTGAATACAAAACTTCTGAAGGATTAGCAGTTCTTGCTTGTTGCAACTCACCCCACATTGCAAATGATTAGTCAAGATTAATTCTTTGACAATCCCCATTTGTAGTGTTCTGATAGATCAGAATCCTGTTTTTGTCTATGAGTACATTTTATCTTCATGTTTTGCATTTCATTTCTTGTTGGTGTTAATATAAAGAAAACAAGTGTGGACACAGAAAAACGTTTCGCCTGCATTCCGCATCAGTAACGAAAATAAATTTCGTCATAAGCATTACGTAAGTAGCATTAGTTATCAGCAGCAGCTGGTATACGAAATACTGTCACCATTCAAGCATAGTTACAGAGGAACTGTCCTAATACAACAACTTTAATGTAGTTGCTGGACCATGAAATTGAGGTCAAGGTCAGGTGGCACCTACCAGACAGTCATTTACTAGTCATCAGCAATCTAAATACCAAATATTGTCATCCTACCATGCGTGACAGTTACAGAGGAACAGCCGTAACCCAAAAACTTTAACGTGGTCGCTGGACCGTGAAATTTAGGTCAAGGTCCGGTGACACCTACCAGACAGTCATGTACTAGTCATCAGCAACCTATATTCCAAATATTGTCATCCTACCATGCATGGTTACAGAGGAACTGACGTAACCTAAAAACTTTAACGTAGTCACTTGACCGTGAAATTGAGGTCAAGGTCACGTGACTGACTGGCAAGTACTCATCATAAGCTACCTCTGGACCTATTTGATGGACATAATATATGAAGCAAGATGTCCAAGTGTTTACGCCGACAGCGACTTTCAGGCGAGACAAAAATAGTGATGCTTGATTTGCAATTTTCCAAGACGAAACCTCTTGTCATGTAACACTGAATAAAAAATATTGTATGAGAAGCAATTAAAAACCCCAAAATTTGAGTTGATAATAGAGGTTAACTCTAAGATTATCGAAATGCTTTAAACACCCAACATATTTCTACCAAGTCAGATATTGGAGTCTAAGGCCTAGCTTGTTTCAAATTCAAAAAGGCTGAACAAACATAAAATAAATATGATGGTCATAACCTAAGTTTCATTTTGTCCCAAGTGAACAAACTCTGTGTTTTAAAATTAAAACAAGGGTTGCACTAAATCATACCAAGCATACCAAAATTCAACCATTCAGAAAACAGGAAGTAAATGACCTGGAAGGGGGAGGCATGTTATATCTTATCTTTCTAAAGCTGTGTACCAAATTTAACCTAGAAAGGGAGGTTCCATAAAACTTATCATGCTTAATAAACAGTGTTCCAAATTTGAAATCAATCCCTTCAGTAAAAGGTGAGAAATCTGTTACGAAAGTTTGTAAGGGACTGACGGACAAGGTGATTGCAAGATTGTACCCGCTCATTCAGGTGCAAGGGGGGTGGGGTGGTTTATAAATTTATTAATTCATTATTTATTAGAATCTAATCCTTTTATTTGCTTCATATTATTGAAACAATAGTGAAGCAAATGAAGACTATTGGGAAAAAAAAATCATAAATGTAAAACAATATTCATGATATTGGCATATGGCCTGGCCTGGTCTAATTTCGCCTCTAATAATATAAATTACCCTTTTTAAATAGTTTTGTTTTATATTTAGGACCTTAAACATTAAATACAGCATTACTAAGTAAATATAAAGCAAATTCAATTCATTTATAGTAATAAGGATAAATATGTGATGAACTAAAATTCCCTGTAAAGTAGAGCAAATATTTGAAACGTATGAAATTTTCTTCAAATTTTACCAAGTTGTATTAAGATATCCCACAAATGTTATAATTCATTTGAATACCACTAATACTGTTCTATAATAAAATTTAACAACTTAAATATAAATCAGTGTGCAAAAATTGTTATGGCATGTCAAAAATGGGGAAAAATGGTATTTTTACCTTTTTTGGAAAAATGCCAAAATATTAACATTTCATGCTCATTTTCTGTATATATATAGTTAGGACAGTAAAATAAATTTTACATGGTTTGCATTATAAAGGCTTATATATTTCATCTATCAAAGTCTTTTTAAGTGTATAATTTAGATTATGCTCTTTATTTTAAAACTAAAATAGTGAAAATTGTCATTTTTTGCATTAATTGTTCAAGTCGAAATGGCGGATTTTTGAAGGACTGTTGCAATGGTAACCGGAGACTTTTTAAAAATAATAATATTATTATATTGTATAGTAGTACAGTACTACTATATGGTATAATTTTCAAACAAATCCATGAACTAGTGTGGCCACCTACTATCTTATTTTTTTGGAAATTACAGAGAGTTGATATTAAATATTTGTTCTCTGAGCTTTTAACATTTATCAATATACTTAAGTCATTTGTTAGTCACGTGTCCTGACGTAAAATGACGGTTTTTGAGCCAAACAGCGTGCCAAATTGTTCACTGAACATTTTCGTACTTCACATTCTTCAAAAAAATATATTTTCTATTTGTAAATGAAGGTAATAACAAAATACCGAACACGCGACTTATTTATGCCCTCGAGTGTTGTTTCTGCTGGTTTTTTTTAGATTTGCTGTTCTGTCATTTAATAGTAGTTTCTAATTCAATTGTAAGGTTTTCGTTTGGTTCCTATCTCCATAACCGTAGACATAATTTGTTGGAATCGTTAAGTTCCTATTGTTACAAGAACCAGTCATATCATGACCATTGCTCAGTGTAGGCAAATGCCACATCTTGTGAAATGACTTGAATTAACATTTTATTTGAACACTTTCATTGCATATTAAAAATAGACACACTTTGCCTCACTTTTAATAACGCAAACAGCCGTTTGTTGTGTCTATAATTTCTATTCGTTTTCAGGAAATCACATTCAATTACCTTTGCAAGTAGACCAAATTAAGCAGCTGATTTTTAAAATACTTACGTTTAGTGGTAGTCCGATAACGGATATATGAGACTGTGAGATGCAAGACACTAAATGTAATAATACTGTATATATCATTAACTGATAAAGAACTGTAAATGTTACAAGCCTGGACTATTTTTTCTTACACTTTAATAGACATTGAGTAACTTCCGCGTCACGCGAGTACAAAAACAAATCTGCAAGAAAGATGCACAATTTGTTCCTTTAGAAATTCATGTGGCAATGCTCACCGTAAATCCTGACTTTAAAACTAAGAACAGGCTTCAACAAAGCACATTTTATTCCGGACAAAAGCAACCAAACATACCTCATAAACCAACCAAAACAACCAGACATGCCTCATAAACCAATCAAAAACAACCAGACATACCTCATAAACCAACCAAAAACAACTAGACATACCTCATAAACAAACCAAAAACAACCCGACATTCCTCATAAACCAACCAAAACAACCAGACATGCCTCATAAACCAACCAAAAACAACCAGACATACCTCATAAATCAACCAAAACAACCAGACATACCTCATAAACCAACCACAAAAACAACCAGACATACCTCATAAACCAACCAAAAACAACTAGACATACCTCATAAACCAACCAAAAACAACTAGACATATCTCATAAACCAACCAAAAAGAACAAGACATACCTCATAAACCAACAAAAAACAACAAGACATACCTCATAAACCAACCACAAAAACAACCAGACATACCTCATAAACCAACCAAAAACAACTAGAAATACCTAATAAACCAACCAAACACAACCAGACATGCCTCATAAACCAACCAAAAACAACCAGACATACCTCATAAACCAACCAAAAACAATCAGACATACCTCATAAACCAACCACAAAAACAACCAGACATACCTCATAAACCAACCAAAAACAACTAGACATACCTAATAAACCAACCAAACACAACAAGACATCCCTCATAAACCAATCAAAAACAACCAGACATACCTCATAAACCAACCAAAAACAACTAGACATACCTCATAAACCAACCAAAAACAACTAGACATACCTCATAAACCAACCAAAAACAACAAGACATACCTCATAAACCAACCAAAAACAACCAGAAATACCTCACAAACCAACCAAAAACAACCAGACATACCTAATAAACCAACCAAAAACAACCAGACTTACCTCATAAACCAACAAAACCAAGCAGACATACCTCATAAACCAACCAAAAACAACCAGACATACCTCATAAACCAACCAAAAAACCAGACATTCATAAACCAACCAAAAACAACAAGACATACCTCATAAACCAACCAAAAACAACCAGAAATACCTCACAAACCAACCAAAAACAACCAGACATACCTCATAAACCAACCAAAAACAACCAGACTTACCTCATAAACCAACAAAACCAAGCAGACATACCTCATAAACCAACCAAAAACAACCAGACATACCTCATAAACCAACCAAAAAACCAGACATTCATAAACCAACCAAAAACAACCAGACATATTCATAAACCAACCAAAAACAACCAGACTTACCTCATAAACCAACAAAACCAAGCAGACATACCTCATAAACCAACCAAAAACAACCAGACATACCTCATAAACCAACAAAAACAACCAGATATACCTCATAAACCAACCAAAAAAACCAGACATTCATAAACCAACCAAAAACAACCAGACGTATTCATAAACCAACCAAAAACAACCAGACATACCTCATAAACCAACCAAAAAACAACAAGACATACCTCATAAACCAAACCACAAAAACAACCAGACATACCTCATAAACCAACCAAAAACAACTAGAAATACCTAATAAACCAACCAAACACAACCAGACATGCCTCATAAACCAACCAAAAACAACCAGACATACCTCATAAACCAACCAAAAACAATCAGACATACCTCATAAACCAACCACAAAAACAACCAGACATACCTCATAAACCAACCAAAAACAACTAGACATACCTAATAAACCAACCAAACACAACAAGACATGCCTCATAAACCAATCAAAAACAACCAGACATACCTCATAAACCAACCAAAAACAACTAGACATACCTCATAAACCAACCAAAAACAACTAGACATACCTCATAAACAAACCAAAAACAACAAGACATATCTCATAAACCAACCAAAAACAACCAGAAATACCTCACAAACCAACCAAAAACAACCAGACATACCTCATAAACCAACCAAAAACAACCAGACTTACCTCATAAACCAACAAAACCAAGCAGACATACCTCATAAACCAACCAAAAACAACCAGACATACCTCATAAACCAACCAAAAAACCAGACATTCATAAACCAACCAAAAACAAGCAGACATATTCATAAACCAACCAAAAACAACCAGACTTACCTCATAAACCAACAAAACCAAGCAGACATACCTCATAAACCAACCAAAAACAACCAGACATACCTCATAAACCAACAAAAACAACCAGATATACCTCATAAACCAACAAAAAAAACCAGACATTCATAAACCAACCAAAAACAACCAGACATATTCATAAACCAACCAAAAACATCTAGACATACCTCATAAACCAACCAAAAACAACAAGACATATCTCATAAACCAACCAAAACAACTGAACATACCTCATAAACCAACCAGACATGCCTCATAAACCAACTTAAAACAACCAGACATGCCTCATAAACCAACTAAAAACAACCAGACATACCTCATAAACCAACCAAAAACAACCAGACATGCCTCATAAACCAACCAAACAAAGCAGACATGCCTAATAAACCAACCAAAAACAACCAGACATACCTCATAAACCAACCAAAAACAACCAGACATACCTCATAAACCAACCAAAAACAACAAGACATATCTCATAAACCAACCAAAACAACTGAACATACCTCATAAACCAACCAGACATGCCTCATAAACCAACTAAAAACAACCAGACATCCCTCATAAACCAACCAAAAAACAACAAGACATACCTCATAAACCAACCACAAAAACAACCAGACATACCTCATAAACCAACCACAAAAACAACCAGACATACCTCATAAACCAACCAAAAACAACTAGAAATACCTAATAAACCAACCAAACACAACCAGACATGCCTCATAAACCAACCAAAAACAACCAGACATACCTCATAAACCAACCAAAAACAATCAGACATACCTCATAAACAAACCAAAAACAACCAGACATACCTCATAAACCAACCAAAAACAACAAGAAATACCTCATAAACCAACCAAAACAACTAGACATACATCATAAACAAACCGAAACAACTAGAAATACCTCATAAACCAACCAAAGAACTAGACATACCTCATAAACTAACCAAAACAACAAGACATACCTCATAAACCAACCAAAAACAACTACACATACCTCATAAACAAACCAAAAACAACAAGACATACCTCATAAACCAACCAAAAACAACCAGAAATACCTCACAAACCAACCAAAAACAACCAGACATACCTCATAAACCAACCAAAAACAACCAGACATATTCATAAACCAACCAAAAACAACCAGACATACCTCATAAACCAACAAAAACAACTAGACATACCTCATAAACCAACCAAAAAACCAGACATTCATAAACCAACCAAAAACAACCAGACATATTCATAAACCAACCAAAAACATCTAGACATACCTCATAAACCAACCAAAAACAACAAGACATATCTCATAAACCAACCAAAACAACTGAACATACCTCATAAACCAACCAGACATGCCTCATAAACCAACTAAAAACAACCAGACATGCCTCATAAACCAACTAAAAACAACCAGACATACCTCATAAACCAACCAAAAACAACCAGACATACCTCATAAACCAACCAAACAAAGCAGACATGCCTAATAAACCAACCAAAAACAACCAGACATACCTCATAAACCAACCAAAAACAACAAGACATATCTCATAAACCAACCAAAACAACTGAACATACCTCATAAACCAACCAGACATGCCTCATAAACCAACTAAAAACAACCAGACATATTCATAAACCAACCAGACATGCCTCATAAACCAACCAGACATACCTCATAAACCAACCAGACATGCCTCATAAACCAACCAAAAACAACCAGACATATTCATAAACCAACCAGACATGTCTCATAAACCAACCAAACACAACCAGACATACCTCATAAACCAACCAGACATGCCTCATAAACCAACCAAAAACAACCAGACATATTCATAAACCAACCAGACATGCCTCATAAACCAACCAAACACAACAAGACATGCCTCATAAACCAACCAGATATACCTCATAAACCAACCAAAAACAACCAGACATACCTCATAAACAAACCAAAACAACTAGAAATACCTCATAAACCAACCAAAGAACTAGACATACCTCATAAACTAACCAAAACAACTAGACATACATCATAAACCAACCAAAACAACTAGACATACCTCATAAACAAACCAAAACAACTAGAAATACCTCATAAACCAACCAAAGAACTAGACATACCTCATAAACCAACCAAAGAACTAGACATACCTCATAAACCAACCAAAGAACTAGACATACCTCATAAACAAACCAAAACAACTAGAAATACCTCATAAACCAACCAAAACAACAAGAAATACCTCATAAACCAACCAAAACAACAAGACATACCTCATAAACCAACCAAAACAACTAGACATACATCATAAACCAACCAAAACAACTAGACATACCTCATAAACCAACCAAAAACAACAAGAAATACCTCATAAACCAACCAAAACAACTAGACATACATCATAAACAAACCAAAACAACTAGAAATACCTCATAAACCAACCAAAGAACTAGACATACCTCATAAACTAACCAAAACAACAAGACATACCTCATAAACCAACCAAAAACAACTACACATACCTCATAAACAAACCAAAAACAACAAGACATACCTCATAAACCAACCAAAAACAACCAGAAATACCTCACAAACCAACCAAAAACAACCAGACATACCTCATAAACCAACCAAAAACAACCAGACATATTCATAAACCAACCAAAAACAACCAGACATACCTCATAAACCAACAAAAACAACCAGATATACCTCATAAACCAACCAAAAAACCAGACATTCATAAACCAACCAAAAACAACCAGACATATTCATAAACCAACCAAAAACATCTAGACATACCTCATAAACCAACCAAAAACAACCAGACATATCTCATAAACCAACCAAAACAACTGAACATACCTCATAAACCAACCAGACATGCCTCATAAACCAACTAAAAACAACCAGACATGCCTCATAAACCAACTAAAAACAACCAGACATACCTCATAAACCAACCAAAAACAACCAGACATGCCTCATAAACCAACCAAACAAAGCAGACATGCCTAATAAACCAACCAAAAACAACCAGACATACCTCATAAACCAACCAAAAACAACAAGACATATCTCATAAACCAACCAAAACAACTGAACATACCTCATAAACCAACCAGACATGCCTCATAAACCAACTAAAAACAACCAGACATATTCATAAACCAACCAGACATGCCTCATAAACCAACCAGACATACCTCATAAACCAACCAGACATGCCTCATAAACCAACTAAAAACAACCAGACATATTCATAAACCAACCAGACATGCCTCATAAACCAACCAAAAACAACCAGACATATTCATAAACCAACCAGACATGCCTCATAAACCAACCAAACACAACAAGACATGCCTCATAAACCAACCAGATATACCTCATAAACCAACCAAAAACAACCAGACATACCTCATAAACAAACCAAAACAACTAGAAATACCTCATAAACCAACCAAAGAACTAGACATACCTCATAAACTAACCAAAACAACTAGACATACATCATAAACCAACCAAAACAACTAGACATACCTCATAAACAAACCAAAACAACTAGAAATACCTCATAAACCAACCAAAGAACTAGACATACCTCATAAACCAACCAAAGAACTAGACATACCTCATAAACCAACCAAAGAACTAGACATACCTCATAAACAAACCAAAACAACTAGAAATACCTCATAAACCAACCAAAACAACAAGAAATACCTCATAAACCAACCAAAACAACAAGACATACCTCATAAACCAACCAAAACAACTAGACATACATCATAAACCAACCAAAACAACTAGACATACCTCATAAACCAACCAAAAACAACAAGAAATACCTCATAAACCAACCAAAACAACTAGACATACATCATAAACAAACCAAAACAACTAGAAATACCTCATAAACCAACCAAAGAACTAGACATACCTCATAAACTAACCAAAACAACAAGACATACCTCATAAACCAACCAAAATAACCATATATACCTCATAAACCAACCAAAAACAACTACAAATACCTCATAAACCAATCAAAACAACTAGACATACCTCATAAACCAATCAAAACAACCAGACATTCATAAACCAACCAAAAACAACCAGACATACCTCATAAACCAACCAAAATAACCATATATACCTCATAAACCAACCAAAAACAACAAGAAATACCTCATAAACCAACCAAAACAACTAGACATACATCATAAACAAACCAAAACAACTAGAAATACCTCATAAACCAACCAAAGAACTAGACATACCTCATAAACTAACCAAAACAACAAGACATACCTCATAAACCAACCAAAATAACCATATATACCTCATAAACCAACCAAAAACAACTACAAATACCTCATAAACCAACCAAACACAACTAGACATACCTCATAAACCAATCAAAACAACCAGACATACCTCATAAACCAACCAAAACAACTAGACATACCCATAAACCAACAAAAAACAACTACAAATACCTCATAAACCAACCAAAAACAACCAGACATAGCTCATAAACCAACCAAAACAACTAGACATACCTCATAAACCAACCAAAAACAACAAGACATACCTCATAAACCAACCAAAAACAACAAGACATACCTCATAAACCAACCACAAAAACAACAAGACATACCTCATAAACCAACCAGACATACCTCATAAACCAACCAAAACAACCAGACATTCCTCATAAACCAACCAAAAACAACCAGACATAGCTCATAAACCAACCAAAACAACTAGACATACCCCATAAACCAACCAAAACAAACAGACATACCTCATATACCAACCAGACATAGCTCATAAACCAACCAAAAACAACCAGTCATACCTCATAAACCAACCAAAAAACAACTAGACATACCTCATAAACCAACCAAAACAACTAGACATACCTCATAAACCAACCAGACATAGCTCATATGTTAGTAGTTACTGAACTACAATATCAACCGATATGCATTTGTACATATAAAAATGCAAATTGTATACTACCGTATATTATGCACCCACCAAATAGATTTTCAATTTGAGTCTAACATTTTGCCAAGGCATTCTTCAGTAAATTTCTTTACAGAATAATTGTGGGCTTTTTACAAAATATGCAAATAAACACTTGCCGGTTGAGTGTATGACCCCCCTGTCTGAAGGGCATAAGCTATACACTTCATGAATGCATAATTCTATCTGCACTGATAAGATATAATCACATATATGAATATCAAAATTGCCTCGAAATTTTCAGAAAATTGATGAAAGCTTTCTCAACTTGCGAGTCTGAAAACTAAAACAATCTGCCCTTTTTTTTTACAGACAGTCCCATCCTCTATATTAAAAAATCAACTTTTGACCAAAAATGAAAAAAAAAACTATCAAAATAAACAATTCCTCTAGGTGAAGATGCTGTTTCTATGAATGTTGCCATGTTGAATTTTCAATCAGCAGCAATTTGTAGGACAGTTTCCGAAAAGAAGAAGTTTTTATGTTTCTTCATAGGTTAGTATGTTAAGTAATGTTCCTTGGTGGCAGCAATCATGTATTTTGGTAGAAACAAAAACTCAAAATTGGTAGAGGACCATACAATATCACATATCCTCCTGCCAAGCAGTTTGTGAGAAAATGAATTTTGAAATTTCAGCCAATCAGAACACATTTGCAGCTCTGGCAGCCATGTTGAATTTCCTATCGGCTCGAAAAACTTAAAATAATAAGATTACTATCTAAGATTCACTTCTGCATTATTTGGTTTAATTGCGTGGAACAGTTTCACAGAAGAAGCTGTTTGTACAGTTTTCCCATAGGGTCCTATGGTAAGCTGTGTTCCACGGTGGTGGCTATCTTTGATTTTGAATTGTAACAAAAAACTCAAACTTTGTAGAGAACCATCTAAGGTACATTTCTGCAATATTTCAAATCAATCTGCCATGCAGTTTGTAAAAAGATTTTGGAAATTTCATCTAATCTGAACCCATAAGTGGCCCTGGAAGCCATGTCCAATTCGCAATTGGCTCGAAAAACTCAAAATAATAAGATAAATATCCACTCATCATTTCCTTATAATTTGGCTTCATTGTGTGGAACAGTTTCAGAGAAGAAGTTGTTTGTATGTTGTTTCCATTGGGTCGTATGTTAAGTCCTGCAATGGTGGCCATCTTGGATTTTGAATCGGCACAAAAAACTCAAACTTTGCAGAGGACCATCTAAGGTACATATCTGCAATATTTCAAATCAATCTGACAATCAGTTTATGAGAAGAAGATTTTTGAATTTCAGCCAATCAGAACGCATAAATGGCCCTGGCAGCCATGTTTCATATTTGATCAGCACTAAAAACTCAAACTTTGTTAAGAACCACCCAATAAACATTCCTGCCAAGTTTAGTTCCAATTGGCCAAGTGGTTGTGGAAATGTATAGAAATGTAAAAAGTTCAGGGCCAACGACAACGATGACGGATGTCAAGTGATGAGAGTAGCTAACACTGATCCTTTGGGTCAGGTGAGCTAAAAACTGATAAAAGTGTTTTTTAATTATAGTCTGAAAATATAAAAATTCACTTTATCACAAACAAAGTCCCATAACTCTATAAATTTACATCAGAATTTTACCAAAAACCAAAGGAAGCTCACATGTATCAAAATAAACAACTTCCCAAGTGTTCAAGACAATTCATGAAAGTGTTTTTGAGTTATAGTCTGAAAACTAAAAAAATTCCCACCTTTTCACAAGCTCTTTAGTAATATGTAAGAATTTTACCAAAAACTTAAGAAAGTTTGCATATATCAAAATAAACAATGCCCAAAACTTTCAAAGACATTCTTGAAAGCGTTTTGAATAACAGATAGAAAATGTGAAAAAAAAACCTTTTTTTCATGAAAAAGTCCAATAACTCTATAACGATAATGAAAATAAACAAAAGAAATGAAATGGTGGATTAAACCAGGTTTTATGGCATGCCAAAACTCCCGCTTCAATTACTGTAGAATTTGAGTTGGTTAGTTGACTAAAATGGCTGGGTATCATATACCACTAGTCATTAATAGGTGTATCCAACAATCATAGCACATTGAATGTACACTGAATTAAAAATGGGAAAACGACCTGCAACCATATTTTCAAATGAGATAAAATATTTTTCGACAAGGAAGTGGTATCTATAGTAAAACTTATTTAAGGCGCAGATGAGTCATTTTTTCTTATAACCTTGGTTTATAAGTTTATCCCAAAGAAATAGGTGATGTTTGCAAAAATCAATATACTAGCTGCAAGCTAAATAAGAGTTATCAATGTATCTGTTATATATCTTTATTGGATCATGTTGCTTGAGGGTCCTTTAAGATAACCACAGACATCAATAAGTTCAAATTATATATTTACAATTAATTGCCCCATCAACACAATGATAACAAAAATAAATATAATTCAGCACCAAATGTAGCTTCACTTGTAGTTACTACTTATAAATTGGCTTAAAAAAAAAAGTGTATACTATAATATTTTAAACACAAAGTCTTCAAATCATTACACAAATCAGAGTAATTAGCACTTAAATGTGAAACTCTTTTAAACATTAATGTGTGCATAATTATATGTAGACTATGATGTAAACATAGATATGAAGACAATCAAACGGTTTTTGCATAAACCAATTTGACAGATAAAATTATGCACTTAACAGGAATATGCAATAAAAGGGAATGCCCATTTTTAACATAAAATATTGAGTTTTTATTTACATTATTTAATTAAAATCTATGTTACATTATTTAATTAAAAGCTATGCTGATTATTTAATTAAAAGCTATGTTGATTATTTGAAACCATTCAGGTGACACTTTTCTATTACCTTAATTCTAGTAAAAATAATTACAACATAAAAGAAGGTTTTAAAACATGTCTTGATACTTCTAGACATTTTATGATCTCTTAGGAAAAAGTCAGTTGTTGTCAATTTTGCAGTCCTTTTCTGGATAATTGTAGGCAATTTACAGGAGTGTTACTAGTACATTTCCTTTTTGCAATGCCAATAACAGAATTTTTTTACAGAGTATATGAAATGTTTTGGTGTTTTGTCTTATGCATTTAACAAATATACATTAAGTGGAACGCCCAGTATCACCAGACTTCCAAGTCCTGCATGGAATGGCCTGTATCACCAGACACCCAAGTCCTAAAATAACAATACTGTTAAAATGGTTAATCAACATCATCATCACAGTGAACATTGTCTGAACTGTCCCTTTTAACATTCTGATTGTAATGATATTGTTTACATTGTCTTCTCTTCCTAGGATCACTACGTAGATGTGTCACGAGTGATGTCATGATTGATGATGTAGCACTGTCCTTACTGAGCAATTCAGTTGAGATGCTTGAGCAAATTTCTACATCGTAATTTTGGCTGGAGTTTTTTAATTCAGATTCATCCTTCTCCAGTGAATGAGATTTTATTCCTAACATTTTCTCATCAAATATATTTTTCTCCCCACATGTTGCACCTTTAGCTGTAAAGAAAAACATCATTGTTATTCTGAATTTAAACACAGGGTCATGTCAAATCCTAGATTCTATTAGGATCCCTTTAACTATTTATACCATATGTTTTATATCAAAAATTTTATTTTCTGATATCTTAAATAATACATAATTCTTTATATTAAAATTTAACTTTCCTGATATAAAAAACCATTTTCTAGCAGAAATGACGATATTAGACATTCAAGTTTTTTTATATAAAAAATCTTTTAATTTTTTTTGCCTTAAAAATTTTTGCTATCAAGAAACAGATTTTTCTATATAAAACAATAAGGAATAAATCTTAAAATAGTGCCTCATAGATTTCACTTTAATCAATAAAATATGCCACATATGTAACAGAGCATGTACCGGTATGCAAGAGTCAATCACTTAGTAGACTGACGATACAGTTTAGGTTAGTGATATCACAGTTCCATGCAAGGTATATTGTAAAATTATATGCAAACAATGAACATTCAAAGAACATTGTTAGGCATTAACAAGGGCTTTTTTGTTTATGTGTAAAGAAAGTTATAATAAAAAGATTTTTTTTGGACACCATTCTTATGGCTTTTATCTTAACGGTAATTGCAAGATAATTTTAAAATATTATTTTGTATTATTGCCTTTAACCTAATTGCAAAGATAATCTGAAAATAATTGATAATATTTAAAACAAATGTTACCAACCAGTAAAACTGGATGACAAATTTCCAGATAAATCTTGTCCATTTCCAAACATGTCCTCTGAATCGACAGACCTGTATCGTAGGTTACTGTTATCGTCATTACTCTCGTCAGAAGAATCATCTCCACCAATATTCTAAATTACAATGTATTGTATTTATAAACAGCATTCAATAACATAATGTTTCAAAGCATGTAAAACATGATATATTAAGTAATGGCAAACATTCAACCTCAATACTAAACAAAATGTTATTTTGCAGTAACAATTACAATTTTCAGACATTTCTTCCAAACTTCTACAGTACACATATTTGGTTCATTAAACTTACAGAGAAGCCATTGCCATTGCCTACGGTTCAGAAAATAAAATAGTTTGTGGATACAAGTTTTTTTTTCCACAAGAATAGGGGAGTTGTAGACATAGCTTTGAAATTCTAGGCAAGATCATTAAGTGAAATTAAGTCAGCATTTTGACAAAAAAAAAATTGTTTCAATCAGAAGAAGCATACAAGTATCAGGAAGTTGTGGTTGAAAATAGATGCCACCATGCCACCATGCCACCATGCACTTTCAGTTCAATATAGAATTTAAACTAGTCAATGCATAAAAAAAGACTTTGATCAAAATATCTTGTGCATATCATCACCAGTTCTCCATGGCATTTTGGAACACAGTACCTTTGGCATCACTGGGTTATAAACAGGACTTAGTACATTGAGAAATTGTTCTGGCTGACTGCCATAGCTCTGGTATCTCTCCCCTGTATCTCCTTGACGACTAGCTAAATCAGCAGAAGACCTATCCATGCTGTTACGATCAGATCTGTTTTAAAAGAATTAATTTGTTGTTAATAGTTGTATATGTGGCAAGTGGGAGTGATTATAATAATATATAAAATAGGGCATTCAATGGGACACGTTGCATTGTTTTTAATATTCATGAACACATTTTACTGAACTACATATCAGTCTACAGGAACAGCTGAGCATGATAACAGTCCATTTCAGAAGACAATTTTTTTCTTGACCCTAGACCTATAAAAATTATTTCAAACTGGCACAACTGAAAAGCTACAAATGGGATTGTGCTGAAAATTCAACCCGATCTTCATTTTATCGTACAAAATTTAAATAAAAATCTGTTGATTCTTTTTCAAGTTATCATCTGGAAACCGCCAATTGTTGACCCAAAAACCCTTAAATTGGCCTAAGTCGAAAACTACAAATTGAATTGTGCTGAAAATTTCCCTTGATCTTTTATTTTATGGTATTTAATCACTGTGCAAAGTTTAAGTAAGATCTGTTGACGTGTTTTCAAATTATCATCTGGAAACCACAGAGGCACGGAAAGATGTATGGACAGACGGACAGCCACTCATATACATACATATTGTCTCACATAATACCCCACCACTTTGTGTGGCCAGGTATAACAATGCAAACAACAGTACTGGGAAACTCATCGATGTGGTGAATGTCAGTAAGTCAATATATATGGCGGGGTATAACAATGCAAACAACAGTACTGGGAAACTCATCGATGTGGTGAATGTCAGTAAGTCAATATATATGGCGGGGTATAACAATGCAAACAACAGTACTGGGAAACTCATCGATGTGGTGCATGTCAGTAAGTCAATATATATGGCGGGGTATAACAATGCAAACAACAGTAAGGAAACTCATCGATGTGGTGCATGTCAGTAAGTCAATATATATGGCGGGGTATAACAATGCAAACAACAGTAAGGAAACTCATCGATGTGGTGCATGTCAGTAAGTCAATATATATGGCGGGGTATAACAATGCAAACAACAGTACTGGGAAACTCATCGATGTGGTGCATGTCAGTAAGTCAATATATATGGCGGGGTATAACAATGCAAACAACAGCAGGGAAACTCATCGATGTGGTGAATGTCAGTAAGTCAATATATATGGCGGGGTATAACAATGCAAACAACAGTAGGAAAACTCATCGATGTGGTGCATGTCAGTAAGTCAATATATATGGCGGGGTATAACAATGCAAACAACAGTAGGGAAACTCATCGATGTGGTGCATGTCAGTAAGTCAATATATATGGCGGGGTATAACAATGCAAACAACAGTACTGGGAAACTCATCGATGTGGTGAATGTCAGTAAGTCAATATATATGGCGGGGTATAACAATGCAAACAACAGTACTGGGAAACTCATCGATGTGGTGCATGTCAGTAAGTCAATATATATGGCGGGGTATAACAATGCAAACAACAGTACTGGGAAACTCATCGATGTGGTGAATGTCAGTAAGTCAATATATATGGCGGGGTATAACAATGCAAACAACAGTACTGGGAAACTCATCGATGTGGTGCATGTCAGTAAGTCAATATATATGGCGGGGTATAACAATGCAAACAACAGTAAGGAAACTCATCGATGTGGTGCATGTCAGTAAGTCAATATATATGGCGGGGTATAACAATGCAAACAACAGTAAGGAAACTCATCGATGTGGTGCATGTCAGTAAGTCAATATATATGGCGGGGTATAACAATGCAAACAACAGTACTGGGAAACTCATCGATGTGGTGCATGTCAGTAAGTCAATATATATGGCGGGGTATAACAATGCAAACAACAGCAGGGAAACTCATCGATGTGGTGCATGTCAGTAAGTCAATATATATGGCGGGGTATAACAATGCAAACAACAGTACGGAAACTCATCGATGTGGTGCATGTCAGTAAGTCAATATATATGGCGGGGTATAACAATGCAAACAACAGTAGGAAAACTCATCGATGTGGTGCATGTCAGTAAGTCAATATATATGGCGGGGTATAACAATGCAAACAACAGTAGGGAAACTCATCGATGTGGTGAATGTCAGTAAGTCAATATATATGGCGGGGTATAACAATGCAAACAACAGTAGGGAAACTCATCGATGTGGTGAATGTCAGTAAGTCAATATATATGGCGGGGTATAACAATGCAAACAACAGTAAGGAAACTCATCGATGTGGTGCATGTCAGTAAGTCAATATATATGGCGGGGTATAACAATGCAAACAACAGTAGGGAAACTCATCGATGTGGTGCATGTCAGTAAGTCAATATATATGGCGGGGTATAACAATGCAAACAACAGTAGGAAAACTCATCGATGTGGTGCATGTCAGTAAGTCAATATATATGGCGGGGTATAACAATGCAAACAACAGTAGGGAAACTCATCGATGTGGTGCATGTCAGTAAGTCAATATATATGGCGGGGTATAACAATGCAAACAACAGTACTGGGAAACTCATCGATGTGGTGAATGTCAGTAAGTCAATATATATGGCGGGGTATAACAATGCAAACAACAGTACTGGGAAACTCATCGATGTGGTGCATGTCAGTAAGTCAATATATATGGCGGGGTATAACAATGCAAACAACAGTACTGGGAAACTCATCGATGTGGTGCATGTCAGTAAGTCAATATATATGGCGGGGTATAACAATGCAAACAACAGTACTGGGAAACTCATCGATGTGGTGCATGTCAGTAAGTCAATATATATGGCGGGGTATAACAATGCAAACAACAGTAGGGAAACTCATCGATGTGGTGCATGTCAGTAAGTCAATATATATGGCGGGGTATAACAATGCAAACAACAGTACTGGGAAACTCATCGATGTGGTGCATGTCAGTAAGTCAATATATATGGCGGGGTATAACAATGCAAACAACAGTACTGGGAAACTCATCGATGTGGTGCATGTCAGTAAGTCAATATATATGGCGGGGTATAACAATGCAAACAACAGTAGGAAAACTCATCGATGTGGTGCATGTCAGTAAGTCAATATATATGGCGGGGTATAACAATGCAAACAACAGTACTGGGAAACTCATCGATGTGGTGAATGTCAGTAAGTCAATATATATGGCGGGGTATAACAATGCAAACAACAGTAGGGAAACTCATCGATGTGGTGCATGTCAGTAAGTCAATATATATGGCGGGGTATAACAATGCAAACAACAGTAGGGAAACTCATCGATGTGGTGAATGTCAGTAAGTCAATATATATGGCGGGGTATAACAATGCAAACAACAGTAGGGAAACTCATCGATGTGGTGAATGTCAGTAAGTCAATATATATGGCGGGGTATAACAATGCAAACAACAGTAGGGAAACTCATCGATGTGGTGAATGTCAGTAAGTCAATATATATGGCGGGGTATAACAATGCAAACAACAGTAGGGAAACTCATCGATGTGGTGCATGTCAGTAAGTCAATATATATGGCGGGGTATAACAATGCAAACAACAGTACTGGGAAACTCATCGATGTGGTGAATGTCAGTAAGTCAATATATATGGCGGGGTATAACAATGCAAACAACAGTAGGGAAACTCATCGATGTGGTGCATGTCAGTAAGTCAATATATATGGCGGGGTATAACAATGCAAACAACAGTAGGGAAACTCATCGATGTGGTGAATGTCAGTAAGTCAATATATATGGCGGGGTATAACAATGCAAACAACAGTAGGAAAACTCATCGATGTGGTGCATGTCAGTAAGTCAATATATATGGCGGGGTATAACAATGCAAACAACAGTACTGGGAAACTCATCGATGTGGTGAATGTCAGTAAGTCAATATATATGGCGGGGTATAACAATGCAAACAACAGTAGGGAAACTCATCGATGTGGTGCATGTCAGTAAGTCAATATATATGGCGGGGTATAACAATGCAAACAACAGTACTGGGAAACTCATCGATGTGGTGCATGTCAGCAAGTCAATATATATGGCGGGGTATAACAATGCAAACAACAGTAGGGAAACTCATCGATGTGGTGCATGTCAGTAAGTCAATATATATGGCGGGGTATAACAATGCAAACAACAGTAGGAAAACTCATCGATGTGGTGCATGTCAGTAAGTCAATATATATGGCGGGGTATAACAATGCAAACAACAGTACTGGGAAACTCATCGATGTGGTGCATGTCAGTAAGTCAATATATATGGCGGGGTATAACAATGCAAACAACAGTAGGGAAACTCATCGATGTGGTGAATGTCAGTAAGTCAATATATATGGCGGGGTATAACAATGCAAACAACAGTAGGAAAACTCATCGATGTGGTGCATGTCAGTAAGTCAATATATATGGCGGGGTATAACAATGCAAACAACAGTACTGGGAAACTCATCGATGTGGTGCATGTCAGTAAGTCAATATATATGGCGGGGTATAACAATGCAAACAACAGTACTGGGAAACTCATTGATGTGGTGCATGTCAGTAAGTCAATATATATGGCGGGGTATAACAATGCAAACAACAGTAGGGAAACTCATCGATGTGGTGCATGTCAGTAAGTCAATATATATGGCGGGGTATAACAATGCAAACAACAGTAGGGAAACTCATCGATGTGGTGCATGTCAGTAAGTCAATATATATGGCGGGGTATAACAATGCAAACAACAGCAGGGAAACTCATCGATGTGGTGCATGTCAGTAAGTCAATATATATGGCGGGGTATAACAATGCAAACAACAGTAGGGAAACTCATCGATGTGGTGAATGTCAGTAAGTCAATATATATGGCGGGGTATAACAATGCAAACAACAGTAGGAAAACTCATCGATGTGGTGCATGTCAGTAAGTCAATATATATGGCGGGGTATAACAATGCAAACAACAGTAGGGAAACTCATCGATGTGGTGCATGTCAGTAAGTCAATATATATGGCGGGGTATAACAATGCAAACAACAGTACTGGGAAACTCATCGATGTGGTGCATGTCAGTAAGTCAATATATATGGCGGGGTATAACAATGCAAACAACAGTAGGAAAACTCATCGATGTGGTGCATGTCAGTAAGTCAATATATATGGCGGGGTATAACAATGCAAACAACAGTACTGGGAAACTCATCGATGTGGTGCATGTCAGTAAGTCAATATATATTATTAGTTTGGGAAAATGGATTTCTCCTTCTCAGCAGTTAAATGCAGTACTAAAGCTAAGAATCCCATTTTACCAAAACAAATTATTAAATATATTTTAATCCCTGATTATGCGCTGTCACTAAGGGTCCTTAGAAATCAATGTTTACCTAAATTCACGAGACTGACGTATGCAATATAAATATACATGTACATACAATACAGTGAGACAATAGTAATGCACCTAATTCAAAAATCATTTTTAGTAATAAGGATGTAGCATGTAAAATTTTCTTTAAATCTAAAGTACTATGGGCATTATGTATTGTTGTGGGTAATTATTCCATTGAGTTGGTGCAGAATAGTGAAGAATATCGTAAAAAGTTCAGGCATACACTGGGACACAGAGATCCCCATTTATAACATATCCAAGCTGTTAAGGATTTGATAAGAAACATAATTAATCTTTTCTGCCAATAACTCAAAATAAGCAGATAATATGTAATACTGTCTTCAATGATCCATCCTATATAGCTAGCATTTTGAGCAGTACGGTGGATGGTTCTGAGACATCTTTATCTAATATTAGACTGGTATTCTTCTTTTGCAATTATTTATCTCTACTATCATCGCTACTAAAGTCACCCTAAATTATTATCAACAAGTGTTGATAGTATTCCTCAGGCAATACCAAGTCCCTTCTGGCAAGTACAATTTTCCAAGGGACAAATTGTCAAAAATCATTGAAAAGGAACAACATTTAATTTTGATCTGTAACTCGTGATGGTTGACTCAAATACAGAATATCAGCTCAATAACTGCAAGCATTTAGAAAAAAAGTCTGGAAAACTGTTATGTTTTTTTTTGTAAGTCCAAGGTCCACAATTTTGTCAAAAATCACTGGAATGGAATGATATACAAAGTAGTTTAAATCTCATAATGGTTGACTTACATACCAAATTATATCCCCATAATATCTGCAAATATTTAGAAATATGTGGAAAACATTTGTGACAGTGTGCAAATCTATATGGTGTAGTCCCCTTCCACAAAGCCGGTAGGGACTACTAGTCTGGTGGAGTTGCTTATGACATTTTATGGAACAAACTTGAAACGCATGGCATAAATCCTATTTAAACAAGATCTAACTGTAAATATATTTATCTTAAACACTATTTGTTAAATATGAAGTCATATAAGATTAAATTTTAGGCCCTGTTTTATTCACAGTTTTTATTAATGATCTACCATTATATTTAGATATAAAACATAAAGTAGAACTGATATGTATGCTGATGCTTTAACATTAAACAAATAAATCACTTGTGGGAATAATAATGCCATGTTCAAGAAAACCTGTAGAAATGGGAACCCAACACAAATTCTAAAATGATGCCTCGATATAACTTACAATTAATTTAGAAACCAAACAACATTTAAAGTGTGAAATATTTTTACAGGTCACATTAGATCATCGGCTAACCTTTGGAAACCAAGTTCACTAAGTATACTAAAAAAATCCCAAGACGGTTATATCTGTTGTCAAGAATTTTCTGAGAGCATAAGAAATTTAAAAAAAAACCAACTTAATCTTTCTGTTTCCTATCAACATTACAATATT
The DNA here is from genome assembly GCA_944474755.1 of Limnoperna fortunei. NCBI lineage: Eukaryota > Metazoa > Mollusca > Bivalvia > Mytilida > Modiolidae > Limnoperna > Limnoperna fortunei. The sequence continues at coordinate 108,487,776 of OX104111.1, forward strand.
TCGCTGATTAAAGTTCTAAAAAAAGAAAGAAAATTGCAATAAGTTGTAATAACTAATTGTTTAAAAAAAAGTCAAAAGATTGTATATACAAGTTAAAAAACATATAACTAAAGGCTTATACATGTACAATTATCACTGGTAACAAAGCCCAAACCTTAAAATCTTTCTAAATGAGTTAGTTATTTTACATTTAGTGATTTCTTACCCAATATTTGTGGATGATTCTACAGTCTGATTACCAATAACTCTATTGGAATCACCTATCTGTACCATTGCACATCCCTGTATATTGAATATTGGTCCAGACCTGGTTGGAGGTGGTGATGGTGGATTTCGAGGTCTGTTTACTGACGATGATGGTGGTCTTCGGTTCGGTGGAATGTGGTAACTGGTGGGTGGTCCTTGGTCTGGATCATCGTCTGTAGGTCCAGAATCAGAATAATAATAATGATAATGAACGCTCTGTGGGGCAGGTACTACCAAGGGAGTAGGTGAAGGTCTGACATAGTGGGGCATGTCACTTGTATCTGAAAATAAACCATGCTGTAAATCTTATCCTCCATTCAAAGGTAAATTTAACCTAAAAAGTACCCATTGATGCATGCCATTCAGATTTATGAGGTTGATTGTACTACTTTATTCTATTCTGAGATTATTATAAACATGTTGCATTTTAAGGTATTGTCTAATTTCTAAAATGAACATATTTAATTCTACATTTTTCAGTTATAACAGACCAGCTTCATTTGGTGAGAAAGCCACTTTAGAGTAAGAGTTCCACCAAACCTAAGCAAACTATCACACATGGACAAGAAATATAATTTTGAGTAAAATTAAGCCTGAGACTAGCTGAAGTCACATTCCTGGTTTGCGAGCAGGATTCCTAGTCTGGGAGGAGGATTTCTGGTCTGGGGCAGACTTCTTTTTTACTTAAACCAGTAAGAATCTTGTTTATAATTGAAGCAGGATTCCTTGTCTCAAGAGCAGGAATCCTGTTTTCCTCATGTAAATATTATTGATCAATTTCAAGTTGTATTCCTTGTCTTGTGATATAAACAGGATTATGTTATTTTTCTGCTGGAATCCATGTCTTTTCCAGTTCAGCTGGGCGTTTTTGTACAGGTAGTACAATTTAAAAAAAAATAAAACTGTTCTATAGCATTATTTCATTAAACAAATGCATTAAAATGGGGGTTTTTTTGTTGTTAAAGTAACTGCATCTTTGTTCTTAGTTTTTAGGACCTTACTTGGAGTGTTACCTGTTCTCTGGCCATTGACCGGCACACCTGACATATAGTCCACATACTCCGGATTTGCACCACTTCGTATTCCAGACCTCCCAGATGATCCAGTGTACGACAATATATGTTCTTTGACTTTTCCACCATCATACAGATCACTGTTCTTTGGAGGATATATTTTTGTGTTATATACTGTCTCTGACGACTTCTGATTAGTATTACCACCTGTCCTACAATCATCCAACATCAAACTATCCTTCATTAAAGAAGTACTGTCCTCTTTTTCATTATAAGACTTCATGCTGACTTTGCCTGCGGCGTCCTCTTCTGCATCTTGCCGATTTAACGAATCATAACCATCTTGTTGCAAATGTGTTGATAGTGAAGATTGCTCTGTGGGTGGATCTGCAGTAATGGCTGGTAACTTATTATTTGAAGACTGTTGAGGCAGCTGGGTTTGAGCTTCTTGCTTCATATTTTGTGCCATAGAATCCATTTTGCCGATAAATACTTCTTCATAGTGTGATTCTGTGTTATTACCAGAACTTGACATACTAGTTTGTTGAAATGATGATGTCACATTCTGTGCCTTTTCTATGTTGTGCTTTGGGGGACCTACTATCATGGACTTGTTATCAGAACTAGACTGATTTGCTTGTAATCTGTGCAAGCCAGAATTCATTGACTGAAATGTGTTATTTTCAGTATGATTGCCATTGTCAGATTTATACACATGTGGAGATGCCCCATAACAATCATTATAATATGTAACTGATTTCTTTTGCTCCACTGCTTGCATTGCATCAAGATTATCTGTGGCTTGGTGGCGCTGCATTTCTTTCATGTGATATTCTCTATCTTCTCTAGCACTTTTCAGAAATTGTGCAACAGTATCATTTTCAAATTTTGAATTCTTGTTTGGTTCAAAAAAACTAAAAGCTCTTAATGCAGAAAGTCCTGCTGGTGTCCTGTAGTATCTTTGTTTAGGCTGACAAGTATGGACAGGCCGGACACAGTTCTTCTTCCTGTTCATGATGCATGTTGCATATAGTGATATCTTCTCCTGTTCAGGATATTCCTGCAAGCGAGTCAAACCTATGGTTTCCTCCTTAATAAACGTAAGGCTTACTTCCTGTTCAAAATTCACTGACAGCAACATTAAAACACGCATTGATCTGTTCACTACCTCTTCTACAACTTTAACATCATTTGCAGGAAAATGTTCACTTGTGTAAAGTTCAATTTTTATATCCATAACTTGGTTTTTTTCAGCGAGTGAGTGTAACCACCCTTTGTATTCACATGCTAATTCATAGTCAGATTTGGCAAATACAATCACTATGTCAACCAGGTGGGTGTGGTTCAATCGTTGGTCATTAAAATCTTTCGGTCTCAAAATATCTCCTTCAAATTGCAGCTTCCTTTCATTTTTGTCTGGAACTTCTTGCTCTGACATGGAATAAGCCGACGACACACTACTACAGGATATCAACCGTCTGTTCCCTGTCATGTCAGGCCCCAAAGGTTTAGCGTCTGTTTCAGTATCATGTTGTTGTGAACTATGTAATTCAGGCTGATCCTGCTGCATAGAAGTTTGATGACTGTTGTCCATTGTATTCAAGTTTCTGTTTGTTGAACCAATTTTGATAACAGGAGTAGGAACCATATGGTTTGGAGCCTTTTGTGGTGTGTTTGATCTCAGTGTTTCAGTTTTATTTCTGGGGGTACTCCTGGATGAATCTTGGATATTGTTTAATTTCACACTTCTGGATTCTGATTTGTTTTGCTGTTCTGAAGTAGTTCCTGTGGTTTTCATTTTCTATAACAAAAATGATAATATGATTATACAGAAAGCAGACTTACCTCAAATAAATGTATGAGTATTTAACACAAAGGCAACTAAATATTAACTACAAAAGAATGTCTCTTTCAATAATTTATCTAATTTTCTGTTTTGTTGTGAATATGTAACATTATTACAGTTTGCTTGTAAAGAACCATGTTATACTAAGTCTATGTAATGATAATACTATAAGATTACCCCATAGCATGTATAAAAATCAATATGCACAGGGGTGCAAAAGCCGATTTTAAGATTTAACATAATTGATTATTACAGGCATTACATGTAAACTGGAGACAAAGTGAGGAAGGGTTTCAGCAGGAAAAATGTAAGCTTTATCAACAAATTTTCAAAGTTGCATAAAATATGAATATGTGAATCCTCTAACAGTATTGAACCATTGTATAAAATTTCAGATATGTACTTGATGTAGTTTTTGAGTTATGGTCCGGAAACCACTAATTCAAGAAATTTTCTAACGTTTTTCTGTCACTGTGACCTTGACCTGAACGGATTTACCCCAAAATCAATAAGGTTCCTCCTCTTATGGTATGTAACAATATACCAAAGTTTCATTAAAATCGGTTGAGAACTTTTTGAGTTATGGTCCTGAAACCACTAATTCAAGAAATTTTCTAACGTTTTTCTGTTGCCGTGACCTGACCTTGAACGGATTTACCCCAAAATCAATAGGGTTCCTCCTCTTATAGTATGTAACAATATCCCAAAGTTTCAATAAAATTGGTTGAGAACTTTTTGAGTTATGGTCCGGAAACCACTAATTCAAGAAATTTTCTAACGTTTTTCTGTCGCTGTGACCTTGACCTTGAACGTATTTACCCCAAAATCAATAGGGTTCCTCCTCTTATGGTATGTAACAATATCCTAAAGTTTCATTAAAATCGGTTCACAACTTTCTGAGTTATGGTCCGGAAACCAATTGTTGACGCCCACCCACCCGCCCGCCCAGCCGCCCGCCATCATCATAACAATAGCCGAGTTCAGCAACTCGGCTAAAAAGTGCAAAGTGGGTGAACAATGACAAATTATTCATTCATGTTTATTGTTGATTCTATACTAATTGTTTTTTAATTGTAACTTTTCAATTTTTATTTTACTTTCAAAGCACCTAGCCAAGTGCTTAAAGTAGTTTTTTTTTCTTTATGGTAATAGTTAGGGTTTTACAATGCCCTCTACAACACCACCTGACTAGGGGGTATCAGGGTTGTGTAATAATACATTGTTATAACAATAAAGGACTATAATAATTTTAATTTGGAAAAAAAGAGATAACCTATTATTAGAAGTATTGTAATAAGAGAAACAAAAAGGTCTATTAAGTATTTTTTTTAAACTCATTCATTTTAACGTGTCTCCTCATAACATTGCTCAACTCTCATTCATTCACTAACAAAATATTTGTGTTTTACATTTCTGTTTGTAGTCACTATGGATATAACATAGTACACTAAAATTAACAAGCAATAAAATTTGCAAATATAAAGATAACAAAGGTTAATATTATTATTGTGGAAAAATATAATGCAATGGAGCCCAAAATCTAATACATTCAGCTACATTATTTTTCTTGTCTGCTTATATTTTTTCAAGAAAATAGTATCGTTTTATTTTGAAAGTGGTTAAGGTAGTTAGTCACCTACTTTTGATCACATAGTCTGTCAACACTGAGGTTGTGTTTACTCAACTCAAATCTTAATTGCAAAGGATTGCCAGTTTTCTGCCCCATGTAAGGGTTTTTCCCAAGTAATACCTCCCCCAATAAAAACTGGATGTCATGATATAGCTGATAATTCCTGAAAGTGTCATTTAACATTATCAAAACATTAAGAATTAAGAATTCCTAATTATTAATTAAGTATATGAATCATAGATGAATATTTTAATTTTAGAAATAACAATTAAGGACTAAGAACATATGATATGAATTGCCAGAACAGAATTTTAATTGATTATTAGGATTCAAGCATTAGGAATTTTGACTCGACACCAAATGCTTTTCATACCAGTGAAGATGCACTTAAATAGATACCTTTTCTGTTTTTGGAGGCTCGTGACCAACTAGCATGCTGTTATCCAAGGGAAGACTACCCTCTGTGTACAAAGTTACATTTTCACATGCCTCTATTTCAGCAGCAGCCATGACTGGCTATATAATCGACTGAAAAATAATCATATTTCAACAGAATTTGTAATTTTAATGTGGTTTGTTTATTAAGGTGTATTTAGTGAAGCCTGCATGCAGCTAAAAGCATTTGATTAACAGTGAACATGATTAGAAAGCACTTGTATAAGGAAAGCTACTACTTGTACATGGTAAGCTTGTATTTGTACATAATGAACTAGTACTAACACATAGTAAGTAGTGACTGGTATATGGTTATCTAATACTTATACATGGCAAGCCTTCACGCTTATGGTAAGCTAGTACATGTACAATCTGTTAAAATTAAATCTTTCACTTCCTCCCCCCCCCCTTTTTGTTATTGGTCGCTGCTTACAAATAAACAGGACAAAATTACAGCAACTTATTATATACATGTATGAAAAACATAAACGGTAATTCTGCTACATTTGACAGTTGGCAGCCAGCAGGTGTATACTAGTACATGTACTACATAGGTTTTTTGTAATCTCTTTTTGAAAAGATTACATAACAACCTATTGACATGTATCAAAAAGGAATCTAATTAATGTAGGGTAATATTTGGGCTGTTCATCTATGGCCCTCGTGAAGAACTTTGACACAATTGACAGATGTACTGCTTCACCCCTCCATGATCTATTCTGCTTGTGATGGAATAACACTAGCTAAATCAGCTATGACAGTTTCAGTGTACAATTTACATCAAACATCAACTTACCTTCTGGTTGACAGTTTCAGTCGACACTACATCAAACATCAAGTTATCTTTTGGTTGACAGTTTCAGTGGACACTTTACATCAAACATCAACTTACCTTCTGGTTGACAGTTTCAGTTGACACTACATCAAACATCAAGTTATCTTTTGGTTGACAGTTTAAGTGTACAATTTACATCAAACATCAACTTATCTTTTGTTTGACAGTTTCAGTGTACAATTTACATCAAACATCAAATTACCTTCTGGTTGACAGTTTCAGTGTACAATTTACATCAAACATCAACTTACCTTATGGTTGACAGTTTCAGTGGACACTTTACATCAAGTTATCATTTGGTTGACAGTTTCAGTGTATAGTTTACATCAAACATCAACTTACCTTCTGGTTGACAGTTTCAGTGGACAATTTACATCAAACATCAACTTACCTTCTGGTTGACAGTTTCAGTGGACACTTAACATCAAGTTATCTTTTGGTTGACAGTTTCAGTGGACAATTTACATCAAACATCAACTTACCATCTGGTTGACAGTTTCAGTGGACAATTTACATCAAACATCAACTTACCTTCTGGTTGACAGTTTCAGTGGATACTTTACATCAAACATCAAGTGATCTTTTGGTTGACAGTTTCAGTGTACAATTTACATCAAACATCAACTTACCTTCTGGTTGACAGTTTCAGTGCACAATTTACATCAAACATCAACTTACCTTCAGGTTGACAGTTTCAGTGGGCACTTTACATCAAACATCAACTTACCTTCTGGTTGACAGTTTCAGTGTACAATTTACATCAAACATCAACTTACCTTCTGGTTGACAGTTTCAGTGGACACTTAACATCAAACATCAAGTTATCTTTTGGTTGACACTTTCAGTGGACACGTTACATCAAACATCAACTTACCTTCTGGTTGACAGTTTCAGTGGACAATTTACATCAAACATCAACTTACCTTCTGGTTGACAGTTTCAGTGTACAATTTACATCAAACATCAACTTATCTTCTGGTTGACAGTTTCAGTGTACAATTTACATCAAACATCAACTTACCTTCAGGTTGACAGTTTCAGTGTACAATTTACATCAAACATCAACTTACCTTCAGGCTGACAGTTTCAGTGTACAATTTACATCAAACATCAACTTACCTTCTGGTTGACAGTTTCAGTGTACAATTTACATCAAACATCAACTTACCTTCTGGTTGACAGTTTCAGTGTACAATTTACATCAAACATCAACTTACCTTCTGGTTGACAGTTTCAGTGTACAATTTACATCAAACATCAACTTACCTTCTGGTTGACAGTTTCAGTGTACAATTTACATCAAACATCAAGTTATCTTTTGGTTGACAGTTTCAGTGTACAATTTACATCAAACATCAACTTACCTTCTGGTTGACAGTTTCAGTGTAAAATTTACATCAAACATCAACTTACCTTCAGGTTGACAGTTTCAGTGTACAATTTACATCAAACATCAAGTTACCTTTTGGTTGACAGTTTCAGTGTACAATTTACATCAAACATCAACTTACCTTCTGGTTGACAGTTTCAGTGTACAATTTACATCAAACATCAAGTTATCTTTTGGTTGACAGTTTCAGTGTACAGTTTACATCAAACATCAACTTACCTTTGATTGGCAGTTTCAGTGTACAATTTACATCAAACATCGACTTACCTTCTGGTTAACAGTTTCAGTTACACTCTGAAAGTGTCATCACAGTTTAGAACTGTTTGGAACCAATGTCTGGAAAAAAAATTTAAAAAATCAGGTTCATCTTATTCTTGGTTTATTTAATTCTATTAACTTCTTAAATTGGTTAGATTTTAATGACTGGTAACATTCTTATTACATCCTGTCTACAGTGTATAAAGACTTTTTTAAATATGTAATATATTAAATCTATATAGGTATAGGTTCTTTATCTCACCAGACAACACTTTAGATAAACCATATTATAAGCTTATCCCTTGTGAACAGTTTTCCTATATAGGTAAATGGGTACTTTATCTGACCAGACAACACTTTAGGTAATCCATAATACAATAATCCAACATAAAACAAGACAAAGTCGATCTAGAGATCACTGATACACCGGCTTAAATTTTACCAAACTTTTTGGAACAATTTCTAACATTTTTTGTCGACTGGTGACCTTTACCATTGATGAATTTCCTCCAGCATCAATACCCACCTGATATGTATTATATATCCTAAAGTTTCATTGAAATGAAATGCACAATTTTGAGTTATTATCTGGAAACATTTTTTGTGTGTCAAAATTTCTAACTCTTTTTGGCAAATGCGACCTTTACTTTTTGAGTTCTTTATGAATGGATATGGTTTTTTTTGTAAAGCATTTTTTGGTAACTGTTACTTTGAAATTTGACAGATTTCCCCCAAAATTGATAGGCTTCTTGCCAACCTGAAATATAATAGTTAATTCCAAAGTTTCATTCAAATAGGATGCAAACTTTTTGAGAACTTTATTGACCAGAAACAACATTTTGTAAAAACTTCTAACATTTCTGTGGACTGTGACCTTGAAATTTGACAGATTTTCCCCAAAATCAATAGGCTTCTTACCAACCAGATATATAACAATATCAGAAAGTTGCATTCCAATTGGATGCAAACTTATTGAATTATCATCCGGAAACCATATGTGAACAGACGGACATAAGGACCACAATATATCCCCCTCGACTCTGTCGAGCAGGGGTATATATAACAAGATTGCTAAAAAGATGTAATAAATTCAAAGAATGTTGATATATTAAAAAACATAAAGATCCGTCCTATCAATAGGAGTTTGCAAGGGAAAATTGATTGTAATAGCAAGAAAATGGTCTGACCATCAAGCGTCTAAGGCAATTACAAATTCCAGATTTCTGACAAACGACACAGGTGACCTGGGGTATCATGCCATTCATGGGGTATAGCACAGGCACTATAATAGATAATAATTCTGATAAAGAGAAATTTATTATTTTTCTGGAGTCAATGTTTCACAATGAGACATGTCAGACTAGTTACCAAACGAGTGAATACACACTATAAACTCATTTATTGGCATTTTATTCCATAACAAAAAAATTTTTATCCTGACCCCAAGTGCCTGTGGGGTATAGGGTTAAAATATATTTGTTTTCCATAACAGAAAGTTGTTTGGAAAATCTACAATCTTGTATACAAATAGGGCATAAAATTATTTCAAATTATGGTTATTAATCATTAAAGTAAAAAAAAAAGGTTGTCATTTGCTGATTAACTGTGTACAGTATACTTACCCAATATCTATTTTGAAAATTCCCAAAGAACTATAAATAGCTTTAAAATAGTCATTTCCGGATATACTACGAGTACGATTTTTGTGTTTGACTCCCAGTATCATGAGTATAAATGCCCTCGTGTATTGTGCTTTTCTTAATTTGTTATTTTCCGTCAATTTCAGTGATTATTCTGTCTTGAATTATGAAGCGTGTGTTTACCTGTGTTTGGTGTTCACGGGAAAATATGGGTAAATTCCCTTTTAAATTAAATCTATTATACGCATAATTAGCACTTAATCAAAAAGGGGAGCGAGAAAGTACGAAAGAAAGAAACATGAAAAGTACCAATTCGTTGATTTAACAAAAAAAACCTAAAAATTATGAACAGAGAAATCGAGTAAGAGATCAATTGCATAATATTTAAAATATCTTCTAAAATTATGAAAAGATAAATAGAGTAAAGAGATAACGGAATTACACCCAAAATTATCATATGATAAGCTGAAATTGTTTGCAACTTGGTACAATGTGATTCTGTGAGGTCATCTTCAAAGATTCCTCATTTCATATTGATCGGACTGAAAACGTGGCCAAATCAGTTCAATAAATGGTATGAACCAAGCTAGGTCAACACAATTTGAATATCTCCGGAAAAGTATAAAGAATTGGATAGGGACTTAAAAATGTTGCCACTTTAAACCTGCAATGTTTTATCAACACATGTGGGCATGCTGAGCAGATATAAGAAAGTGAAAGATGAAACTGAATTGGTTTGTTATCGTCATTTTTTTATTTCGACACTGGCAGAGGACCATAAGTTGGTCGCACTCAATGGTCGAACTGTGTCTTTCATTTTGATCATCGTCAGACGTATCGCTGCATTACGTCCTTTTCTTGTAAATTATTATTCGTTTGCTTTCTCGATCAGATACTTAGTAAGTGTGCTGGTTGGTAGCTTTTTTATAAATCTTATCCCGTACAGCCGTGACGATTTCAATCTTTGATCAAGTAGATGAAATACATGTATGTTTTTCAAACACTCATAAAGAGATGTACTTGAAAAATAGAGCGGAAGATATTAAGTGTTATACCTTTAAAACGATAAGTGGAAGACATATATAGTAATTGTTAAAGGGTGACACCAACAGAAAAACAGACACACAAAACAAAAACCAAAAATTGAGGAATATGAACCCCACTAGAAACCAGGGGCAAGTCCAGGTGCTCCGGAAGGATAAGCAATTCCTGCTTCACATGTGGCACCCGTCATATAAGAAAAATAACAAAAACATGCACAAAGCAAACCAAAAACACAAAAAGCAGATAGCATAACCCGTACCTAATAAAAACCATGGGTGCACTCGGGTGCTCAGGACGAGTAAGCAGTGCTTGCCTCTAATTAGACACCCGTCGAGTTACTCACGGTCATGTCTATAGGAAAAAGTCAAATCCAGGAATAAGAAAGACTACCTATGACTGCGAAAATGTCCGATCGTATTTGAGACATTGATTTTCCATAACGATCAATTAAGTCATTGTGACAACCATAGAACTTCCGGAGAGATAACATCAACTTAGGTACAACAAACCCTTGTTTGAGTAGTTTAGCAGTCAACAGGAATGATCGAACTAGAAAATCGGAATACCGATCTAGAATAGTGTATAAGTTATGTACACATCATATGCTGGAATGTTGCTGTCGATGAACGGCAAGTTTTAAACTTTGGTTAAAATCCGGTAATCAGTAATATCCGGGGGTAGTCATGATCCAGTAAGAGGGAGCAAAAGTGGCTACAACCATTGGAATAAATCGATATCATTTGTGACACAGATATTTTAAGATATTTAATGATCTAAAAATTGGTTTGTTTGTTTGAATGATGTTTAACGCCACTTTCAGCAATTTTTTAGCTATAGCAATTGTTTAGCTATATCGTGCCATCCAGTTTTGATTGGGGAGGAGGCCAGAGAAAACTCCCGACCTTCGGTAGGAAAACTGACAATCATTGTCAATTAACTTGGAGTCAAGTGCATACTGCCCGCAGTGAAACTCAAATCCGTAACCCCAGTGTTGACAGACCACTGGATCAATAGTAGACTAACTACCTTAACCACTTGGCCACCGAGGCCACTGAAAAACTGACATTAGGTCACGACATAATTAACTGGACATCGTTGACGTAACATTTTGTCCAATGAACCGAAATACCGTGAATCTAACTAAATACACCAGCTGGAATTAAATATTCAATGGAGGACAATGCCAAAAAACAGACAAAACAAGACAGCGTTTCATAGCAGGATCGTCTAACCACCTAACCTCTATCGAAACTCCTGACCACTATTTAAACATCAATAAAAACGGGTCCCCATAAATGGATTGACATTGATTTTTTCCACATCGAACAAAATACAAATCTTTATTTTTTCAACACTCTACACGACCACCTATCCTATGTGAGCTTAACAACAGACTTATAGATCTTATTAAACACTGGTTTTTTTTTCAAGAACAACGGAATACCTAGAAATGACAGGACCAACTTTCTTCTCAATGACAGTTGACTATAAATCGGATAATAAATACACTGAAGAATCTGTCAATGTTAAATTTTTGATTGAAAACATATTTGTCATGTTTGGGGGAAATGTTTTTCAACTGACTGTTGGTATTCAGATGGGTATACTAGTTGTGCTTTTCTCTTACCGACCTGTTTTTGTACTCGAATGAGGCAGAGTTCTGAAGAAGAAGAAAAGTCACTGGTCCAGAACTTTAATTTCACGTTGCGCTAAATTAAGGATGAATTCGAAATTCGGTGATTATTTGCATTTAATATATCTGGCGACCTTGAAATTATAGACACCACCAATACACGTAGTTCGGCCTATTACTCAGACCTACTTCTAGTAATAGACTATAGCTTGACGCTAAGACAAACGCAATGACATCAACTTGGCCATTAATTTACCGTTAATCAATACCAAAATTCCAGCAGCTCTGGCGTATGGTGTGTACATTTCACCACTTGTACGTTATGCTAGATCCGAAATTTCGATGTTTTAGACTGGTCACTGTTGTTGACTACTGTACTAAGCTACTCAAACAAGTGGTTGTTGTACCTTATTTTGTAGCTATAGTAATGTAGCTCCTTAAAAAAAAATTTTTTGTATCTCTACGGATACAAAATTTTAAAAGTGGCTATTTTCTTGCAGTACCTATGTTGATGTTATCCATTCAAAAGTTACGTTAAACACCAACCAATCAATCATTCATGAGTTTTATGGCCCCGTCACCATCAAACACTTTTAAAATGGTTTGTTATGGGAAAAATCCATCTCTCAAATACGATCTGTCATATTCGCTGAGTCGTATGTAGTCTTTTCTATTTCTGGATTTGACTTTTTCCTAGACATGACAATGAGTAACTCGACGAGTGTCTAATTAAAGGCTGGCATTGCTTACTCGTCCGGAGCACATGATGAACCGATGGTATTTATTGGGTCAGGTTACCCAATTTCTGTTTTTGTATTTTTGCTTTTTGTTTCGTATTGTATATGCTTTTCTTGATCCGGATTTGTAATCGTATCTCGACTTTCGGCTCTTGCTGTTCGATCGATTTCCTTGCCATGTGTTAAATTTACTTGTTCCGTGGCTATGATTAGAACGAATAATCATACACTCACTTTTGTCTGGTGTTAATCCGACAAATCAAAGAACTACAATCGGAATATTAAGATAGTAAAATTTTGGCTAGGCTAAAATTTTTGTTTTTGTTTGAATTAAATTAGAACGAATGCATATCCCTCCATTTTATTCTACCTCGCTTTAAAACTGTGGAGTATATAGTAATGGGGTTATTCGTCCCGTGACAGAATTTTATAGTGCCATTTTGATCGGAACGATATTTGGGGTTTCCCATAGCATGAACGGACATCTTTTGCGTTGACATAGGGAGCTACCCATCTCTTTTCGCCACAAATCCGACACCAGTATATCACGTCTGCTAGTTTTACAAAAAAATACGTTTAAGGGGCTTCGTGTACCAGAAAGAATCGCCTTTTTTGCGAGGTCCAAACACATAGCTAAAATCGGATTCGACACTAAAATGCGGCCCAGTTGTGTACATATGTTTACTTTTAAATTATATTTTAATTATGATGATAATAGAAAACAACGTTAAAGTTAAATGATTTAGATTTAGGCAGTTTTGTGTTTCATATTTATTTACGTAATAGCAACCCATCCCTAAACTCTCTCTCGCATCGATAAATGTACTGCATCTGTCTATCTTCATCTTCCATTAGCGACACAAAACACTCCAACTTCTCCGGACAGTTACATATCTGAAAGCATATGAATCAATGTCATACATATTCAAAGAAGAATGTTTCAATTATGAAAGACTACATTATCGAAGTCAATATAATTTTAAAGTACATTATGGTTGGGAAATTATTTTTATTTTTATTATTTTGTTTTGTTTGGATGAGTTTCAACGCCGATAGTTTCGTTGGGTAAAAGAAGCCGGGGTACATTGAAAACTCCCGACCTTGGGCGTAAAAGTGGCAATACTTGTCCGTTTAGGTTGAAAGCACCCTAGAATCTAATTAAAATTAAATCTCTCACCATCACTCCCCTTTTTGCTATATCGCTATATCGTATACAACGCAGCAACCTAGCAAAAAGGTGGGAGCAAGTGAAAGATTTAATTAACAACTCGGCCAATGTTAAAGCGCTTTGCTATGGAGCTCTAAAACGAACAAATACTATAATAAGCCTTGTATGTACGAATATGCTACTATTCTGCTACAAGTTCTAATTAAATATGCTATCAAAATAAAACAGACATCTAAGGCATGCAAAGGTCACATTATCCAGGGACAGTCTATACTAACATATGTTAACAAAGTCTGATCTTTAATTATCAAACATAAACGTGAATTTGAGTCGATTTACACTATTTCTACGGTAAAGCGCCCATTGTACAGTTAGAGAATGATAAAAAACAAAAATGTGAAAATCGAAATTATTTCATAATGTTGATAATGTTTAGATCTTGTACAATTAAGATTAATAAAATTGGCATGTAATATCAAACTTTTTTGGAAATAAATAGGATGAAAATATGCATATATACCAACATAAAAAGCAACGTTATCAGTGACGTTTAACAACGTTATAAAATTTTACGTTTTAAATTTCATGGTTTAAAGTTTTGTTATTGCTGTACATCACAAAATAATTTAAAAGTAGTGAGGATCACAAGGATCGCAATGCAATTATTTTGAACATTACATTTCTACGTACCAATAAGCAGCCGGTCTTTATTTCCCAAAATATTTATATAATGTGCGTATTAGTAACATTCCAAGGAGAACCAGCAATTTACCGATTTCAGTGAAAAAATGAATAATTTAGCGACCAGATGAGACGACGGAGAGCCTGTGTCTTGATTATTTTATAACTGAATGGTATTTTATTGAATGTACTTTGCGAAAATGCAGTTTGCGTCAACGTTTTTTGGGGGCCTCGGTGGCCGAGTGGTTAAGGTAGTTCGCCTAATATTGATCACTAGGTCTCTAAACACTGAGATTGCGGGTTCGATTCTCACTGCGGGCACTGTGTTCTCGACTCCAATGTTAATTGACAAGGATTGTCAGTTTTCCTACCTAAGGTCGGGGGTTTTCTACGGGTACTCAGGCTGACTCTCCCAAAAAATTTGACGCAATGATAAAGCTGAAAAATTGTTGAATGTGGCGTTAAACACCATTCAAACTAAACCAACCGTTAAGGTTTTTGCAAGAAGGCGTACTGATTTCTATACGCTACTGTAAGTTTTTTTAAAATCTAGCCAGGCATTAATTCGGGGTTCTTCGAATGGGGTTGTTAACGGAAAATTCATTAAAATGTTTGAAAATCTGTAGAAATATACATCCAGAAATGATTAAATATTCTGTAAAGAGACGGCATACATGTATGGGTAGGAAATGTTATATATATGACTTATATGGAACTTCTTATATTTAGGAGAAAATGAAGGGGTTAAATCAGTTTTTAAAGTTGCCATATTTTAAATAAATATTATATGTCAATATGTATATTTTGTTAGTTTTTTCCATTTATTTTGATAATATATATATATATATATATTAATATCAAGTATTGCTTTGTGGGGAATGTGTCTCTTTTGTATTTCTTTTATGTTATTGCGTACTGTAAACGTGAAAAATTTTGAGGGTTAATATTTCCGCGTATAAGTGTCAAACATTTCGTATTGGGGTTATATTAAATGTTTTCTTTTATAAATTTTATTTTATTTTATTTATTTATTTATTATCATAAAGCTATTTTAACACCTTGTGTCATATAAAACAGAAATAAAGATATAACAACAAACAATTCTACAGATAAAATATTATAAATCACTTGACCTAACTTCGATTGACTGTTTTAAAAAAGAACCTAGATTCTGGACCGTCGAAAAAAAATTTGGGTTTAAAATGAGAATAAGTTTTTGTTTTTTTTATTTAAATCATTGAAATTTTTATATTCTTTCATTAGTTCTGAACAATAATTTTGCCTAAGTCGCTGATTTTTATGGCAGTAGAAGAAGAAGTGTGTTTCATCTTCAATTTCTTGAAGGGAATAGAAATTACAAAGTCGAGATTCTCGGGGTATTTTTGTATAACGACCGGACTCAATTTCTAAGGAATTATCACTTATCCGGAATTTTGTTATTAGTTTCCTATGTTCAAAGTTTTTGCAGGATAAATAAAGTTCAGGTTTAAAGGCTAGCTTCGAGTCTTTATACAAGAATAATTTATTTTGATCATTTAACTTATATATTTTATTATTAAAGAGTGTTATAATATCTATACAAATCCGATTTAATGACCTTTTTTAAATAAAATAAATTATTCCCAAGAGTGATTTTTTCGGATGTTGGTGAATTTCATTTGTTCCGTCTTCATAAGAATGTCTTTAGTCAGAAAATTTCGTAAAACTAACAATAATATAACTTTGCCTTATTTCTAACATATAAAGGAGGTACGCTGTACATGATAATAAGAATGGCAAAATCAAAATGCCGAAAAACCTCTTTAATAATGCTGTTATCGCTCTCCATACATTTTATTTTTAAAGCGCGGACCTGATAGAAACACATACTGGTAGTCGCTGATGTACAAACAAAAAATATCAACGAAATCATTATCGAACTATTTAAACGGAATTAAAAATATATAACATAACCAAAAGTTATGAAAATCCGACGATTTTATTTCGATCTTTGATCATAAAAGATTCTTGAGGGTCATGGTGTGTATTGGCGTTGTTCTTGCTGACTGCTGTACTAATTTTACAAGGATCTTTTTAACCGCGGTTTGAATCATGATATAAAAAATAAATAGGGGCTAATGGATTCTTGAATCGCTGAACGACTGCATCATAACAGAAATTATAAAGGGAATGTTGTTGTTGTAAGGGTGTGTGTGTGTGTGTATGTGTGTGTGTGGAGGGGGGTTGTTAGATGTAGATGTATCATTTAATTCAGAAAGAATCCTCGAGAATGAAAGCGTAACGTTTTAGTAATAAGGCCATTTCATGAGGACGCCGAATGTGTTATGAAATATCTTTAATTTTATATATAAGCCTTGCAGTCGTTGACATAGTTTGAAAGTGTATGGTCACACACTCGAATTTCGTCCATACTCGAATTTCGGCGATTTTCCTTCATTCAGCAATGTAAACAATGAACTTAAGGCTAAATTACTTTCAAAATACTGTGCATTTATTGCTCTAACCAATTGACTCCTAATAATAAAATATAGCGCGTTTCAACGAAATTAACGTCCGTTAAACCGACACACTTTCATCGCCGAAATTCGAGAGTACTAGTATATTAGTACGTGTAGTCATGAGAAAATCATTGACAAAAATTTGTCGGGTCTTTATCGAGGATAGGTTTCCCCTTTTTTGGTAGAATACGATTAAAATTTTTGTATTCTAGAATACGATGTATTATTCAAATAAAAGTTGCTTTATGACAGAATAATCTCGCCATCCATTATTTAAGGTGCTCATGATTGAGTTGTCTTTCTTTTGTCATGCATTTCACCCAATCATCACTCGCGGAAGCACAATATCTCCATGGAAGCGCGTGATTTTTGGCTGTCGTTTATGTTGTTTTAACGGAAAACACGTTTAACGGAGATTACAATATACAGTTTTATAAATTGTTCTCTATTATAAAGAACGGTTTCAAGGTTTCAGTCACGTATATTAGTTTTGCATGTAATCTTGCAATTAGGCATTAAAATTCAAGCAAATTTGTCCTTGCATTATAGCTTTCCTGGGGTTTAACTGAGATTACAGCTTAAAAAATCGGAACACATGTTGTGGTATTAAGAGAGGGTTTGTTTTAGCCAACTCCCCGGAACAACTCAGTTATGGACTGAATTTATTGCCTTGAAAGAGAAGAATAAGAAGATTATAAAAATAAAACATAATTAAAAGCATTACTTCGTATTTTGTCATTTTTGTTTTTGTTAACGGATACAACAATCTGTTAAGGGGACTTTTTATAAGTTTAGAATATTGACCGTTCTTGAATATCGAAGAGCAAAATTTTTATGTTTTAAATTGGTGAATAATGTGACAAAACATTTATATAAAAATGACCCGTATCAAACGCACTTTAAAGCAAAAAACAGTCATCATTCACATTATGCACTTATATGGGAATGTCATTTTCGTCATAGATATTCATTTTATCATAATGCGCATGCGCAACACGCACGTGTTTGTCGATTAATTTGCTAGTTTTCACAATTCTGTATATTGCTTCATTCATATGTATCGCTCACTAAGATACAAATATCTTACGAAAAAAATCTTGACAATGAGAAATTACAATTCTTATCATGGGCGCTTTACCGTAGAAATAGTTAAAAGCAATTGAAAGCTGGCTTAGTGATTTAATTATCTTTAGTTCATTTTCACGGGTCATAATTGTGGATAAGTTTGTTTATCTTATAGTTAACTAGCCATAATATAAGATTATGGATAAAAGCGAATGCCAACACTGCATGGATAATGTCGGAGTTATTACAAAGTGGGTTGTTACACCGCACATTATGGATAAAATGTGACTTTTGCTTGTCATATATAGAGATCATACCTGTCTTTTTCCTGTGTCAACAACATCATCGTACCATATAGGATCATTGCATGCGTACGACACAGGTAACTTTATATACTCTGGGCACTAAAACGACAACCTTTAATTAATGTATTTACATGTATTTACATTGATTGTTGTAAGGATTTTATTTGTTCGCAATCTCGAATTTATTATGTCTGGAAGTTCCTAATGGGCTTCTGTATCAGAAGAATGTGCTCAACACAATGTGGAGTGAAAAAAGCACAGTTCAAAAACGTTAACAGGAACCAACAGTAACAGTATGGCCGGGAAAAAAGGACGTGGAGATAAATATGACGTCAAAGTTCTCAAACTCTGTCCAAAACACATAAACATACTCATGACAACAACAACAACAACAACATGTTCCGTCCAAAAAAAACATTAACATTAACAAGACGACAACAAGAAATGTTTCCCCCAACATAACACGACAAAAACAAGCATGCTCCGCACAAAACACACTAACTGAAAAAAAATGACAACAGCAAAGCATGTCCCGTACCTTAACAGATAAATATAATAGAGACATAACAATAAACATTACCTGTCTAATAAACATAAACAAGATGACAACAGCAAACATTCCAGGTCCACAACATAAACAAATAAACAAAACAACAACAAAAAACCTGCCCCGTACAAAACACATAAATATAAACAACACGCAACAAAAAACGTGCCCGTCCAAAGACATGAACACAAACGAGATGGCAACAACAACATCCCAGGTCCATAAAATATGAACAAAAAACGATGACAACCACAAAGATCCCTGTCCAAAACACATACCCAATCATAAACTGAACAACATACATTCAACGCACTTCAAAACATATGCACCTAAACAGGGCGACAACAACAAACATGGAATAGACAGGACAACAGCAAAAACCATGATGCGATCAAAAACAAGACAACAACAAACAGTCTCCATGCGTGTGAACGCCATAGCTGTCTTCTGTGGTGGAAAATGTGATATTTTCAGTCTTAACTTTATATTCAGTACTTCTTTCTTCATATTGAGTGGATTTTACATTATGTTTAGTAGATATTTCATTATGTTCAGTAGTTTTTTCATTATGTTCAGTAGATAAACCATTATGTTCAGTAGATACACCATTATGTTCAGTAGATATTTCATTATCTTCAGTAGATATTTCATTAAGTTCAGTAGACATTTCATTATGTTCAGTAGTATTTTCATTATGTTCAGTAGATATTTCTTTATGTTCAATAGAAATTTCATTATCTTCAGTAGATACAACATTATCTTCAGTAGAAATTTTATTATATTCAGTAGATGAACACCTTTATGTTCAGTAGAAATTTTATTATATTCAGTAGCAATTTAATTATATTCAGTAGATACACCATTCATTTTGTTCAGTAGATTTAATATTATATGCAGTAGTTAAACCATTATGTGCAGTAGATTGTTCTTTATGTGCTTTTTCATTATATGATGGCGGTCGATCTTTCCGAATTGTGCCGAACATAAACGAATCCGGACATATACTCACTCAAAATAGAAACGCAACATCGGATAATTTTTTTTCAAATAACTTTTGCGGACAAATAACCTTTAAATATTCAAATATATATACACAACATCATAATTACACCTTAATTAAAGGTTTCCAGGTGAAAGCATTTAGGTTCATGCACCCTTGAACGACTGTGATCGAAATCTGGAACACACTATGAATTACGCATTGCTAAAAACAGAGTCGACTTTGACGTGCAAATCATGGGTATTTTTTTAACTCGAACAATCGGTATAAAACCCCGCTATTTCTTTTCTTGACTGCATCAGTAAAATAAAATTCTGATCAGGTGACGCTATGCCAGGGTTAGATGCTGCTACCCGGAATATCGCTATCGGTCGAATCGATGCCGGGGAATAACAGAACGTTGTTGCCAGAACGCACAATGTTCATCGTAGCACAATTTCACGCCTTTGTAGACGCTACCGGCAGATTGGTACTACGACAGACGGACTACGGAACAGGACTATAGCTGGGTTGCGCCGTATATCAACACAGACACTACGCAATCGGTTACGCTCTCATGGATTGCGGGCAAAAAGACCTTACGTCGGAGCAACACTGAGACGCCAACACCGCCGAGCAAGGATTAGATGGTGTACTACCGTTCGTGTATGGAATTTACAGAACTGGAGAAGAGTGTGGTTCAGCGATGAGTCACGTTTTCAGCTTGAAAAGCGAGATGGTCTCATACGGGTGTACAGGCGCCGAATGAACGTTTTGCGCAAAACTGTGTTGTAGAAAGAGAATTTTACAATTTTGGCGGAGGCAATGTTATGATGTAGGCCGCTATCTCTTACGCCAGGAACTCACAGCTAATACATATCCAAGGCAATCTTAACGCTGTTAGGTATAGAGACGAAATTATACGGCCGCATTTATTGCCCGTAATTGACATTCAAAGAGAAATTTTTCAACACGACAATGCCTGACCATATACAGCACGTGTAACAGTAGATTTCTTAAAGCAATAGAATGTCAATGTGATCCGTTGGCCATCACGATCTCCGGATCTTAACCCAATTGAATATGTGTGGGATGAACTGGATCGACCAACGACAACCAAAAGTTCGTGGACGAAAAAATTGAAGATGATGTTCCACCATCTTAATGATTCTGATTTATTAAGGTTGGGCGTTGAGACAATAGGTGACCTCCTGCGGCTGAGTGACGCCATGAGATCAACATCAAAAGCAACGAGGAGTGGCACTCCCGGTAACACGGTTGATATTCTCATGGCGTCTCTCAGCCGCAGGCTTACACCTATTGTCCCAACTGCCCAACCTTATCAAATCAGAATCATTAAGATGGTGGATCATCTCATCTTCACTTTTTTCGTCCACGAACTTTTAAAACATGTTAGATAGATCAAGTTGTTCGAGAGCATGTTTGATACTACTAGCAGACGACATTTTAATCGGTAAAAAAGGAAAAAAATCTAATAAATGTATCCGGATTCGTTTGTGTTCGGCATAATTCGGAAAGATCGACCGCCATCATATAATGAAAAAGCACATAAAGAAAAATCTACTGCACATAAAGGATTAACTACTGCATATAATGTTAAATCTACTGAACAAAATGAATGGTGTATCTACTGAATATAATAAAATTTCTACTGAATATAATAAAATTGCTACTGAATATAATAAAATTTCTACTCAACATAATGTTGCATCTACTGAAGATAATGAAAATTCTACCGAACATAACGAAATATGTACTGAACAAAATGAATGGTGTATCTACTGAACACTATGAAATTTCTACTGAAGATAATGAAATATCTACTGAACATAATGAAATATCTACTGAACATAATGAAAATACTACTGAACATAATGAAATATCTACTGAACATTATGAAATATCTACTGAACATAATGAAATATCTACTGAACATAATAGTGTATCTACTGAACATAATGGTTTTTCTACTGAACATAATGAAAAAACTACTGAACATAATGAAATATCTACTAAACATAATGTAAAATCCACTCAATATGAAGAAAGAAGTACTGAATATAAAGTTAAGACTACTGAAAATATCACATTTTCCACCACAGAAGACAGCTATGGCGTTCCATACTATGCGTGTGTTAAAAATACATTAGCATAAACAGGATAACAATAAAGGCTCCCAATGCCACCGTCGGAAAACGGACAGCACAAACAAAGACGGCTTGTAATGATATAAACACATGCAGGTCAAAACGAGTTATGATGCGGAGCATCAATTCGCGGCAGAAATATTATTATTACGGGTGGTGGCTTTACGAGCGTCGAACACCATTCTCCCCTCGTAATTTGCTAAGCATTGGTAAGGTAAAATGCTAATTTTTGTAGATTTCGTCACTTCTAACTGAAAAACGTTAAGTTTAGAACAAAAGATTTCTTTATTCACACATTTAAACCTCAAGATTGATAAGATTCTATTTGCACCCCGCAAGATCTCTGCCTTAGACACATGTTTCAATACTGCTATTGACTATGCAGGAGTTTGCTTGATATCGTTATGTTATTTTATCGCTGTTCAAAGTTTGTTTATTTGCAGATGTTGTTCTGTTGTAGTGTGTCAAAAGATCTACAGTCTATATCATGTCATGCATGTATATTTGCTGCAGTTCATGTGGTTTTAAAACTCCATTAAACAGTGTAAAACAAGGAGAATTGAGTGTGTGGTTGAATGCAAAAATAGATCACCAGGGAAAAGAGATAATTTGATTTGATTGCATTCAAATGATTGAGAAGTAAAAGTTAACCGAGGATGACGACGACTGAGACAGTTACGACAATAGCTCAACTGGTGAGCTAAACGAGTAAAGGATTGGAAAACAAAAACAGCATAATTAAGAAAAACTAATCAAAAGTCAATATATGAAGGACAGGGATTAAATGGACATTTTATCAGCAGAGTAGAGAAGTCGTTTTATTTATTTATTTATTTATTTATTTATTTATTTATTTATTTATTTATTTATTTATTTATTTATTTATTTATTTATTTATTTATTTATTTATTTATTTATTCATTCATTCATTCATTCATTCATTCATTCATTCATTCATTCATTCATTCATTGATTGATTGATTGATTGATTGATTGATTGATTGATTGATTGATTGATTGATTGATTGATTGATTGATTGATTGATTTATTTATTTATTTATTTATTTATTTATTTATTTATTTATTTATTTATTTATTTATTTATTTATTTATTTATTTATTTATTTATTTATTTATTTATTTATTTATTTATTTATTTATTTATTTATTTATTTATTTATTTATTTATTTATTTATTTATTTATTTGTCGAGAGAGAGTTTTTGTATGCCCAATACATCATCCGAAGTCAGGAGTTCTGAGTCCGCGTTTGCTCCCTGATTTGGGAGGATGGTCCAATAGAACGATGTGAAAATCGACTCCACGTTAACTATGTTTTATTTTCTAACATGCATAAAATAAAAAAGCTTACGATTTCTTGTCCAGATGCAGAGCCACTGACTAGCAAAAAAAATAATAAAGTCCACTTCATAGCTGTTCAAAAGCTAAACCTCGACTAAGTTACAAATTTACTAACAAATAATATAATTCAACAACAGTATTAAATTAATTAGTTGTAAAGGAACACAATAGGCTAACAATAGCGGTATCTAATGGGCGGTAACACATGGTCACTGGAAAGATTCCATATATTAGTTTTTAGTTTCGATTAATTTTATGAATAATTAGTCATGTTCCATGAAGACTCTATATACAGTATTAATTTACGTCACGTATTGGAGAAAACAGATGATCGCATATGGCAAATATTTATTTATAATATAGTATTGTATTCCTAGCAGATCATCTTTCTATCCATTACGAATAGGAGGGTCAATAAAAATATGAAATTAAGATTTATATTTGACAAATAACACGTCTTGTGAATCGATGGACAAAAACGATATACGTCAAGGTCACGGGAATATAAGGTCTTACCTTGAGCGCTCCCTGTACAGACATAGTTATTGGTTCAAATACAAGCCGTTTATTTCTCATAAGTTATAACAACATTATAAAGATTCCTCCACATTACAAAGAGCTCTCTGAGGCCTCAGTGGCCCAGTGGTTAACTTAGTTTGTCTAATATTGATCACGTGGTCTGTCAACACTGAGGTGCATATTCGAGTCTCACTGCGGGCAGGGTGTGCTCGACTTGCTATTTTTCCTACTAAAGGTTAGGGGTTTTTTCTGGGTACTGCGGCTTCCTCCCCAATAGAAACTGGACGCCATGAAATAGCTGAATAACTGCTGTAAGTGGCGTTAAACATCATTCAAACAAACAAACAAGAGCGCTCTACACAGTGGATTTTCATTGTATATGTAGCGCTCCGAATAATACGTAGAACGGCCCAAATAATTTTGCTAAAATTTAACATTAGATTTGATCACAACAGCTTGATTCATAGGTTCCTGAACAAAACGATCCTTCATGCAAATCCAAAATGATTGTGCTATAAAATAGGGAACGTTGTTGTGTGTCCTTTTATCAGAGTGGTTCAAAGAATATCAAAGGAAAGTGGTTAAAACAAACATTAAATGTTAAAGGGGGTAAAGTGAGTCAGAATTCTTACGTAATGAGTTCCCGAGCTTTTTCTTGGCTATCGGTGATTCAAGCGGCAGAAAATGTTCACTAACCATCGCGTACAAACAGGATGGAGCTTGATAAAGTACTGTATCCCGATATGCACAATTCTATAGATCATTCGATTTTATTTTATCTTGGCGAAATCACAGGTTCTACATTACCGCGCCTTATATCACGAGGTATACATATGCAACCTTACAAAGCAATGACAAACAGAAAACTTGCAAACAAACACTCGTACATTAACAAAAAACAAACACAACAAACACTCGTACATTAACAAAAAACAAACACAACAAACACTCGTACATTAACAAAAAACAAACACAACAAACACTCGTACTTTAACAAAAAACAAACACAACAAACACTCGTACATTAACAAAAAACAAACACAACAAACACTCGTACATTAACAAAAAACAAACACAACAAACACTCGTACATTAACAAAAAACAAACACAACAAACACTCGATCGTACATTAACAAAAAACAAACACAACAAACACTCGTACATTAACAAAAAACAAACACAACAAACACTCGTACATTAACAAAAAACAAACACAACAAACACTCGTACATTAACAAAAAACAAACACAACAAACACTCGTACATTAACAAAAAACAAACACAACAAACACTCGTACATTAACAAAAACAAAACAAAACTAAACTAAAACAACCTATCAGAACAAAGCAAAGGGGTTACACTTGTATCATAATTTGGATTTTGTCCTATTGTCTTCATTTTCAGACAAAAATTGGCTGCTTCAAAGAGGTTCAAATGAAGAGTGTCTTAATTGAGTAGCGTCTGTTGGATTAACATCCTTAAGGGTTAGGGACAAAGAAGGGAGAAACGACATCGTAGCTATACTCGATGAACGAGGTGTTACATCAACAAGACAGAGTTTTAAAAGTCGCACCGTAACATTCTGTATCTAAAAAACACAATGGTAGACAGAATTTTACTGCCGTTATAATCCGAAGTTAGTTTTGTGATTTGTCGGATTAACTCCAAAAAATCGACGGTATGATTATTAGTTCTAACACAAAGGTACTAGTCACGATACACAGTACGAGTTCTAATTGACAATATCAGCAAGAAAAATGCCAATGAATCCGACTGAACAACAAGAGCCGAAAGTAAAGGGATTATTAAAAATCCGGATTCAGACAAACATACAATACGAAACAAAAACATACAAACAGAAAACGAGTAACCCCGCCCAATAAAAAAGAACTCGGTAAGAAAAAAACCGAGCCTGTCTAAAATTAAACATCCGTCCGTTTTTAATTGTCATATCTAGGAAAAATTCAATCCAGGAATAGAAAAGACTGCCTAGGACTCGGAAAAAATGTCTGGTTGTATTGAGAGACGGATTTACTATAACGACCAATTAGGTCATGAGGACGGATATTGAACTTCTGAACATCAACCTGGGCACGACCATAGCTAAGTATCTTAGAAGTCAACAGCAGTGAGCGGTCTTGAAATTTTTGCAAAAGATATGTTGCGAAACATACACACAATACTAGTTCGACAATCCTCTGCCGTCCAACGCTTTTTTGCACACAATACGCTGGAGCAGGAGCTGTTGAAATGTTGATATCGGCTATCGGACGAACGGCAAGCTGACAGTTGTAAAGTTGAAATCATCACTGATTGTAGAATCTAGTTGTTTTCTGAGTATATTTCTAGGAGTATGTCTAATTAGGAGGCCGACATAAATGTATTGGTCGTGTCTTCAATTTTAATCTCGCTTTTAAAGACTTAATGCAATATAGTCAAATAATTTAGACCAGTCTGGACCAGTCTTTTCAGACGAAGAATACGTTTTTACCTATGGTGTAAACCCGTCCTTGCTGTTGGGGCGATGCTACACTTGTTTTTCGGGATTACTAGTATAGCTTTTATCTGCATATCTGCCAGCATGTTGTTTGTGCCGGACTTCAAGCGGCAACAGCTTGGTATATTTTGACTACACGGCCCTCCTCCCTTGATTTATAGTCCTTATAGCGATAGAGCTCCTCTTCGCTGAAATCGTTCCAGTTGAGCTTAGGAACTAATATCAATTGATGACACCATATTAGGCGTTGTAACGGAGCGGACTAATGATATTATAAGCATTTATTAGACATACTTTTGGGTTTCATCTCAAGAACCATAGTGTGGAACTGACTTTTTAAAGTTGTGTTGGTAATTTATGGGTTATCCTTTTGAGATCTTAAGATATTTGTAGTTCTAGATTAAATTTGTGCGGCCTTGTTCTATGATGTGATTGTTAAGTTGGCAGAAATTATGGAGTTTCTGCTTTATTGATAATTTATAGCACTTCCTCCGTAAATGGCGGATTTCTGTACAATGCAGATGAGCTCACGCGCACTCATCTGTACTCGTTGCGTCATCCAATCGAAACACGTGAAACAATAACGTTGTTAATATGACATCATGTCAAACGTTTTATGACGTTCTGATTGGGTGTTGTAGACAAAAGAGACAAAATCAAAGAGTGAAAATCAAGATATGAAAGTTACTGGTTTTCGGAAGAAACTGGTACTATCAAGTGCTTTTAGGAAAGCCCTGTGATTTTCGCTTCACTCGCAAAAAAAACCATAAAATTTCTATTACTCATGGAAGATCACCCAGTCTTTGATGTTGTTTATTTCCCCGTAAAGCAGGCAGCCGTCTGTAGGTCGACTATCCGCAAAAATCGACTAAACCTAAAAAATTTACGGATAGTCCCAAATCAAAAATTCTTCGACTAAACCAAAAAACGTGTCTACTTCAAGGTTGGATATATTTTGGAACAGGGCTAGGGTTTTTGGATCCTAGAAATATAGGTAGAGGACATGTAGGCCTATTCCAGGTTTGAGCCGATTGGTGGCCTAAGATAAATTAGTCTTGATGTTTAGGTGGGGTAGTCTCCTTTAAAAGCATATATCTTAGTCTTTAACGGGACTAGGGTTTCTGATTTCTAATACCAAGTATTTCTTGTGAAATTTGCATTCCTATTTCAACAGAACAGTAAGCTGATGAAATAAATGATTCGTGAACACACTTAATCTAAATAAAAATATTGTCCGCAACAGAACTATATTTTTGTCTATAGATATAAGCATCATGTTCTAAGGCTGTTATTATCAGGGTTAACATTAAAATGTCATCTTATACACATATTTGCATGTACAGTTTATTCATTTAATTTTTTTTTTTTTTTTTTTTTTTTTGGTTTATTCGATAAAATTTCTTGTTTCGATTATCCGATAAAACTAAAGAATTCTAACCTTTACTATTGAAATATATATCAAAACGTCATGTCAAGGCCAGTTGTGTTTATCGTATTTTATTTCAAAACCAAACAGTCCCAACTTCCTATGGTTTCAATTAAAACCATATAAATAAAGTTAGAAACAATCACTCTTACTTTGTATGAAATAATATTAATCAAAATTGAACAACGATTTTTATATTTAGAAAAATAATCATTTTTGCGGATAGTCTCAAACAACTTTTTTGGTTTAGTCGAAGAATTTTTTATTTGCGACTATCCGTAAATTTTTTAGGTTTAGTCGATTTTTTCGGATAGTTGACCTACAGCCGTCAGAAACTGAAGTCTTACTGGATTTTACAGTTTTAATTAAACTTTTGCTCAAAGATATTCTTTGTTACGTTATTTTTAGTTAGTTGAATAGACTTAGAATGGGAAGAAAACCATTTGAGACCTTTACCTAAAAATCATTATAATGTATATTGGAATTATATGGTTCGTAGTTATGCTAGAAAAATATTGTTGGTAATAGATCTATTCACGCATCCTAACACGTGATCCAAACATGGCGACTACCTTTCATTTCAGCAAGGAAACACCTCCCGATTCAGTTTTTACTGATATACAATCACTTAACAAATTCCAAACAAACGTAAGAAATGATTTTTTCTTTTTATAATATTATTTATGTCGATCTATATAAACTCCAGCAGTGGGACTCGAAATGGCATTTGACGTTCAACCCTCAGAAGTCTACCACCATCAGGTTTACCATCAAATAAAAGCAGTGACGAACTACACACTTCATGGATACACCGTGGAAGTCGTTAATCAAGGCAAATATCTTGAAGTGGAGTCTAACATAGCCAATGACTTACAGTGGAAAACCCATATCAACCAGACAGTAAGTTAGGCATCAAGGATTTCCGTACGAAACCTAGTCCAGGGCGCTGTACACCCAAAGTCATCTGCCAATACATACTGCTCCATGGTAAGAACATCTTTAGAATATGCCTGTATGGTATGGGACCATTGGAAGAACAGCTTTGGATAAAGACAGAACAAGTTCAAAGACAGGTAGCCAGATTTATGTTCAATTAATCAGATACATATGTAACGTTGCAGTCTTGCAAACGTAAAATAAATTAAAAAGATGATCTCAATAATTTCTACTTTACTTTATAACAACATGTGCATCATCCAAAAGCATCATACAACACAGAGACCAATATGGATACAATGAAATCCGGATTACAGCATCATCAATACACATAAAGAGGAATAACTCTCGCATAATTTACCTAACGTCTTGACCATACCATACTGATACACTACACATGTCACCAGGATGTGTTACCAATCTGCTGCAAAAGCTTGAATGGGAGCCACTCAAATATCGAAAATCTTGAAAATTCATCACTTAAACAGCCGGTAACTTGGTTGAAACACCTGTTTATTATTCTTAAGGAATCATTTGTTTATTTTTATTCAACCAAGATATTTTAACAGTACATTTTGCTTTAGATTCATTGTTTGCATCGCAGAATGAAGGAAAATCACTGAAATGTGTCCATAATTGTTCAGTAAAATTTTCTAAGAAAGAATTGTTAGGTGTATCTTTGTCCAGTAAAACTAAGGGGATTGGACACTAGCTAAGTCTAAGGTATAATAATGACCATGTGGGATCATTTAAAAAAAAATAAAATCAGTGAAAATCATGAACAATTTTAACAAACTTCTGACTTTGTTGATGTATATTGTCATAATTCATAATTAAACATTTAAAAGGTTATAGACCAACCAACTGGTATTTTTCTGGCATTTCAGCATATATTATTTTGGTTGTGAATCTCCCAGATTCATTTGGATGAGGAAGCATGAATTGTTAGCAGGTTTTCAAAAAGTCAGTGCAAAGTGTTTAAACTGTCTCCTTTAATGCAAACTATCTATGCCTGTATTGTAAAGACAAGATTCCTTTTTCTGTCATATTCTGAAAGAATAATGTTTTCAAAAACAGAAGAAATAGGTAATAGTTGAGAATACAATGGATTTAAGCATACCTTTGTGACCCTTTTTCAAACACATTTTTTTCACGAGGACATCTCAATCCAGTTATTTATTTTCAGCTTCTATTTTAAAAGAAACTCTTTAATTTTAAATGCCAATAATTGTTTGAAAGAATGTCTCCATTATTACACTACATTTTATTTTTTATTCTATATCTATAGTTGGGGCCTCGGTGGCCGAGTGGTCAAGGTAGTTCGTCTACTATTGATCACATGGACTGTCAACACTGAGATTACGGGTTCGATTCTGACTGCATGCAGGGTGTACTCGACTCCAATCTTAATTGACAAGGATTGCCAGTTTCCTACCGCATGTTGGGGGTTTTCTCCGGGTACTCCGGCTTCTTCCCCCAATAAAAACTGGACACCATGATATAGCTGAAAAATTGCTGAAAGTGGCGTTAAACAACAAACAAACAAACAAAAAATATATCGATAGTTGTACTAGTAGTTATGTCCCATGTTATACTAGAAACTTATAAAGCAATATACTGGTACCAAATTCTTCATATACTTAGTAGGCCCTATACAAGTTTAGAAAAAAATAAAAATAAAAATAAAAACATGTATTACTTTATTTTTGTTTTTTTTTTTTTTTTTTTTTGCTAAATCAACGTATGCTTAAAGATTACTAAAGGACATATTGTCTCAATGGGATTTCTGTACCCCCAATAAGTCATAAACCTCAGAACCCCCCTCCAAATAAAATGATGATCCTTTTATCACTTATTACACTGAATAGTTCATACAGCCATGAAATTACTTTTTGTTTTTGTACACCTTTTAATTAATTTAATTTCTCACGATCTTACCAACTCTGATTAAAAATGTGGCTATTTTTACTAAAATTTATATACTGAAGTTAGTAATTACACTTATGACATTTAAAGTAAATAATGTATATTCTTCCTACAAACACACTTTCAAAATTTGAATAAGCATTTATTACAAATTTAAATATAAATAACAACACATTCGCTTTAATTTTGTGGCCACCTGTCACACTTGTTATGTGTAAATGTTTCAATAAACAATTATGTCCTAAGACCATCGCAAGGTCACTTATACCTGTGTCATTATATAATTTGTCTAATTAATGAAAGCCATAAACATCAAATATCCATCTTGAACTTTCTCAAAGTTGAGATCATGGCTATGAGTTACTGCATAAGGATGTACTGTACTGTTGTATGGATTATTTAATCTTGAATTTTCTTAGAGTAAAGAATGATATTTATTGTTTTTTGTTCAAGCTCAATATTATCTAAATAAATTACATCATTAAGAGAGCTATATTTACCAAAAAACAAACTTTAACACTTGTTCATAGATGACATTTGACACTGAAGGCCATCAGTTGGTGAAAATTTAGTCTTATCTATTTATATATATACATGTATATATTTATTGTATAATAGAAACATCTTTATTTGTATCATTGCATGATTCTCTAGACTTGTATATTATTTGTTTGTTTATGCTTTATCGTCATGTTGGCGATCAGATACTTAGTAAATATGCTGGTTGGTAGCTTTGTTGAGACTCTTTATTTATAAATTGATCTATATAAATGTGTCAGTTTTACTTATTTCCATGTAATTTGTATTTCAGCAATTTAATGAACTAGTAGAATATTCCTTAGAATTTTTATCTGACCCAGGAAAGGTATGTACATTATAATGCAATATTAACAAGTCAGACATGCATATTTTTTTATGTTTTGATTATGTATTTAACTATTAAACCAAGGAATTACCTTTTTTAACAGGTGTCAATATATTATATGTATTTGTTTATGTTAAATGTTTTATGTATTTATCAGTACACGATATCTATTATTTTCTGGACTGCAACCTTAATTGACAAGGATGGCCCGTTTTCCTTCCAAATGTTGGGTTTTCGCTGGGTACTCCATCTTCCTTACCAATAAAAACTGGATGCCATGATAAAGCTGAAAAAATAATGAAAGGCATGTTGAAAATCCATTCAACAAACAATAAATTGTGACAACTAAACACACAGCAGATATAACTTTGTTGAATTATCTCCCCTAGATCAAAATTGTTCTTCCAGCTTGTAGCGATGACTTTTCTTTTATTTTGAATTTGCATGAACATATTTGACAGGCTTCTCGGTTGATGACCAAACTAGATGACTTTGCAGAACAGAATGGTGTTAACAGTAATGCGTTGAAGGGTGTATTTAAAAGTTTAATCTCCATTCCTAATGGTAAGTGATGTTCATTTATCACTATATAGTAAAGGATCATTATGGCATTTTATTGGCCTTGCTATCACAGAAGTAAATTCCTTCAGATTTCCACAATTTGCTTTCTAAACTTTAATTATAGAATAATTAATTGGGCGGAGTGAATATCCAAAATATGATCATGAGTGCCACATAACGCATCTGATTAAACGAGTGCACGGAACTTGTTCCGCCAAGTTCCGCGCACAAGTTTTATCTGATGCTTTATGCAGCCCAAGTGATCATATTTTGGATATTCACGATGCCCAATTGATTATCCTATTTATTATATAGATAAAAATTGTTTTCGTAAAATGTTCATGCTTAATCCTAAATTTTATGAACGGCGGATGAATATCTGTATAGTACAAAACCCGAGAGTGAAAATAAACGATAATTTTCACATGTGATTTACCGTGATTTCTGTCACTCGGAAAATTCGATATTTCATCTCTATCTATATAATTACTATATTTATCCTATGAGCATCATTAATAATCATAATCATTCTTTAGAGAACATGTAGGTCATTTTCAAACATATACATATAGCAATATTATGCTATTGAATTTTGATTTGTTTCTTTTTTTTAGATATTTGCTGATAAGATTCACTATCAGATTACTTATTTATTTATAAACTGCATGTTATTACATGATGAGACACATAATTTAGACTTGCATATAAGCCTTGATTTTGCCAATAATGTGTAACAGACCTGATGTTTTGTCTTTATATTTCAGGGGCTTTAAAGACAAATCTTACTGTATCTCAGCTGAAAGAAGATCTTGTAAATCTAGGTATATCCCCTTTCTTTTTTTAATTTATGAGGGAAAACTACTGCAGTTAAAATAAAAAAACATTAAAAGAATCTATCAATACACACGAAATAAAAAAAACAAACCAGGATTTGTATTATTAATTTATTTGTAAGAATCTGTTAAGTTTTAATGTTTATGTCTGCAGACATAACTATCAGTAGCATAGTAATGAAATCCAGAGAAATTTGTCCGTGTCTGTGTCAGCATTGTGAAATACAGTATCTACAACCTACATTACTACCTGCCTATCTAATGTCTGTCTTCTGGCTGAAACCACTCAGCCAATTTTTTCATTATTGGCCACAATCATCCTATTAGTCAGAAGTTGTGTAATGAATTGCTTTTAGTGTGGTTGTCCTTACATTACGTTTTTTGACAAAATTTTCAGTTTTAACAATATATCTTAAAACTATAAGAGCTCAGTTGACTTTGTAAGTTGCTTAAGTGATCAACAAGACAATGCCTGCAAAACATATAGAGTTGGTCCAAAATTGACAGACCACAGCTTAAAAAAGTTATTGCCCTTGAATAACAATTTCAATGACACTTTAGACTTTTCCTGTAACCTAGGAACTGTATCAGCTAGAATGAAACTGTAAATGGCAGCAAAACAAGTCACAGGATTCACTTTATTGGTCTGAAATTTTCAGATGACTCCCTATAGGAGTTATTGCCCTTTAATGACAAATAACCAGTTTTTGCCATAGAAATTTTAAAATGTAATACCTTGAGTAAAACTGTAAGTTGCAAAAATTATCAGAAGGAGAAGACTAACAAATCATTTTAACTGAAAATTGTCCTATGACTCCTTTTAGAAGTCATTTCCCTTAATAACTTTATATAACAACTGTGTTGAAATTTATTTTCTTGGACTTGACTTGTTTAACACCAACTGCTTCCTGTTTATTTTTAGGTTTATCAGAAGAGAAGGCTGATTATTTTTGTCAACAGGTTTGTTGTTTAGTATATAACGGGAGGTAATTCAGGTTGATGATGAACTGCAAATCATAGAAAACATCAAAGACAAAAACTATTCCGAAAAGTTTTTATTAATAAAATGTCAATAATTTATTTTGCTTTTGTAAGCTGAAATCTGACTGGCCAATTAAATTTAGCAAGTTTTACAATATAATTTGCATTGGTCACAAGATGTATAATTGTTTTTACCATTACAATAAGTTAAATTGATGGAATATTTCTAATTTCTGAACAGACTATTCTCTGTTATGCTGGTTGTGGTTTATTTGGCATAAAACTAATTTATATGGTATATACACTGTTTAGAGATTTAAAAACATTCCTTAAATATAACCAGTACCTAAGTCCATTGTATTAAAACCAATCATCGATAAGATTTTCATTGGATACAGTATGATTATGTAATAAGATACAAAGCATGGAGTTCTATTACTTTTCTTTGGTAAGTGTTTTCTTGTAAGAAAATTGTTAGTTTGATTTTATCATGAAATTTCATCGAATGTTTCTGTATATAAGAGATGAAATATTAAATAATTCTTTCATGATTAATTTTATTTATGTATATTTGTTGTTAACTAAGGTATTTGAGGTTGCAAGTAACCAAATTTTAGTGTTGTTATTTCAGTCAATTGGTTTAGGTTGCAACTAGATGTTTTTAACGGCATTAGTCTTATGACTGTCAGCAGACGTCTGGTATCATTTTTTGGTTGTAGAGATATACCATGCATAAATGAGTCAAAATTAACAAATCAGTAATCAGGGGCCTCGGTGGCTGAGTGGTTAAGGTAGTTGGTCTACTATCAATCACTTGATCTGTCAACACTGAGGTTGCGGATTCAAATCTCACTGCCAGCAGGGTGTACTCGACCTCCAAGGTCAGGGGTTTTCTCCAGGTACTTCCACTTACTCTCACCAATCAAACGAAAAAGTAAATCAGTAAACAAGCAATATAAACTAGTCTATAATAACAACAGATTTTTTCTTGAGATATAAATAAATGAATATTTAAAATGATGGTTGATTTCTGTTTTAGTGGACCAGTAATTTGGCAGCTTTATCTAAGGGAGCATTAGGACAAACCCTGACTGTTAACCAACTCGTAGACATGGAATGGAAATTTGGAGGTTATTAGTACATAGTTGTGTTGTCAATAAAAATACATTCTTAATGTTTTATTTGATAGAAGTAAAGCAGAATAAGGTTTAATAAAACACGATTTTATAAAGGAGGAAAGGGTAGGAGGTGTATAGAGAGGATAGGGTAGGAGGTGTAGAGAGAGGATAGGGTAGGAGGTGTAGAGAGAGGATAGGGTGGGAGGTGTAGAGAGAGGATAGGGTAGGAGGTGTAGAGAGAGGATAGGGTAGGAGGTGTAGAGAGAGGATAGGGTGGGAGGTGTAGAGAGAGGATAGGGTTGGAGGTGTAGAGAGAGGATAGGGTGGGAGGTGTAGAGAGAGGATAGGGTATGAGGTGTAGAGAGAGGATAGGGTGGGAGGTGTAGAGAGAGGATAGGGTGGGAGGTGTAGAGAGAGGTGGATAGGGTGGAAGGTGTAGAGAGAGGAGGATAGGGTAGGAGGTGTAGAGAGAGGAAAGGGTTGGAGGTGAGAAAGAGGATTTGGTGGAAGATGTAGAGAGAGGATAGGGTAGGAGGTGTAGAAAGAGGAGGATAGGGTGGAAGGTGTAGAGAGAGGATAGGGTGGGAGGTGTAGAGAGAGGAGGATAGGGTGGAGGCATAGGGAAAGGAGGATAAGTTGTGAGGTGTAGAGAGAGGATAGGGTGGAAGGTGTAGAGAGAAGAGGATAGGGTGGAAGGTGTAGAGAGAGGAGGATAGGGTGGAAGGTGTAGAGAGAGGATAGGGTGGGAGGTGTAGAAAGAGGATAGGGTAGGAGGTGTAGACAGAGGATAGGGTGGGAGGTGTAGAGAGAGGATAGGGTAGGAGGTGTAGAGAGAGGATAGGGTAGGAGGTGTAGAGAGAGGATAGGGTAGGAGGTGTAGAAAGAGGATAGGGTAGGAGGTGTAGACAGAGGATAGGGTGGGAGGTGTAGAGAGAGGATAGGGTAGGAGGTGTAGACAGAGGATAGGGTAGGAGGTGTAGAGAGAGGATAGGGTAGGAGGTGTAGAGAGAGGATAGGGTAGGAGGTGTAGACAGAGGATAGGGTGGGAGGTGTAGAGAGAGGTGGATTGGGTGGAAGATGTAGAGAGAGGATAGGGTGGAAGATGTAGAGAGAGGATAGGGTGGGAGGTGTAGAGAGAGGAGGATAGGGTGGAAGATGTAGAGAGAGGATAGGGTGGAAGATGTAGAGAGGAGAATAGGGTGGAAGGTGTAGAGAGAGGTGGATTGGGTGGAAGATGTAGAGAGAGGATAGGGTGGAAGATGTAGAGAGGAGAATAGGGTGGAAGGTGTAGAGAGGAGAATAGGGTGGAAGGTGTAGAGAGAGGTGGATTGGGTGGAAGATGTAGAGAGGATAGGGTGGGAGGTGTAGAAAGAGGATACGGTAGGAGGTGTAGACAGAGGATAGGGTGGGAGGTGTAGAGAGAGGATAGGGTAGGAGGTGTAGAGAGAGGATAGGGTAGGAGGTGTAAAGAGAGGATAGGGTAGGAGGTGTAGAGAGAGGATAGGGTAGGAGGTGTAGAGAGAGGAGGATAGGGTGGAGGTGTAGAGAGAGGATAGGGTAGGAGGTGTAGAGAGAGGATAGGGTAGGAGGTGTAGACAGAGGATAGGGTAGGAGGTGTAGAGAGAGGATAGGGTAGGAGGTGTAGAGAGAGGAGGATAGGGTGGAAGATGTAGAGAGAGGATAGGGTGGAAGATGTAGAGAGGAGAATAGGGTGGAAGGTGTAGAGAGAGGTGGATTGGGTGGAAGATGTAGAGAGGATAGGGTGGGAGGTGTAGAAAGAGGATACGGTAGGAGGTGTAGACAGAGGATAGGGTGGGAGGTGTAGAGAGAGGATAGGGTAGGAGGTGTGTAGAGAGAAGGATAGGGTGGGAGATGTAGAGAGAGGAGGATACGATGGGAGGTATAGAGAGAGGAGGATAGGACGTGAGGTGTAGAGAGAGGAGGTGTACAGAGAGGAGGATAGGGTGGGAGGTTTAGAGAGAGGAGGAAGGTAGAGAGAGAAAGATGGGGTGAGAGGTGTACAGGAAGGAGGATAGGGTGGAAGGTGTTAGAGGATAGGGTAGGAGGTGTACAAGGAGGAGGATAGGGTGGAAGGTGTTAAGAGAGGATAGGGTGGGAGGTGTAGAGAGAGGATAGAGTGGGAGATGTACAGAGAGGAGGATAGGGTGGGAGGTGTAGAAAGAGGAGGATAGGGTGGGGGTTGTAGAAAGAGGATGATAGGGTGGGAGGTGTAGAGAAAGGATGATAGGGTGGAAGGTATAGAGAGAGGAGGATTAGGTGGGAGGTGTACAAAGAGGAGGATAGGGTGGGAGGTGTACAGAGAGAAGGATAGGGTTGGAGGTGTACAGAGAGGAGGATAGGGTGGGAGGTGTACAGAGAGAGGATAGGGTGGGAGTTGTACAGAGAAGAGGATAGGGCTTTATCGGCCTGTATAATGCATGTACCATAGCAAATTTTGAATGGAGTTAAGTAGCTTATTGTTTGATAAAACTTTTTCATTGACCAAAAGTATTCTTAATCAATCAAAAGTGAGGAATCATATACTAAACAGAATGTAATTAGAATTCAAAGCAATAATAGATAAATTGATTCATATACTAACAAAGACATATTATCAATCAAAACTAAATTATTAATTATATATATTGATGTTTTAACAGTGACAGCTGCAAGCAGTGAAGTGGACAAAGTAGGCAACACATTCCTTCAGGTAAATCTTGACAATAATTGACAAATATTTGGTTTCTTTCCATTGACACAATTGTGATTTGTTTACCTTTAGCTGCAGTTATCTTTGAATCTGTAAGGAGAAATGTTAGATCTGGTTGTTGGGACAAATGTCATCCTATGCCCTGTAATTGACAACAGTATGATATGTTCAAGCTTTAGTTGATGTCTATTGTTTAGACACTTGTGTTGCTTTTTGATGTTTTTATCTTTGTTTTATTGCACAAATTGATGCAGTAAGGTGTTAATTTCAAATTTCAAAACATCTGTAAGCATAAAATATTACCAAGGAGTTGAAAAAGTGGTTGCTAAAAAAATGTACTGCATGGGTTAATGTCAGGTTTTACAGGGGTTAATTTGTGGTCTTTGTAGACAGGTGCTACAAGCATTCATGTTTGGTCTTTGTAGACAGGTGCTGCAGGCATTAATGTGTGGTTTTGTAGAAAGGTGCTGCAGGCATTTATGTTTGATCTTTGAAGACAGGTGCTGCAGGCATTAATTATGGTCTTTGTAGACAGGTGCTGCAGGCATTCATGTTTGGTCTTTGTAGACAGGTGTTACAGGCATTAATTATGGTATGTGTAGACAGGTACTGCAGACATTCATTTTTGGTCTTTGTTGACCGGTGCTGCAGGCATTAATGTGTGGTCTTTGTAGACAGGTGCTGCAGGCATTAATGTGTGGTCTTTGTAGACAGGTGCTGCAGGCATTTATGTTTGGTCTCTGTAGACACGTGCTTCATGGATTTTGTATGTCTCAATAGGCAGGTACTGCATGGGTTAATGTGTGCTCTCTGTAGACAGGTGCTGCAGGCATTCATGTTTGGTTTCTGTAGACAGGCACTGCAAGGGGTTTATGTGGTCTCAATAGGCAGGTACTACATGGGTTAATGTGTTTTCTCTGTAGACAGGTACTGCAGGAAATCATGTTTGGTCTCTGTAGACAGGTGCTGCAGGTATTCATGTTTGGTCCTTGTAAACAAGTGCTGCAAGGTTTTTATGTGGTTTAATCAGACAGGCATTGTAGAAGTTTGTGGTTTATGTAGACAGGTGCTGCAGGCTTTCATGTTTGGTCTCTGTAGACAGGTGCTGCAAGGTTTTATTTGGTCTCAATAGACAGGAACTGCAGGGGTTAAAAGGAAACTTAGCAAAAAATGAAAATTGTATATGTTGGTTATTAAATAAAAATAAAAATATTTGTCTTTGGTGTGTAATATGTCTTCAAGTATAACGATTATATAAGGGGTGGTAAAATTGTTTATCTTGGGACACTTTTTTGACATCTACATATTTATATACACATGTATGTTGACATAAATATTGACAATATTTACCGCAAGATGTCCATATTGTGATGTACGAAAATACAGTAGGTCTAGTTTTTATGCTCCTGCAACGACATGTCGGGGGGCATTAAGTTTTACTAATGTTCGTCTGTACGTCCGAACGAATTTCTGTCAAGCTTTTCTCAGAAACCATACATGAGAACAATTTGAAATTTGGCAGGGTGGTTCAGTATCACAAGTTGAATGTCCTAAGCAACTTTCAGACCTGTCGGACAACTACTTCCTGTTTGGGACTGCATTTAACGGGGGCATCTGTGTCCCATGGACACATTATTTGATTTTTTATAGTAAAAAGTGATAAATAATCCAGTTAAAAAGATGTATTGCTGTCTTTGATGTTTGAAGAATATAAAAACTGTGGCGATGTCTTCTGACCAACTAACAACATAAGATTACCAAATACGTCTTAATTTTTTAAATGGTTTTTAGCAAGTTAACACACAGGATGTTTATTGCAATTACCAGATCATTGGATGGTGTCTTTGAAATGTGATTTACAAAGTTTAACCATATTAAAAGTTAACTATGAAAATATTACATCGCTTATGATAGTACAGCAAGATTATTTTAGATCATGAAAACATAATGCTGAAAAATAAGTTATGATTTTCTCTAACAAGTTCCGAATTTCACTGGTGTTTATTATTACCTTAATTTTCCCTGAACACAGTTAATACAATTCAAAGTAGGATATCGTCCCACCTCTCTCAAACCAAGGACAGTTATGATGTTTACACTTCAGAATCAAAACACAGGATATGTTTGTTATAGTTTTAATACCTTTAGATGTCAGATCACAAGAAATGTAATTGACACAGTGACACAAATATACACATGGTTTTTTGTTTATAATTTATGCACACACAAAATTAATTTTACTACTGACAATAATGCTATATTTGTACTAAACATGAAATGAAGGGAATATTTTTATGCATGCAAATAACATATTTAAAATGTATTCCATCTAATGATGGTTAATTATTTCTCAAAAACAGCTTTGCAAATGTTTTGTATGAAAAGTTTCCCTTTTACAACTTGATAACATGATACACAGTTAAAAAGTTTTTGAATTAAATCATATTTATGGACTAAATTCCACCTTATATTTAAAGACAAAATTTATAATATGGTCACATGACTGATTCCTAGTTAATAAAAACATGTTACCATTAAACTATGCTCAAAGCAACATTGTTCTTAAGGATCTTCACATACAGCTCATGTGTTGTGTACATAGCCTAAAGTAATAATATTTAAAACTGTTGAGCCACTTGGTGCTAGGTCAGATTTCTTGCTTGGATCAGGAATACAAAAGGTACTCAAAGGTATGTTGATAATGATTGACCATTTCAAGTTATTATCAACTTATAGACACTTGGCTGTTAAGTGATCTTGAGTACCACCATCTAGTGACGGGATATTCATGATGGCTGACCTCAATTGGTGCATTTTTACACTGTAAATTCATTGTAGAAGCGTTAACAGTTGAAAATAAAAAAAAACAATCAAGTGTGAATGTTTTTCTTTTGATTTGAAGAACAATATATTTTTGCGTGAAGTTTGACAGATACTTCAGGGATTAATGTTTGGTCCAGACAGTAATGTTTATGAGACTATGGCTATGATTGGTCCAGACAGATGTTTGTAGTGTTTATAAAACTATGGCTATGATTGGTCCAGACAGATATTGTAGTGTTTATGAGACTATGGCTATGATTGGTCCAGACAGATGTTGTAGTGTTTATGAGACTATGACTATGTTTGGTCCAGACAGATGTTGTAGTCTTTATAAGACAATGGCTATAATTGGTCCAGACAGATGTTGTAGTGTTTATGAGACTATGGCTATGATTGGTCCAGACAGATGTAGTGTTTATAAGACTATAGCTATGATTGGTCCAGACAGATGTAGTGTTTATAAGACTATAGCTATGATTGGTCCAGACAGATGTAGTGTTTATAAGACTATAGCTATGATTGGTCCAGACAGATGTAGTGTTTATAAGACTATAGCTGTGATTGGTCCAGACAGATGTAGTGTTTATAAGACTATAGCTATGATTGGTCCAGACAGATGTAGTGTTTATAAGAATATGGCTATGATTGGTCCAGACAAATGTTGTAGTGTTTATGATTATGATTTTTGTATACCTTTGTTCATATTTTAGTGAAAAAACCTGTATGTTTTTTTTTTCTTTTTAGCTGAAGTTGGTAATAAATACAGGAAATGGAACTAAAAATACCTACATGGGTAAGTTGACAAGCAGTGGTTATTATGTTCTCATTTCGACTTTTTATTCCAAGTAAAAGTAATAAAGAAACATATAATTGGTATATGCTAACTGATATTTAATGGTCATTAAGTACAATCTGAGTAAAATCAGTTCATAAGTCGGTCCACCACAAATGAAGATCTTTAATTTTGACATATTAATATAATGAACACTTTGCACGTTCAGAAAATATTTATATCTTTTGTCTTTCAGAACAAACACTTAATCTCTTATAATTTTATCGTTTGTTCTTTTAGAATTAACACTTCCCCAGTTCTACTCATTCCTTCATGAGATGGAAAAAGCTAAAGCTAGCTTGGAGTACCTTAGTTGAGATGGAAAAAGCTAAAGCTAGCTTGGAGTACCTTAGTTGAAGACATTTTGTGCAATAGGCAGTTTATTTTGACCTTGTATATATCAGTTTTGTATATTAAAGCATTGAGTCTGTTGTTTGGTTATAAATCATATATTTGATATATCAATATTTGTTGTTAATTATCCCATACAGTTCAAATAAAATGTTATCAAAGATACCAAGGTTAATAGAATTTACAATGCCAGATGCGTGTTTCGTCTAATTAAGACTCACCAGTGATGCTCAAATCCAAACAATATTTAAAATCCAAATAAATAAGATGTTGTAGAGCTTTTATAACCAAAAATTCAACCTACCTGTCCTGTACTGGTCATTGATGCTATATGTACAATATTTTGATATTAATTGTCCTATTCACCTCAACCTACCTGTAGTCGTCATTGATGCTGTAGGTACATTATTGGTGATGCCTTTTATAGATATTTCTCCTTTTTTGTGTCTTATTAATGTATGCAGAACTGATTTGTTGCATGCTCCCTGTTGGTAATTAAATTCGTGTAACTTATAGTGTACTGTTCTTTCAGAAAAGTGGCACAGAAATACTTTATCCATTGAGAGATAAAACTCCCCATGAAGATGTTCTTTATGTTGTGTATAACTAACAAATAAAAGGTTATCATCATTAAATGGAGAAGAACATAATATAGGCTCATTAAAAAGTGTCAGCATCTCTGCTTTTAACACATTTTCAGTAAATTTTCATAAATTGTGATTAATATGTGAACATACATGATACAACCAAATCATTGATTGAGAATAATTCACAAAGCCATACAACTTATTCAGACAAGTACAGTGTAGTCATATTTCAACAGTTTTAGGTCGGGGATTTTCTCCTGGAAATCCCATGATATAGCTGAAAGTCAAAAAATGTGGTGTTAAATGAAAACAATTAAAATACAGATGATAACATATCCCAACAATACAGATTGATATCATATTCTTTATAATTTTATTTTAACTATTATGAATCTTTACACTTTTAGTGGTAAAACATCTATGACTTCATGGGACTATTAGAATTTTAACGGCGTAAGAATATCGTTAGGGCATTTTTTAAATTTTCATTCAATGACGTTATACAATAAAATATGCATGGACATGTTTTCGAAATTTTCATAAATTTGAAATATTCTTAATTTATTTTTAACTATAATCTCGACACTTTTAATAGAAAAATGTCCTTGACTTCATGGGACTATTTAAATTTTAAGGGTGTAAGAATATCGTTAAGGAATATTTCAAACTTCTTACCAGGTTATAGAGTATAACGTATTCATTAATTTGAAACATTCT
The DNA here is from genome assembly GCA_944474755.1 of Limnoperna fortunei. Taxonomy (NCBI): domain Eukaryota; kingdom Metazoa; phylum Mollusca; class Bivalvia; order Mytilida; family Modiolidae; genus Limnoperna; species Limnoperna fortunei. The sequence continues at coordinate 108,530,940 of OX104111.1, forward strand.
TTATAATTTAATGCCTTCCATGTAATTAACCATAGGCGACACACGAGGACATAATCCCATAATATGTCCCATGCAGACAAGACAATGATTTAATTAGATGGGGATTTTTATCGGTTTCCTTCGAAGGTATCCCATGTGGCGTTAAACATCATTCAAACAAACTTGTTATATTTGTTCTAGATTAAATGCACTCAAAATAAATGTAATTTAATAGTAAAGAGTATTACATAAATATTTGTCCATGCTATGACACTTTTAATAGCAGGATTTAAAAAAAATGAACCAGCCATTTTTTCAACTATAATATGTCGTAGAGATTTTATTGGGGTAATAAGTTGGAGTACCCGGAGAAAAACCCTGAACACTAAAGAGAAAAATATCATGGACTCAAAACAAACGTGACTTTGGATTGTTTTACAATTAAAGGTGTTTTCTTAAACTGAAATTGACTTTATTTGACGAAACCCTGTTTTTATACAATTACATATTCAGTGGCGTATTACAATACAATATACATGTTTACAACATAACTTACAATTATTGTTATAGTTTAAGGTAAAAATGTCAGCCTTTTACTGCAAATTTTAAGTATATCCATATATAATTTAGACATTGCATAAGATGTATAAACGGGTGAAAACAATACATATATATAAGATGCGCAGTTAATCACATTAAAACAATGCATACAAGTCCCTAAAGTCGCATGTTTTCAGGTAAAAAAATCAAGTAAATTAGACTGTCTAATATATATTTGACAGAAAGGGTAGATTTAAAAGATCTGTACAAGAACTTACAAAGAAAGGGCTAAAGGCCTTTTTTTCTTTGTAAAAATATATGTAATTAAAAACATGTCCCAGTTGACTTATCTTGTAAGCTTTTTGATTCTTTTATTAGACCTATAATTCTTTATTATAGTGAAATTTGGTATATGGAAGAATATGTTCCTATATATAAAGCAAAAAATAGAGCTAGAACCAATGGAACTAGATGTGACACTTTATCATTGACTGACAGATCTAGTATGGAAAAACTTCCATCATAAGTTTTGTAAATCTGTTCTTGGAATCAAGAAAACATCCAGCAATATTGCTGCAAAATCAGAGTTGGGTAGACTGCCCCTTGACTCTTTTATTAAAACACAAGTTTTATTATATTATACCCGTATTAACTGTAACGAAATTAACCCACTAGTTAAAGATGCACTTCTAGTGAACAAGACATTGTCACAAGAAGGCATTTTTTCTTGGTATACTTTTGCTAATGAAGTACTTGATGAGTTTGATCTTAATGAAGATGAACTTAAGGAAGAAGACAGGCCCTTTAATCTTTATAATATTTTTTTTACATAAAATAGATAGGTATTATCCCAATTTTAACCAGCTTAGTTCAATAGAAAGACTTAAAATTGTTCTTGACCCTATACCAGATATCTTGCCCAGCGTTGTCGACTAAATAAAGCAATCTATTGAATTGCGAAAATAAGGTCCACACTGGTCACTAGTATCTGTTATAATTATATATAATTCATTTACATGTTCAATCATTTTGTTCTCTGTATGTGTTTCTGTTTGTAAGTTCTTTTGTATTTGCTAAACCCGTCAGGGTTTATGTTTTGCAAAAAAATAAATAAAAGTTAATATATTAGAAAATTGTATTTTTCGTTAATGAATTACGCGCAGGAATAAACAATCGGGTTTTGAAACCAGATATCTTGTCCAGCGTTGTCGACTACATAAAGCAATCTATTTAATTGCGAAAATAAGGTCCACACTGGTCACTAGTATCTGTTATAACTATATATAATTCATTTAAATGTTCAATCATTTTGTTCTCTGTATGTGTTTCTTTTTGTAAGTTCTTTTGTATTTGCTGAACCCGTCATTGTTTATGTTTTGCAAATAAATAAATAAATATAATGACAGTGCGTTCCAAAGCTTCGGCCCGACCATACAGAAACGTCTACAGCTGAAGGACTTACTCTGACAGGAACAACGTAAGTTTATTCCATGTTGTTGTACGATCTTAGTCATGTCTTGTGGGGTATACTTCGTAAGCAGTTCTATAAGATAGATTGGCGCTTTACCGACTGAACAGTTGTACATTATTGTCAGTTTAAAATTTATTGTCGCTTTTACTGGCACCCAGTGTAACACAAAAAGAGCAGTGACTTTTTTCTTGTGGCCTTTCCCCTACATTCGCTTAAAACAGGGATTAATCAGAGTTTGACATCACTTTAGAGTGTCTGCATCACAGATTAATCAAGATCCATTTTCACTCTCATTAATTAGGAATCTTACATTCTTCCCATCTTTGGACTTTAAGAAGAGATTCCACACATAGCAGGGATTGGTTCCCTCCCTGAAGCACTTGAGTTCATTAGTGGAATTTGTGTCGCTAATCGTTAGTTTTTAGTGCTTTTTTCCACAGATTGCTGTTTAATTTCTTTCATAAGGTGTTTGCGTTTCTATATTTATTTCTAATTCTTGGTATGCCATCTTACTTGTTAAAAGGTCTTTCTATCGTGTTAAACAATTACAATTGTTGGTCTGAAAAGCAAGACATGTATGGAAGATGCAACGCCCTCTGCACAGCAAAGACCAAAATTTGTAGGTTAGCAAACATGAATTGGCTTATTGCAGCCGCAAAAACAGGCTCAATGTTTAAATGTTCAGTGGCGTTAAATATTAAGTTCCCGTTAGCCCATAATCCTGTCTCCCAAGATCAATTTGTTGGTTTGTGTGTGTGTCTGTTTATATGTAACAGTATAATCAATAAACCAATTATTTCTGTTATAGATGGAATAGTAAAACAATTTGTGAAAAGTACAACATATTTGTATGACAATAAACAGGAAGCTTATTTGAGGCTAATGTTGTGTTCGTTTATATGATTTATCTTATTTGTACTCATTTGCTCACGTCCCCACCCCCTTGTGCCTTCGTGTCTTTCCAAAAACGAAACTGTGTAGTGTACTGTGGCGGAGAAATCCCACATTTCATATCCGGAACTATAATCTATAAATTTTGGTGGAGATATATCAAAGATATAATGGTTTGCTATTTTACTACACAGATTAGAACGGAAATGGTAACTTTTATTGGTAAAAATGCACAATAATTACAAAATATCGTAGTGAATAAAAATATCAGAATTTAAACATCCGTTACAGGGCGTTTTTCAAGGTATTCTTTTATTTTTGGTAAATGTTCAACTCGCTTTCTGTGAGCAACTATTTTCGGAAATGCATCTAATATTTTGGAGTCTCTTTGCACAGCACTTGTAAGAGTTTCATAAACCATCAAATCTGCCATAGTCATCTGAAAACAAAAGCATGATTGTAGGTCATATAGGTCAAATGTCTGCTAATTAAAGTCTTTCTGTCATTAATTTTCAAAAAAAAGTATAAAATGGGTATAATTATTTAGTAAAAGAAAAACTGTCTGCATACGTACCAAATGATACAACAGAGTCTGAGTCCAAGTAATCATTTCACTTTAGGTATAAGGGCGCAATAATTCGGTTAAGGGTGGCGGATCCCGCAGAGGCTCATAGAATCTAAATATTACAATGTTATTTTGGTGTCTTCCAAGTCTACATTGCGTTCTTCAAAATCCGCAAATTGAAGCAACTATTGATACTGATATGTTAGTCAGGCGCATGCTCCTTACTAAATCCGCACTGCATAATACATTAGAGATGTCTAGTATCCCTCGTATTAATTTTTCATTTTGACAACATCGCGTAAATACACATTTATTTCACCAGAACACTTACTTCGGATCCAACAAAGAATCCATCGCCACCATCATTCTCCTGTAACCATTTTTCTAAGCACTTCAGTACTTTTGGTGTTGTTTCTGATAAATATTTGTCAATTTGCTCCTGTACAAAACAAAGACTAATACATGTACATTAATATATTTTACAACTGTTAACAGTCGTTTTCTGTAAAGTATTGACGTGGTTGTCTATGACTTGAACATTCATTTGGTTACTACTTTGTAAAGTTTCATTTGGTAAGAAACCATAGGTTTAGCTATATGTTTATTTTAGCAGATAACACATACTCCTGACCATAATGTAATTTGGCCATCACATGAAGTTTATATTTGTGGAAAAAAAAACTACTTGTTAGATATATATAAACAATGAATGAACGGACTATGGTTGGTAGAAAACTGACCTGTTTGGTCTCAGCTGGAGCAAAGTAACATTTGAAGTAGTCCCCTAAGTAGTCATTTGCTGTGTCGACAACTTGGTCCACTAAAGCTTGCTCCAGATTACTTTTTCCCGCGTATCCTACAAAGCATTATTAATTATTATAACAATCAATCACTCACTGCAGAGAATTTGATTTCTAGATTTTTAAGGTTTGTGATATAACACTCAAAACGTGGAGGCAGTATTTTTGCCCAACAAGTTAGGCACAGAGATCGACCGAAGCAGTATTTTTTTGTTCGTCTAACAGGCTAGGCACAGAAATCCACGATTGTTTGTCTAACAGACTAGGAACAGAGATCGACCGGAAGCAGTTTTTTTTTGTCTAACAAGTTAGGCATAGAGATCGACCGGAAACAGTTTTTTTTGTGTGTCTAACAAGCTAGGCACAGAGATCGACGATTCTTCCGTAAATGGCCGATTTCTGGTACAGATGACCCAGTACAGATGAGCTCACGCGCACACATCTGTACTTGCTGCGTCATCCAATCAAAACGTCAGAAACAAGAACGTTGTTATGGAAGCATAACAACGTTCTTCTATGACGTTCTCGTTTCCGGCGTTCTGATTGGATGTCAGAGACAATGGAGAATAAAACAATGGAGAGTCTATAGGATATAGCAATGTGAAAGTTGTTGGTTTACGGAAGAAATAGGTACTTTCATGCGTTTTTGGGAAAGCCCGTGTGAACTTTCACTCGTAATAGAAATTTTTATGTCTTTTGGCTCGTTCCGCTGCGCTCCACTCGCGAAAAGACATAAAATTTCTATCACTCGTGAAAGATGAACCGGTCTTTCCCAAAAACGTATGAAAGAACCTATTATTGTTTTCTCCCAATTCGTACTTTAAACAATGTTGATTACAACACGAAGAAGTGAATAAAAAAGACAGACTAACCACTAATATTTTTACTCACTCCGGACCGTTTTACCGTTTTTCATATTAATTTCATATATAATTAAATTACATGTAAACGTCATATGATCCTGTTATACTCCATATTTTCAATTTCTTTTATGTTGTTTTGTTTGTTTGTTTGATGGTGTTTTAACGCCACTTTCAGCAATTTTTCAGCTATATCATGGCCTCCAGTTTTTATTGGGGGAGGAAGCCGGAGTACCCGGAGAAAACCCCCGACCTGTGGTAGTTTCTTTTATGTCAAATCAGATATAAAAACTTACTTTTAAAAAAACATACATATATTTGAAGCTTTTTAAAAGTAACATAAGCTATTTTTTGGTCGCGTTAGCATTCTGGAGTTACTAAACCTATATCAATTTTTTACCTGCAAAGAAGATTCTGTAAAACAAATATATTGTTTGTATTTTGTATTTTGCTGTGGATTTATTTAATTTGGTTGAAACCGATTTCGGGAAAAAAATTGTTGCTTTGGGGAAACATATTTTTTGGTTCTATCATTTCACGCAGAGCAAGAGGAAAATGATATTTTATTGAGTTTTATAAATTCTTGGTCACAAAACCCACGAAAACTGGTATCCCACGAAGAATAAGGAATAAACAATACAACATGATGAATAGAACATAATAAAATATTCTGAAACATAATAGAAACATAAAACTGTAATGTGCAGGCTGAAAATGTAGATGTATTGAAGAATAGTGTTAATATTTGTAATGCGATCAGAACTAAAGGAAGGCTTTAAGACCCCGAAATTTTGCCTAGTTCCTAAACCGCATACAATATATTGTCTATATTCTACCGTGCATTAATTTGTATCGGATTTATTTGTACTATGTATCACTTTAATTGTGATTAAAATGACTTTGCTAAAGTACTTAATTATCTCCGTGTAAGCTAAATACAGTTGGAGACAATAACATACCGAACTCTCTTGCAAGGTACCTCGCTATAGCGAGACTTTGACAAATTTGGCGTCCATCAATCTCGAAGGTAGGAACCTGACCAGTTGGCAATGCTGAAGGGGGAAACAAAAATCGAAATAAATAATGTAGCGTAAACATTATAGAACATATGCGGGTTAAAATTTCTTGTTTGAACGGAATTTTTCTTTCTTTTTAAGGCAGACGAGTACTCGAACCAAAATTAACAAATCTTAAATCGAAATGTGGAGATTTTAAAGCAGTAGTACATTATAACCCCTCCCACTTTTCCCGCATATAAAAAATGTTGTATCATTGTTCAATACGTCTAAGGGACCGGTCATTATTTATCTCCAGGGGGGGGGGGCGGCAAAAAAGGAGGGGGGTCATCAAAATTTAGCTGACTATTAGAGGGTGGGTCCTTACTATTTACCTGATTATTAGAGGGTGGGTCGTGATTTTTTAATATAATATTTTCAACTATTAAAAAAAATTATCTAGCCTCGCTTCGCTCGGCATGTACAGAACAAAAAATATTATTAATGATCTGAATTTCACAGAAATGAAATCTGGTTATAGTGAGATGGGTGGGGTGGGGTGTAATTTTCAATAAACAATTTCTCAGGAACTATTAATGGAAAAGTTCTGAAATTTTGTATGCAAATTCCAGTGGATGGTCCAAATATGGTACTTAAGATTCCTTTTCGGGTCTGTCTGACATATACTTCCTGTTCAACGAAATTTGTGTTTTTTCGGTCTTTGACCTTTTTTTAAATTATAGAATGATATGATCACAACTGTTCAAGTTTATAGAAAACTGTAACATTGAGTAAAAATACTAAATGTAAAAAAACAGGAAATAAAAATAAATAAAAACCCCTACCTACTTTGCCCTGTTTAAGAAATCTAATGTCTGAGAACCAATTTTGTATGACATAAATAGTTTGATTCCCTAATGTTTTGTCCTAAAAATCTCAATTTTTATCCTTGAAAATTTACTCCAAATTATATATCAGTCATGCATGATAGAAATGCATTTTCTTTTATACAATATATTGATATAAAGTTGTATATTCTTTTATGATACATGTACTCCAAGTCTGTTTTAAAAATCTCAATTGTTAACTATTTTATCCTTGAAAATTTACTCCAAATTATATATCATTGATGCATGCTAGAAATGCATTTTCTTTTATACAATATATTGATATAAAGTTGTATATTCTCTTATGATATGTGTACTCCAATTCTGTTTTAGAATTTGAAAGTAAATCAGAAGTTAAAGCATCATTATTTTATTTGTCTTCATGCTATGTATGCTTGTAAAAATTTTTTTGATTGAACAAATATTAATACCTATAAAGGTCATGAAGATGTATACTGGAAAAGTAACAAAGGTCAATACATTTATCATATTTACAGTTTATGTTCATCTCTGTCAAACAGACAAAAGTTTTAATTCAAATAGCCTCCACCAATGCACCTGAAAAAGTCAACTTTACCATAGTGGTATGACATAGGGATAAATTTAGTATTCTGTGTGTATACATTTCATGGCAAACAACAAAGGCATCCTAGAGGAGGGGGGTCAGATTTTTTATGGCACTTCTAAGAGGGGGGTCAGATTTTTTATGGCACTTCTAAGAGGGGGGGTCAGTAATATTTTATCATTTAAAAATTACAATTTGCCGGCCCCCCTCCCTGGAGATAAATAATGACCGGTCCCTAAGGTTCAAAAAAAAAAAAAAAATAATATCCATAACCATATGACATTACATTTAGAACCATTAAATTGTCACGCATGGTTTCAATGACTACTTGTAATGAGTTCCAATGCTTCTCCAAGTCGTGAATTCGGGATAAACAAACACCGAAGGGATTTTACAGGCTTATTTTCAGAATCATAACAGCTCACGGCTTTTTGTAATTTTATAAACAATATTGACTTACTTAGTTTCCTCGTTGGCCATTCTTCAAATGTTATTTTGACGTCTTCAAATTCTTTCCCTGCTGCTGCCAGAAGCAGACGACTTATTTCTGCTCTTCCTCGAAGTGGAAAATAATACAACTTGTAACATGCCATCTTTGTTTTAAATGTCGAGGGGGTGTTTCAGTGTTTAATGTGTACTATCAGTATTTATTCTGATAAAGTTATCTTGTATACGTTAATGTTAGTTATAAATCTTGACGCACCTTAGTAACTGTACAGGTATAAATACATTTGCTTATCTAGGAAGTTACATGCAAGTTCTATATTTTATACCTATAATGTCCCACATCCGGGTCGAGGGTTAGATGTTTGATGTTTACGTTTATCACATGACAGATACAGTATTCACATTTTAAGGATGTGGAGCTCCTTTAGATTAGTAGTAAAACCAATCCTACACCCCGATGGCCTGTTGATCAATAATATGATTAAATTACAAGACAATAAAATCGCTTAACAATGTGTACAACATTACCAAGTATTTCCAATATTGAGGACAAAATATTTTAATGTTTTAATGTGATTTGAAATGTTTCATTATCTTGCGATTAATGTAATCACATGCCTAAAAAACAAAACACTGATCGTCTGTACAACCCCCCCCCCCCCCCATCGTCTGTTCTAATAACACAACCATAAACATATCTGGTCAATATAATATAGTCCACAGTTTGATGTAAACTTTTCACATTTTCAATCTTCTACTAAAATGATCTAAAATCACTTAACAAATCCAGCTTGGTAGAAATGTTTATTTATGGTCACTTAATTACGACATTTATTTCTCACAGAGAATTCATCATGGCTGCCAGTGCAATTGGTGATTTTTGATTGTAATGTTTGACAAACCGCTTTCAAGATTTAATTGTTAGTTTTAGAAGTGTACCCGAGATTGTCCTCTACAGGTTAGGATGTTCTGACTCTGTGGTGCCGATCCTAAATCAAAGATGGCTACCACAGTGAAACATAGCTCAAGTTGACATAATATGGTATGTGAAATATTTCATATCAGTTATCTCATCCCATCAACTAAATCATGCAGAAATAATGCAAGCGTGTTCTTCCCGTGTTTACTCTTGTTTTTGTACTGATTGCTTGCTGAGCATGAGGTTGTTGTTTCACTTTGTAAACTTGTTCTTGTACTTCCTGCTACCTGAACATTAAGTTGTGTTCCCCGATTGTAAACTTGTTCTTGTACTGCCTGTTATGCGGAACGTAAAGTGTTCTTCCCGTGTTTAAAAGCTGTTCTTGTACTTCCTGCTTGCTAAATGTTAGGTTGTTCTTCCCGTGTGTAAACTTGTTCTTGTACTGCTTGCTTGATGAAAATTAAGTTGCTTTCCCGTTTGTAAACTTGTGTCTGTTGCTGCACATTTAGTTGTTCTTCTCGTGTGTAAACTTGTTTTTGTACTGCTTGCTTGATGAAAATTAAGTTGTTTTCCCGTTTGTAAACTTGTGCCTGCATGCTGAACGTTAAGTTGCTCTCCCCTTTTGTAAACTTCACATATTTGACAGCAATATGATTGTAAGATTAAAGATGCTAACAGGAAGGTATATTTTTCTGTTACATATCAGACATTTAAGTTATTCTTTAAACGACTTTAAAATGTCACTATTTAAACGTGTCTAACAAATATGTGTACTAAGTTACACAGAGATGTTAATTCTACAATTTTTTAGATTGTTTTTCTCGTATTTTTTCTACTTGATTTCCTGTGAAGATTGTTTACTAATGAAAAACGCGCAGACTGTTTGTTAAAAAAATTTTTTAACTTGATGTCTTGTATAGCTAATTATTAATGAAAAAAACAGGAATGCTTTTTAAATGTTTTTTTATACTTGATGTCAACAAGTATTTTCTATTAATCATTGATACAGCTTACAATACAAAATTTCTTGTTTAATTGTTCTAAAATTATACTGAACATATATCGTTAACGATACCTAGTTTAGAAATCAGACAATATCGACAAAAATGACTGTAGAAAAAAACGACACGTGATAATGTAAAAATTCAAATTAACGTAGTTCGCTCTCTGGCATCTGTTTGGACTTGTGATTAAAGCAACAAATTTATTTTTCTGATTTTCATGCTTGTGTGCTTTTGACCAAAATCTAGCTACCCCCCCCCCCTTTCTATTCACATAGGTTCAAATGGGTTTTTGTTCAGAACTTCGAATTTACCTAATTATAAATCTGGTGTCTTTATTCATTAGTTTACGGAGCCTTAAATAAATAGTTTATACGGCAGAATAAAAAATCATAATTTTTCTATGTAAGTTTAACAGAATTATGGTGTGTTTATTCAATTAGCGTAACCAATAAAGTAGTAACCAGTAAGAGTAGTAACCAGTTTATCAGTAACCAGTAAGAGTAGTAACCAGTATACCAGTAACCAGTAAGTAGTAACCAGTATACCAGTAACCAGTAAGTAGTAACCAGTATACCAGTAACCAGTAAGAGTAGTAACCAGTATATTAGCTTTCATCACCAATGTACACTTGTTCAGTGGCATTTTTACGTATACAAATTTAGGAAGTAGACGAGTATATTGAAACACAAATTTTATCTTGATGTATTGTTGCTGTTGCTATCTGAGAGTATTCACATCAGTATAAACCAACGTCTAAATCAATGTACCGTCTGTTGCTGTAGCTATGTGAGAGTATTCACATCAGTATAAAACGAACGTCTAAATCAATGTACCGTCAAACCAATGAAGTCTTGATATAATACGCCGTTTTCAAGATAGGTAGCTAGATTTATTATATCATGTGATTTTATTGAGGGCACTTTCCTCAACGCACTGTCTTTAAACATAGTATGAACGGAATAGAACGGAATAAAACTTGACCTCCTTACATAAATTTATGTTTAGTGATGGCTTTGCAACCCGGGACAACATAGCACATGTTTCGTTTTGCATCGTCTTTCTTACGCCATCCCATTTCGTAGCAAATGTTGCCGTTTTAAACTAAGTGTCCTAAATTTTTATGACGTCCCTTAATCAGGATTACAATTTACACATCCTTTAACGAGAGCGATTATATATTGAAAACGACGTATTGGTTTTGTATTTTGTACATATATACAAGCGTCACAATTATGTAATGCACATAAAATAAAAGACGGACAAAGATCCTAGCCTCGCACCATATGCACTGCGTGTCTTATTTGCTGAAAAAATACAAGCTGTATACTAACTGCAATGAACTATGGCGACTAGTTTTATTTTTTTTTGTTTTCAAAGAAAGCAGCTACAACGAAGTCAAGTGGATGTATATCGCGTGCTGTAGCAGATGTTTTATATGTACTCATTTACTCAGAAAAAACCTGACAGCTCTACGTTGTCAAGTTTTGTTTCGAATGAAACATAATCAAAGCAAATGGATTGGTTTCTTTAAACAAGTGAGATACAGTCTTTTATTTTCTCCAATTATAACGCTCTGACATAGTAAGTAAAAATATTTATATTTTCATGCAAATTTTGATTTTAATGCTGAAGCGAGACGGTTCTTGATAAAAAAAAGATGGCGGCAATCACTGATTTAGTATTGGCACCAAAACTAAAATTAACTGAAATAACACATAGGAACATTTATACACTACCAGTATGAAAAATCGCTAAGTGATTTGTCAGAAGATTTGAAATTTCAGCCTATCGGAATGCATTAAAGGCCCTTACAGCCATGTTGAATATTTGACTAGCACTAAAATACTGCTAAGAACCACTTAATGAACATTAATGTTAAGTTTAGTGTCAATTGGACAAACAGTTTTTGAAGATACCATATAAAATTTAGTTAAACGCAGATGACAACGACGGACGCCAATTGATGACAATACATGTAGCTCCCAAGACCCTTAAACATATTGGAATATAAGATGTTCACCTCATGAATATCATTAATATAATCGTGTCTTTAGACGTATTTTCAGGCTATTCTTCTACCAAACTATTTTAAATTGTATTTCTTGGAGTTGACAGGACGGCCATATAATGAAGGTAAGATACTCTCTGTTATTTTACAATGATAATTGTTAATACAACACCGTTTTGTGGGAGAATTAATAGACTCTTGGTTTGCGCAAAAACAGTTGCTCTTATGGTATTCTTAACCCGTGGTTGGTTTAATAGATTTTTACACACTATAAAAGATGGGTTTTCCACCAAAAGTTTCTTTCGTAAACCAGCAACTATCAGATAAATATCAAATTGATCAATAGATCTTGTTTTGTGAGCTCTAATTGGATACCTCACACTTTTTCTAATAAGGACGTTGAAACCGGATTTTACTACTGCAACTCTCATGTTTTATGCCGATATAAATGATAGTATTAGTTGATAATTTAGGACTGCATATTAAAACATCGTTAAAAATTGTATGCTGCAAATTGCGAAGAGCAAATAAAATTAGTTCTTATCTTCCATGATGTAAAAAAAGTTTAAATAAAAAGCAACTATTTTAATACTGTGTTCTTTGAGATGTCTGTATTATAACAGGTACTGTGGCACTGTTCTTTGACATGTCTGTATTATAACAGGTTCTGTGGCACTGTTCTTTGACATATCTGTATTATAACAGGTACTGTGGCACTGTTCTTTGACATGTCTGTATTATAACAGGTACTGTGGCACTGTTCTTTGACATATCTGTATTATAACAGGTACTGTGGCACTGTTCTTTGACATGTCTGTATTATAACAGGTAATGTGGCACTGTTCTTTGACATATCTGTATTATAACAGGTACTTTGGCACTGTTCTTTGACATATCTGTATTATAACAGGTACTTTGGCATACCTTCACATCGTGGATATTAATCTTCAGTATTGCCTTACCAGTAGTTCATGCTGTCATCCAATCTATATCATATCCGCAGGAATACTTCAACTGTTTGATGGAACGTAGCCATGGTTTTACTCCTCAGAATGTAACAGGGGAGGAAATTTGTAGTTTTTGTATTAATCAGTTTTTGTGGGTAAAATCGCCAGACATCAACAACTATGAAATTAGCGATCAGATCATGGAATTTATTAGAGAAATGTTTGTAAAGGCCCAAGGTGCAGGGCTAGACACTGCAGACAAGAATCTCAGGGTTAGAAAGGAATACAGGATGTTGACTAGAAAGGAACGTGAAGATTACCATCGAGCTGTTCAGTTATTAAAAGAGGATAAGGTAGTATATAATATTATTTATATAAATGAGTATATTATTTGTTTGTATGTTGTTTTTTTTTTGTTTATTGGAATTTATAAGGCCACTTTGAACAATTTTTCAGCCATATCATGGCGTCCAGTTTTTATTGGGCGAAGTGGCCGTAATGACCCGACGATGAAAACCCCCGACCTTCGGCAGTAACACTGGCAATCATTGGCAGTAACGCTGGCAATCATTAGCAGTAACAATGGCAATCATTGGCAGTAACACTGGCAATCATTGGCAGTAACACTGGCAATCATTGTCAATTAAGGTTGGAATTGAGCACCTTATACGCTATAAAATTGGTATCAGCCCGAGAATTCTCTGCATGCCGTCCAACGTTTTTTGCGTGGGACCCGCAAATCTTTGGACGTAAGAGGATTCTCGCACTACATTAGTATACCAATGGACTTACATACATTTTTTTCTAATACAATCAGACAATGATAATGATTTCAATTTTTTATATTTTGAAATTTAACAGGTTTTAAAATACGGTTATTATTATTATTATTTGTACACTTATGTCAAATTACAAAAAATACCAATTGATCGAATCGTGTTCTTATTATAAACCGACAAAAGAAAATGAAATAATGAAATAAACGAAGGTAAATTTAACATAATACCGAACACAAAAAAAAGGAAAACTGTCAAATAGACAATCCCCAAATCAAAAAAAAATGGTGGGTTAAATCAGGTGTTATGGCATGACAAACCTCCCGCTTCACTTTACAGAATCAGGTGTTATGGCATGACAAACCTCCCGCTTCACTTTACAGACATTATAATCAATTCAGTTTCTTTGTTACCAAGAAAATAAAATTGCATGCATTCTTCTTCAAGTTACTACATATATATCATATTTACCAAACTAGACTGTACTGCCTAACAGATACGACGCCATTGCTGATTTTCATCGTGGTTCCGCAGTCCAGTCGGCTCATTACGGAGCTGCTTTCCTTCCGTGGCATCGAATTTGTCTACTAGTGTAAGTATATAACAGTTCCAGTATGCAATAAGAAATAATGGAATCTATACTACTTAAATTTTTGGATGGATTTTTGGGGATATATTTTAACCGATACATGTTGAACAGTTCATAGTTTTTTTTAATTTTCGTTCTGCGTATAACTTGAAGTAATAGCGTTTTTACTGGGCATTTAACACAAACTGATGTTGAGGATGTACTTATTCCGGATATATTTTGTTTCATACCGAAGGTCGGGAGTTTCTCCGGGCTTCCTCCCCAATAAAAACTGGGTGCCATGATATAGCTGAAAAATTTATAGTATAGTTTATAATATCATCGACGCAGCACAAATTACTTGGATTTGACCCGATTTCAGAATGAATCTAGGGAACAGTGACAAACAATTTGTGTATACAAAATATATCAGTTTGTTTGTTTGTTTGTCTATTGTTTAACGCCACAGACAAACAAACAAACAAATGATATATTTTGTATACAAATTGTTTGTCAACTAGATTCATTCTGAAATCTGGTAATTAGATTCATTCTGAAATCTGGTCAAATCCAAGTAATTTGTGTTGCGTCGATGATATTATAAACTATAAATGTGTGTGCTTTTATTGACAGCATCGTTGGTACTGAAACATTAACAAAATAAAATATAACAAAAAAAATAAAATATTCTGAATACTAATATTCACGCATATATGTGTATTGCAGGTTACTGATAATTTTTTTATTAAAGTGGGAGTGACTTGGACGTATGTATGACGTATATATGACGTGTTAGCTTGTATGTATGACGTGTTAGCTTGTATGTATGACGTGTTAGCTTGACGTGTTAGCTTGTATGTATGACGTGTTAGCTTGTATGTATGACGTGTTAGCTTGTATGTATGACGTGTTAGCTTTATATATAATGTATAATTAAAACTAAAACATCGTTTCAGATACGAGGAAGCATTACGAAAAAAGGTTCCTGGTGTTACAGTTCCGTATTGGGACATCACTCTTGACAACGAGTTAAAAAATCCAGTGGATTCGGTAATGTTTACTGAAAAATTTTTCGGAAATCCAGATGGTCCTGTAAAAACTGGACCTTTTGCAAATTGGAAACACGATTTGGGCGGAGATCTGGTAAGGAATACTGGTCTGTATGGTGAGCTGATGTCAAAACAAAATGTACAGGACGTGTTATCGCGTAAATACCATTATGAAATAACAGACAGACAATCTGGGGGACTGAAGTACAATTTAGAGGAACTTCATTCTAAAGTTCATATATTTGTGGGCGGTAACATGGCTCGTTTAAGTACTGCTACCAGAGACCCTATATTCTACAGTTACCATGCTTTTATAGACTGTGTATGGGAAAAATTTAGAAAGCAACAAGAAGCTAAAGGTATCGATCCATCAAGAGATTATCCATACACCACCGACCCTTTACATCACCCTTCTCGAAAAATGGATGGTTTTCGATCCGTACTATCAAATGATTTTGTTGTTCTTCCTTCAAATGCTAGTTTTGTTCCTCGGGATTTTAGAAATATCGACGGATTTTCAAATAATTTTACACGTGACATTTATTCTTGTGATGATTTCCCATCTTGCAGCAAAGAGCACCCAACTTGTGACAGTCGTTGGTTGGACTGCAATACTGACACGTATAGATGCATTCCGAAAACCAAAGAAGCCGACCTTGACCGCTTGGACGCAACACCTGCGGTTATGAAGACCGTCCAAAATACTTTCGAGGTGAATGGAAAGGCCGAAACCGATTCTTGGGTCTATATAACTGTCCAGATTGTGTTTGAACGACCACCGTCTCTCAAGTTTAACTCTTTTCCTGTACATCGCGGAAGCACAGAAACGAAGTGTGATGTTTTTTGTGACAATAAAACGGAAACAGGTCAAAATTCAAGAACAGTTCTGAAGACGTATGATAGGCATACGGTGATAGACTCTGGGTTTGAAAAAGTGTATGTTAACTCTGACGGAATAAACTACGATGGACAAGCAACGGAATATGCTATATTAGACCAACGATTTGCCTTGTCGGAGGGAGTTGCTTACGTACCTGTGCGAAAACCTACCGCTGCAAAGAAAACGGAAGTTCTACTTACGGCGTTTGATTCCGGGGGAAGACTGTGTAGGCCTTTCTGTAAAGGTCTGGATGGTAAATTTTCTGCATGCACAGGCTGTCTGAGCCTTGATACAAGCGAACCACGAATGTACAGACCCAGTTATGCAGATGTAGTCTTAGGCCGATGGGATTTCGAACGAGGATGTCCTTTATCAAACAATGATGATGTTTACATTAAATTCTTTTGTGATTTTCTAGACGTGTGGCCATGGCAACAGCATGACGCATATGAATATTCAATGTCTATTAAAGCCAACATCGAAAAACATAGAAGAGAAAAAAGGAGTCAAGGGCAAAAATATGATCTTCATCCGAAATAATTTATTGTAATTTATTGTTGGCTTATTTTTGATTTTGCATATAAATGGTTTCAAATTGAAAGTTTTTTAGTATTCAGTCTGGACTTTATAAGATGAAATTTACAGATGATTTCTTTTCAGTAAAGGTTTTGGATGACAAAATTTTCAATCGGACCTGTGTAAGAAAAGATTTTAGTTGATGCGCTCATCAGTCAATTTAAAAAGTTTTTGAATGACAAAATGTACTTATAAGATGAAATTTACACATTATTTCTTTTTAGGAACGGTTTTGTATGTCAAAATTTGTTTATCATTTCGCTGTAAAGAAGAGTTTTGGTTGACAATTTATAACAAAAGCCAATAAAAGATATGAAGGTGTTCAATATTAACTTGAATTAATACATGTACATGTATTCTGGATCAGTAATTTGGTGTGCTATGAAATTTTAACCATAGCCGTCGCAAATATTTCGAATTTCTCGAATACATGCGATAAAACATAAAACCACACAAACATATACATAAAGACAAACTCCTAGATGATGCAGATTTGGTGACTGTAAACACACATTATATGAAGTAAATAACCAGTGTTCATTGGCACGTTAGCTGAGATGTTACAAACTGCAATTAAGAAAGGCCTCATTCCAGACGTATTTAGTGTAGCTATCACATTTATTTTAAAAATAAAGTGCAAGTTCCATACATTATCTCCTAGTTTTATCAAAATAGCAAGGAAACCGACCGAACAACAAAAGCCGAAAGACAATTTCAAATCCGGAAAAAGACAAACCTATTCAACGCAAAACAAAAACCTCAAACACAAAAACAGATGGTGTGTTACCAAAACTCAACAAAAACCATAGGTACACTCAGGTGCTCTGGAGAAGTAGGAACTGCCTTCCTCTAATTAAACATCCGTCCAGGTACTAGTTGTAATGTCTAGGAAAAAGTATCCAGGAATACGAAAGACATATTATAACTCAGCAAAAAATGTCCGGTCGTATTTGAGAGATTGATTTCTCATAGATCAATTAAGTCAAGGTGACGGCCAAAGAACCTCTGAAGGGATAACATCAACCTAGGTAAAACAAACCTTTGTTTGAGTAGTTTAGTAGTCAACATCACTGAGCGGTCTAGAAAATCAGAATACCCGATCGCAGAATCTAGAATAACGTAAAAGTTGTGACATGTACACACCATACGCTGGAGCTACTAGAATGTTACTGTCGATGAACGAGAACGTGACAAATGGAAAGTTGAAGTTATCACGTGTGTCGTAGAGTCTAGTTTTCCCCAAGTCTATTTCTAGAGGTAGGTCTAAATAAGAGGCCGACATAAGTGTATTAGTGGTGTGTTTAATTTCAACATCGCTAGGGTAGATTGAATGCAAATAGTCACTGAATCAAGCATTGTTGAGGAACTAAACATGTATAAAGCGGAATGTGAAATTAAAGGTATGGACCAGTGTCGTTTCCTTCTTTTTTTAGGAGGCCTTCTATGGAGCATTTTGGAGGAATCCAAAATCTTTACAATTCATTGCACAGAATTGTATGACTCACATATGATACTGATTGTTTATTCTCTTCTCTGTAAAAACCACTATAAAATTTTAATTGGAATTTTCTATTCTCAACTCATTGAAATGAAACTTTAAGCTTTATTTTTGACTGAAATATGTGGAATCTTAAAAACTTTTGGACAATTTCAAATCAAAGTCGATATCTAAAATTTCATCTGTTAGAAAATTTGACTTTTCAAATCTTTGCCTCACGAGAAACTAAATCCCTTTCTAAGGAAATCACACACAAAGCCTTCGATTCCACATTCCTACAGATGTAGTTAAGGGTACAATAAGACGGTTTTTTTCTAATGTAGAACTAAAAGACAAAAGACAAATTATACTACAGCGAGGAACATGTTGATAGTATACTATATTTTCTGATCGACAACATATTTGTAACTCTTGGAGGATATGATTTTTAGCAGACAATCGGAATTCCACTGGGTACAAACTGTGCCCCACTCCTTGCCGATTTGCTCCTGTATTCTTAGGAAAAAGAATTTCTTCAACGTCTTATTGAAAACAAGAAGATAGTTTTCCCAATTTTCATATTCATTACACAGTGATTGTGCGGCTTTTGATTATTTGACTTATATATGATACACATCTATTTTGATCAACAAACTCTCTCACATACTACAGTAATGGAAGCGGGAGGGTCGGCATGCCATAAAACCTTATATAAACCAACATTTCTTCAAAATGCCTGTACCAAGTCAGGAACATTACTGTAATTGCTACATTTTTGGTTGTTGGTTCTAACTTTTGCCAGTTTTAGGATTTTCGTTTTGTGGATTGTCCATTGGTTTTTGGTATTTTGTTATTACCTTAAATTATGAATTATTTCATAAAAACACCTACCGTATACTGCGTTTAAAAATAATTTATTGACAATTTTCCTTCAGTGTGCGTGATTTTTTTAAATAAACCTGTTCTGTGTGTTTCTGCCCATAGTACACTTGAGTAATTTATATGTATAAAATATTATAATGACAAATTATAACGACATAAGGCAAATGAGAAAGAACAAAAATACATCAAACATTACAAACTTTTTTATAATACAATACAATAATACAATACACCCAATACACCTGAATTCAAGCTATTAGCGGAGTTGCTGTGTACAAAGAGAATTGCACGGTTTCCATGTATCTACGTGTACAGTTGTCTGTACTTCCGTGTTTGATTTCTCACCAAACGACAATTCTATTGCAATGAAGGTACGTTTTTGACTTTCATGTATTGTAAAGAGATGTTTACAGATAAATGTTCATGGGCCATGCTGCGAGGTTTTACAGTGCTCCTCTTCCAGATAGGTTCTGGCCTCATGTAGAGGGCAAATTAGCACATGCTCGACCCTCAGAGCTGTCAATCGCGTCCCCGGTAAAGAGGTGTCAGTTGGAATACGGAATAATTCAGTTGATACCGTGTTAAGGTAGTGCTATGCCTAAATTCTCCATTCCTATCCAATAACCCATACTTAATTTACCGCTATGTCTGAATTCTCCATTCCTACCCAATAACCCATACTTAATTTACCGCTATGTCTAAATTCTCCATTCCTACCCAATAACCCATACTTAATTTACCGCTATGTCTGAATTCTCCATTCCTACCCAATAACCCATACTTAATTTACCGCTATGTCTAAATTCTCCATTCCTATACAATAACCCATACTTAATTTACCGCTATGTCTACGTTCTCCATTCCTATCCAATAACCCATACTTAATTTACCGCTATGTCTAAATTCTCCATTCCTACCAAATAACCCATATTTAATTACCGCTATGTCTAAATTCTCCATTCCTACCCAATAACTCATACTTAATTTACCGCTATGTCTGAATTCTCCATTCCTATCCAATAACCCATACTTAATTTACCGCTATGTCTAAATTCTCCATTCCTACCCAATAACCCATACTTAATTTACCGCTATGTCTGAATTCTCCATTCCTACCCAATAACCCATACTTAATTTACCGCTATGTCTGAATTCTCCATTCCTACCCAATAACCCATACTTAATTTACCGCTATGTCTAAATTCTCCATTCCTATCCAATAACCCATACTTAATTTACCGCTATGTCTAAATTCTCCATTCCTACCAAATAACCCATATTTAATTACCGCTATGTCTAAATTCTCCATTCCTACCCAATAACTCATACTTAATTTACCGCTATGTCTGAATTCTCCATTCCTATCCAATAACCCATACTTAATTTACCGCTATGTATAAATTCTCCATTCCTACCAAATAACCCATATTTAATTACCGTTATGTCTAAATTCTCCATTCCTACCCAATAACTCATACTTAATTTACCGCTATGTCAAAATTCTCCATTCCTACCCAATAACTCATACTTAATTTACCGCTATGTCTAAATTCGTCATTCCTACCCAATAACCCATACTTAATTTACCGCTATGTCTAAATTCTCCATTCCTACCCAATAACCCATACTTAATTTATCGCTATGTCTAAATTCTCCATTCCTATCCAATAACCCATACTTAATTTACCGCTATGTCTAAATTCTCCATTCCTACCCAATAACCCATACTTAATTTACCGCTATGTCTAAATTCTCCATTCCTACCAAATAACCCATACTTAATTTACCGCTATGTCTAAATTCTCCATTCCTATCCAATAACCCATACTTAATTTACCGCTATGTCTGAATTCTCCATTCCTATCTAATAACCCATACTTAATTTACCGCTATGTCTAAATTCTCCATTCCTACCAAATAACCCATACTTAATTTACCGCTATGTCTAAATTCTTCATTCCTACCCAATAACCCATACTTAATTTACCGCTATGTCTAAATTCTCCATTCCTATCCAATAACCCATACTTAATTTACCGCTATGTCTAAATTCTCCATTCCTACCAAATAACCCATACTTAATTTACCGCTATGTCTAAATTCTCCATTCCTACCCAATAACCCATACTTAATTTACCGCTATGTCTAAATTCTCCATTCCTACCCAATAACTCATACTTAATTTACCGCTATGTCTAAATTCTCCATTCCTACCAAATAACCCATACTTAATTTACCGCTATGTCTAAATTCTCTCCATTCCTGTCCAATAACCCATACTTAATTTACCGCTATGTCTAAATTCTCCATTCCTACCCAATAACCCATACTTAATTTACCGCTATGTCTAAATTCTCTCCATTCCTACCCAATAACCCATACTTAATTTACCGCTATGTCTAAATTCTCCATTCCTACCCAATAACTCATACTTAATTTACCGCTATGTCTAAATTCTCCATTCCTATCCAATAACCCATACTTAATTTACCGCTATGTCTAAATTCTCCATTCCTACCAAATAACCCATACTTAATTTACCGCTATGTCTACATTCTCCATTCCTATCCAATAACCCATACTTAATTTACCGCTATGTCTAAATTCTCCATTCCTACCCAATAACCCATACTTAATTTACCGCTATGTCTAAATTCTCCATTCCTACCCAATAACTCATACTTAATTTACCGCTATGTCTAAATTCTCCATTCCTATCCAATAACCCATACTTAATTTACCGCTATGTCTAAATTCTTCATTCCTACCCAATAACCCATACTTAATTTACCGCTATGTCTGAATTCTCCATTCCTACCCAATAACCCATACTTAATTTACCGCTATGTCTAAATTCTCCATTCCTACCCAATAACCCATACTTAATTTACCGCTATGTCTAAATTCTCCATTCCTACCCAATAACTCATACTTAATTTACCGCTATGTCTAAATTCTCCATTCCTACCCAATAACCCATACTTAATTTACCGCTATGTCTAAATTCTCCATTCCTACCCAATAACTCATACTTAATTTACCGCTATGTCTAAATTCTTCATTCCTACCCAATAACCCATACTTAATTTACCGCTATGTCTAAATTCTCCATTCCTATCCAATAACCCATACTTAATTTTGTTCCCGTTTGTCCATCCTTATTCCCGTTAATTTGTTGTTTAACCCCTTTCGTCCTGAATATATATAATTAAGTATTAATTATTATATAAAATCATTATGTCATATCAAAATCACAGATAAAGTTTATAAGCGACAGAAACGTTGAAATTCTGCTATATTTGATGTATTTCCGCTTCAAAATCGGCATGGTTTATTAAAATACTAATAATAAAAAAACACATATTCATTAGCCAATTTTACCCTGTAACCTTATACCTTTTATTATGATAGGTTTGGCTGTTGTTTGTTTATACAATACTTACTGTGCTGTTCATGACACCAGAAGTTAAAGCGTTCATGTACAAGACGTCACTCCCAGATACTCTCGTGTCCTGTCTGAAGAATCGGACGTACGGTATCTCACCAACGTCATATCCGGGAGAGGAAATAAGTACATTTTGTGTCCAACAGTACATTTGGGAAACATCAAAGGAAATCTTCCACTACGAAGTCTCAGACGACACAGCCAGGTGGATACTAAATTTGTTTGAGAAAGGTCGTAGACTTAAAGAAGAACAGTTGAGGGTTCGAAAGGAATATAGAATGTTGACAAAATATGAGCGAATAAATTATCACAAGGCTGTTACAATGCTAAAGAGTGATACGGTTTGTAGAATTCTGGCAGTCAAAATGTAAATATAACGTTAAACATTTTACTTAAATGACAATGGTCTTAAAAATAATACAAACCATGGAAAAATATAGCAAATAATTTAATTACTTAAGGGGGTTCAGGACACCTACAATGAAAATAATTTATCAGTGAATTTTCTCTAAAATTGCCATATAGTTAAGGCGATTTCGTAACGGCAAAACTAGTTTAGGTTTAGGTTTCAGGTTTTAAACTGGTTTCAATGAAGTTTTCAAACTGGTTTTGGTTTAATTGATGAATACCAAATAATTGGTTTTCGGTTTATGTTAAAGGAATAAATAAAGAAACATTATATAGTTTATCAGAAGCAGAAATCACACAATTATACCTTTGAAAATGCAATTTCTAATATTTGTTGCATTTATGCTTTTAGTCAGATGACTCTCCAAAAATCAAAATCGTCAAATATCAAAGAATTTGTTTGACAATTTTTATGTTTGTCTTTTATTGGTTTCTCCAGAAAAAAAAACAACAATCCCATGTTCCAGTAAGGATTTATCTTGTTTCTTGGATTTTTTTCAAAAGATTTTTTTGTTTATCTTACAACATTTCCACACTGCAACATTAGTGCAGCCATTTTTTAAGACTTAAACCTAAAACCTAAACCGCAAACCATCCCTGTATGTGGTTTGAATGGTTTTCGAAACCAGTTTCAGTTTGCAAGTAACAAACGGCAAACCAGTTTAGGTTTCAAACTAGTTTTAAACCGGTTCTCATAAACAAATAAACAGTTTAATAAACTGAAACTGATTTTGCGCTACCAAATACGACATTGGTTTTTGTATACCAGTAATCATAATTCAAACGATAAAATAAGGGGCTTCGGGGCTTATTTTCGAAGAGTTGAGCACTGAAATTTAAAATTTTCTAATAGAAAAAGAGAATAAAAAAGCGCTAAAATAATAGATTAAAAAAATTCTGTCTATTAAAAATTTCATATGATGTCAAACAATTGGTATAAATTTTAGAAATGGAAAGAAAAATAGGGGTCACTGAGTTAATTTTTGTCAAATAGGAAATAACTGGTATAGGTACCAAAATTTTTTAATTTTTTGTCAAAATTACATCGTTTATTAAAAAATATCATTTTCATTTTACTGTCTATACCAAATTTATTTAAACGAAAACTTTGTATTTCAACCATTAATACATTTTCGTAATACTATAGGTATAAGACTTTAATTATGACTTTTAATTTTAATGAAGTTTTAAAGGATTTTTGCTGAATGAAATTATTATTAATTTGACCATAATGGGATACCTATTTTAAGATTTTCACAGAAAAATGGCAGAATGTGTCCGCATCCCCTTAATTTTGCAGTTTGTTCGATCACATTATAAGTTCTAAATAACACAAGATGATACATTATAAGTTAATGCAATTATATATTGTCTAGAGTGTACACCCAAACAAGTATGACGCCATTGCAGATTTTCATCGAGGAGATTCTATCAAATCAGCACATTTTGGACCACCTTTCCCAGGATGGCATCGTGTTTTCTGCTTAATGTGAGTATAAGTCATTGTGTCCCCCTGTTTCTCAACTGAATTCCAGCTTCTGCGAACATTTTACACATTTAGCATGACAAGTATTGGATCACAATCTCAAAAATGGAACAATTGTGAAAATTTTCCGCCTACAATGCAAAACCAACTTGCTTTTGATTCACGTTCAACAAACTGACGGCTAAACTAATGTTTCAACAAAGAACGATAGCTAGAAAACGGACTAAAGTTAAAGGACGATTACAAATCAGGAATTAGACAAACTTACAAAACACGAAACGAAATACAAAAACCATGGGTGTACTCTGGTGTAAGTAAGCATGATTGTACTCAGGTGTAAGTAAGCATGATTGTACTCAGGTGTAAATAAGCATGATTGTACTCAGGTGTAAGTAAGCATGATTGTACTCTATTGTAAGTAAGCATGATTGTACTCAGGTGTAAGTAAGCATGATTGTACTCAGGTGTAAGTAAGCATGATTGTACTCGGGTGTAAGTAAGCATGATTGTACTCAGGTGTAAGTAAGCATGATTGTACTCAGGTGTAAGTAAGCATGATTGTACTCAGGTGTAAGTAAGCATGATTGTACTCAGGTGTAAGTAAGCATGATTGTACTCAGGTGTAAGCATGATTGTACTCAGGTGTAAGTAAGCATGATTGTACTCAGGTGTAAGTAAGCATGATTGTACTCAGGTGTAAGTAAGCATGATTGTACTCTATTGTAAGTAAGCATGATTGTACTCAGGTGTAAGTAAGCATGATTGTACTCTGGTGTAAGTAAGCATGATTGTACTCAGGTGTAAGTAAGCATGATTGTACTCAGGTGTAAGTAAGCATGATTGTACTCAGGTGTAAGTAAGCATGATTGTACTCAGGTGTAAGTAAGCATGATTGTACTCAGGTGTAAGTAAGCATGATTGTACTCAGGTGTAAGTAAGCATGATTGTACTCTATTGTAAGTAAGCATGATTGTACTCAGGTGTAAGTAAGCATGATTGTACTCTGGTGTAAGTAAGCATGATTGTACTCAGGTGTAAGTAAGCATGATTGTACTCTATTGTAAGTAAGCATGATTGTACTCTGGTGTAAATAAGCATGATTAAATTCTGGTGTAAGTAAGCATGATTGTACTCTGGTGTAAGTAAGCATGATTGTACTCAGGTGTAAGTAAGCATGATTGTACTCAGGTGTAAGTAAGCATGATTGTACTCAGGTGTAAGTAAGCATGATTGTACTCAGGTGTAAGTAAGCATGATTGTACTCTATTGTAAGTAAGCATGATTGTACTCAGGTGTAAGTAAGCATGATTGTACTCTGGTGTAAGTAAGCATGATTGTACTCAGGTGTAAGTAAGCATGATTGTACTCTATTGTAAGTAAGCATGATTGTACTCTGGTGTAAGTAAGCATGATTGTACTCTGGTGTAAGTAAGCATGATTGTACTCTGGTGTAAGTAAGCATGATTGTACTCAGGTGTAAGTAAGCATGATTGTACTCTATTGTAAGTAAGCATGATTGTACTCTGGTGTAAGTAAGCATGATTGTACTCTGGTGTAAGTAAGCATGATTGTACTCTGGTGTAAGTAAGCATGATTGTACTCTGGTGTAAGAAAGCATGATTGTACTCTGGTGTAAGTAAGCATGATTGTACTCTGGTGTAAGTAAGCATGATTGTACTCTATTGTAAGTAAGCATGAGTAAGCAGTTTCTGTCTCTACTTTGATATCCGTCGAGTTACTACTTGTCATGTCTAGAAAACATCAGAGGAAATACAACCTATGACAGTGAAAATGTGTGATCGTCTCTGAGAGACTGATCAATTTAATCATGGTGACGGCCATAGCACCTGTGTGTGTAGCTTAAAGTCAAGAAAAGCGGAATATGGCTAAATCTAGCATAACTATAAATTGTGAAATATATAAACACCAAACGGCGGTGCTGCGAGAAAGGGGTTATCGATGAACAGTAAATAGATAATGAGGTGAAAACATCACGTTTGTCGTAAAGAGTCTAACGTGTATTTTTCCCCTAGAATATTCTGAGAAAAAGTTGTAAGTGGGACACCGACGAGGGGTAGTTGTTTTTATTTCAAGTTTGCTAGAATAGATTAAATTTAAATAGTGGTCGAACTTTGTTCAGTGATTGTGATATATAGCGGAATCTGGATTAAAGGTCTCGAGTATGCCCCTCAAGAAATTTAGATTTTTAAAGTACCAATGGAGGTTGGCGAGGAGATGAGCACAATTAGTACCGTTAGAATTTTGTTGTAAAACACGTCCTCAGAACATGAAAAATAGGTTGTCAATTAAGTGTAATGTGTGACAGATTTCATCCTCATTACATTTACTTTTGACATTTAGAATAATAATGACGCATTACCATGTTCTATGGTGTATATGATTCATTCCGTTTTTAATAAAAAAAACAATCGTATTTTAATATAAAATTTGACATTTGTACACGTAGTCATAATTGTAATCGATTTTCTGTAAATTTAAAGATAATTTTCTTATCTTAAGTTGATGGTATTTTTTCATCTCAGATTTGAAGAAGCGCTACGAGAAAAGATACCAACAGTCACATTACCATACTGGGACCCTACCCTTGACAATGAGATGGATAATCCAGTTGATTCCATTCTGTTTACAAAACATTTTGTAGGAAATCCAGACGGCCTTGTTACGACTGGACCATTTGCAAACTGGCACCATGAGCAAGGTGGCCCACTATGTCGGAATGTTGGTGCGTTTGGTCGACTTATAAACCGAGAGGACATAGCTAACATAATGTCAAGAACTTATCAACGGGAAATAACGGACCAAACATCATCCGAGCTAATATGCAATTTAGAAGCTATTCATGGACATGTTCATACATTTGTAGGAGGGAATATGGGGCGTCTAAGATCAGCAGCAGAAGATCCACTTTTCTTTAACATTCATGCTTTTATTGACTGTGTTTGGGAACAATTCCGCATGAAACAAATGATGAATGGAATTGACCCGTCTAAAGACTACCCAGCAACAGACAACCCTTTCCACCATCCTTATAGATTGATGGATGGCTTTGTTAATGAAAATTACACCAATATAGACGGATATAGTCACCATTTTACCCGTGACATTTACACGTGCCAGGAATTCCCAACTTGTAGTTCGGATTATCCAGACTGTGGATCACCGTGGTTGTACTGTGACCAGACAAAATGGGTATGTGTGTCAAAGAGCAACAAGGATCATCATAATAGACTTGAATCTACACCAGTAGTTTTAAACACAGTTCAGAACAAGTTTGAAATAAATGGCCGAGCTGACATTGATGGATGGGTATATTTGACAGTTAAAATAATATTGGAACGTCCACCTTCTGTTAAATTTAAATCGTATGCAATACGCAATGGCAGAGCTTCAAACTCCGATGTTTATGGTAGAATACGTGGCAGTGACATGAATACGCAAAGTGTTCCTGGAAATCCAAAATCGTATGCAAAACATACAGTAATTGGGTCAGGCTTTGAAAAAGTGTACGTCCAATCAGATGGACTGAACTACATCGGTACGTCTTTGGACTATGCCATTATTGATGAAAGATTTGCTGTAACCGAGGCATTCACCTATGTCCCGGTAAAAGATCCCGGATGTGGAGTTACCGAGGTACTTCTTACAGCGTTTGATTCCGGTGGAAGGTTATGTCGACCTTACTGTAAACTTCCGGATAGCAGTAACAAGTTTGGATCTTGTTCTGGAGCTCTGACAATCGATGCGGAATTTCCTCATTTCTTTGGAAAATCTTATGCTGATAATATTTTGAACAGATACAAGTTCGAGAATGATTTTCCATACTCCCGTGAAATGGACGTGTTCATTGTATTTTTCTGTAATTTTCAAGAAGTATGGCCATGGTAATTTGTGTTATTGTATATCCTTGTTTTCGGTGCTAACTAAAAAAGAAGTGTTGTTTTACGACTTTTAATGGACAGCCTTTTTATACACAGTTTTAGCGGGTTCGATTCTCACTGCAGGCAGGGTGTACTCGACTCCAATCTTAATTGACAAGGATTGCCAGTTTTCCTACCGCAGGTCGGGGGTTCTCTCCGGGTACTACGGCTTCCTCCCCCAATAAAAACTGGACGCCATGAAATAGCTGAAAAATTGCTGAAAGTGGCGTTAAAACACCATTCAAACAAACAAACAAAAAATATACACAGTTTTGTACAAATGCATTATATGCAAAACTCACCAGAATTTTTACCGCTTTCAGTTAAAAAAGTGTGATGGCTATAAAGCGTCTAAAAAGCCATGTCTATAAGTAAGCCCAAAAACAGAAACAAATAAAAAACCGCCTGGTGATATAATGCAATACCACAGCGTTTTATAGTGAATAGGTCGTCTTTCCGTTAAATCCATCTAATAAGGTAACAGACAAATAGCGGTGATTAGAGTCTGTGTTGGTGTTATAAACCACGTTGGTAATTCTTGAGCGAAACTAACTTATAAATATGAATGGTAAGTCATTATAATCAGTACTGAAGTGGATTTCTACAAAATAATCGATACTGCAATGGATTTCCTCATTATTATCATTACTGCAGTGGATTTTCACATTATAATCAGTGCTGCAGGGGATTTCCACATTATAATCAGTACTGCAGAGGATTTCCACATTATAATCAGTACTAAAGTGAATTTCCACATTATAATCAGTACTGCAGAGGATTTCCACATTATAATCAGTACTCCAGTGGATTTCCAGATTATAATCAGTACTGCAGGGGATTTCCACATTATAATAAGTACTGCAGTCGATTTCCACATTATAATCAGTACTAAAGTGAATTTCCACATTATAATCAGTGCTGCAGTGGATTTCCACATTATAATCAGTACTGCAGTGGATTTCCAGATTATAATCAGTACTGCATTGGATTTCCACATTATAATCAGTACTGCAGAGGATTTCCACATTATAATCAGTACTGCAGTGGATTTCCACATTATAATCAGTACTGCAGTGGATTTCCACATTATAATCAGTACTAAAGTGAATTTCCACATTATAATCAGTACTGCAGTGGATTTCCACATTATAATCAGTACTGCAGTGGATTTCCAGATTATAATCAGTGCTGCAGAGGATTTCCACATTATAATCAGTACTGCAGAGGATTTCCACATTATAATCAGTACTAAAGTGAATTTCCACATTATAATCAGTACTGCAGTAGATTTCCACATTATAATCAGTACTGCAGTGGATTTCCACATTATAATCAGTACTAAAGTGGATTTCCACATTATAATCAGTACTAAAGTGGATTTCCACATTATAATCAGTACTGCAGTGGATTTCCACATTATAATCAGTACTGCAGTGGGATTTCCAGATTATAATCAGTACTGCAGTGGATTTCCAGATTATAATCAGTACTGCAGAGGATTTCCACATTATAATCAGTGCTGCAGAGGATTTCCACATTATAATCAGTACTGCAGAGGATTTCCACATTATAATCAGTGCTGCAGAGGATTTCCAAATATAATCAGTGCTGCAGTGGATTTCCAGATTATAATCAGTACTGCAGGGGATTTCCACATTATAATCAGTACTGCAGTAGATTTCCAGATTATAATCAGTGCTGCAGTGGATTTCCAGATTATAATCAGTACTGCAGGGGATTTCCACATTATAATCAGTACTAAAGTGGATTTCCACATTATAATCAGTACTCAAGTGAATTTCCACATTATAATCAGTGCTGCAGAGGATTTCCACATTATAATCAGTACTAAAGTGGATTTCCACATTATAATCAGTACTAAAGTGGATTTCCACATTATAATCAGTACTGCAGTGGATTTCCAAATATAATCAGTGCTGCAGAGGATTTCCACATTATAATCAGTGCTGCAGAGGATTTCCACATTATAATCAGTACTAAAGTGAATTTCCACATTATAATCAGCACTAAAGTGAATTTCCACATTATAATCAGTACTGCAGTGGATTTCCACATTATAATCAGTGCTGCAGAGGATTTCCACATTATAATCAGTGCTGCAGAGGATTTCCACATTATAATCAGTACTAAAGTGAATTTCCACATTATATTCAGTACTAAAGTGAATTTCTACATTATAATCAGTACTGCAGTGGATTTCCACATTATAATCAGTGCTGCAGAGGATTTCCACATTATAATCAGTGCTGCAGAGGATTTCCACATTATAATCAGTACTAAAGTGGATTTCCACATTATAATCAGTACTGCAGTAGATTTCCACATTATAATCAGTACTAAAGTGAATTTCCACATTATAATCAGTGCTGCAGTAGATTTCCACATTATATTCAGTACTAAAGTGAATTTCCACATTATAATCAGTACTGCAGTAGATTTCCACATTATAATCAGTACTGCAGAGGATTTCCACATTATAATCAATACTAAAGTGAATTTCCACATTATAATCAGTACTGCAGTGAATTTCCAGATTATAATCAGTACTGCAGTGGATTTCCACATTATAATCAGTGCTGCAGGGGATTTCCACATTATAATCAGTACTGCAGAGGATTTCCACATTATAATCAGTACTGCAGTGGATTTCCACATTATAATCAGTACTGCAGTAGATTTCCACATTATAATCAGTACTAAAGTGAATTTCCACATTATAATCAGTACTGCAGTGGATTTCCAGATATAATCAGTGCTGCAGTGGATTTCCAGATTATAATCAGTACTGCAGGGGATTTCCACATTATAATCAGTACTAAAGTAGATTTCCACATTATAATCAGTACTGCAGTGGATTTCCACATTATTATCAGTACTAAAGTGGATTTCCAAATTATAATCAGTACTAAAGTGGATTTCCAAATTATAATCAGTACTAAAGTGGATTTCCACATTATAATCAGTACTGCAGTGGATTTCCAAATATAATCAGTGCTGCAGTGGATTTCCAGATTATAATCAGTACTGCAGGGGATTTCCACATTATAATCAGTACTAAAGTGGATTTCCACATTATAATCAGCACTAAAGTGAATTTCCACATTATAATCAGTACTGCAGTGGATTTCCACATTATAATCAGTGCTGCAGAGGATTTCCACATTATAATCAGTGCTGCAGAGGATTTCCACATTATAATCAGTACTAAAGTGGATTTCCACATTATAATCAGTACTGCAGTAGATTTCCACATTATAATCAGTACTAAAGTGAATTTCCACATTATAATCAGTGCTGCAGTAGATTTCCACATTATAATCAGTACTAAAGTGAATTTCCACATTATAATCAGTACTGCAGTAGATTTCCACATTATAATCAGTACTGAAGAGGATTTCCACATTATAAACAGTACTAAAGTGAATTTCCACATTATAATCAGTACTGCAGTAGATTTCCACAATATAATCAGTGCTGCAGAGGATTTCCACATTATAATCAGTGCTGCAGAGGATTTCCACATTATAATCAGTACTAAAGTGAATTTCCAGATTATAATCAGTACTGCAGTGGATTTCCACATTATAATCAGTGCTGCAGGGGATTTCCACATTATAATCAGTACTGCAGAGGATTTCCACATTATAATCAGTACAGCAGGGGATTTCCACATTATAATCAGTACTGCAGTAGATTTCCACATTATAATCAGTACTAAAGTGAATTTCCACATTATAATCAGTACTGCAGTGGATTTCCAAATATAATCAGTGCTGCAGTGGATTTCCAGATTATAATCAGTAGTGCAGGGGATTTCCACATTATAATCAGTACTAAAGTGGATTTCCACATTATAATCAGTACTGCAGTGGATTTCCACATTATTATCAGTACTAAAGTGGATTTCCAAATTATAATCAGTACTAAAGTGGATTTCCACATTATAATCAGTACTAAAGTGGATTTCCACATTATAATCAGTACTGCAGTGGATTTCCAAATATAATCAGTGCTGCAGAGGATTTCCACATTATAATCAGTGCTGCAGAGGATTTCCACATTATAATCAGTACTAAAGTGAATTTCCACATTATAATCAGCACTAAAGTGAATTTCCACATTATAATCAGTACTGCAGTGGATTTCCACATTATAATCAGTGCTGCAGAGGATTTCCACATTATAATCAGTGCTGCAGAGGATTTCCACATTATAATCAGTACTAAAGTGAATTTCCACATTATAATCAGTACTGCAGTGGATTTCCACATTATTATCAGTACTAAAGTGGATTTCCAAATTATAATCAGTACTAAAGTGGATTTCCACATTATAATCAGTACTAAAGTGGATTTCCACATTATAATCAGTACTGCAGTGGATTTCCAAATATAATCAGTGCTGCAGAGGATTTCCACATTATAATCAGTGCTGCAGAGGATTTCCACATTATAATCAGTACTAAAGTGAATTTCCACATTATAATCAGCACTAAAGTGAATTTCCACATTATAATCAGTACTGCAGTGGATTTCCACATTATAATCAGTGCTGCAGAGGATTTCCACATTATAATCAGTGCTGCAGAGGATTTCCACATTATAATCAGTACTAAAGTGAATTTCCACATTATAATCAGTACTGCAGTGGATTTCCACATTATAATCAGTGCTGCAGAGGATTTCCACATTATAATCAGTGCTGCAGAGGATTTCCACATTATAATCAGTGCTGCAGAGGATTTCCACATTATAATCAGTACTAAAGTGGATTTCCACATTATAATCAGTACTGCAGTAGATTTCCACATTATAATCAGTACTAAAGTGAATTTCCACATTATAATCAGTGCTGCAGTAGATTTCCACATTATAATCAGTACTAAAGTGAATTTCCACATTATAATCAGTACTGCAGTAGATTTCCACATTATAATCAGTACTGCAGAGGATTTCCACATTATAATCAATACTAAAGTGAATTTCCACATTATAATCAGTACTGCAGTGAATTTCCAGATTATAATCAGTACTGCAGTGGATTTCCACATTATAATCAGTGCTGCAGGGGATTTCCACATTATAATCAGTACTGCAGAGGATTTCCACATTATAATCAGTACTGCAGGGGATTTCCACATTATAATCAGTACTGCAGTAGATTTCCACATTATAATCAGTACTAAAGTGAATTTCCACATTATAATCAGTACTGCAGTGGATTTCCAAATATAATCAGTGCTGCAGTGGATTTCCAGATTATAATCAGTACTGCAGGGGATTTCCACATTATAATCAGTACTAAAGTAGATTTCCACATTATAATCAGTACTGCAGTGGATTTCCACATTATTATCAGTACTAAAGTGGATTTCCAAATTATAATCAGTACTAAAGTGGATTTTCACATTATAATCAGTACTAAAGTGGATTTCCACATTATAATCAGTACTGCAGTGGATTTCCACATTATTATCAGTACTAAAGTGGATTTCCAAATTATAATCAGTACTAAAGTGGGTTTCCACATTATAATCAGTACTAAAGTGGATTTCCACATTATAATCAGTACTGCAGTGGATTTCCAAATATAATCAGTGCTGCAGAGGATTTCCACATTATAATCAGTGCTGCAGAGGATTTCCACATTATAATCAGTACTAAAGTGAATTTCCACATTATAATCAGCACTAAAGTGAATTTCCACATTATAATCAGTACTGCAGTGGATTTCCACATTATAATCAGTGCTGCAGAGGATTTCCACATTATAATCAGTGCTGCAGAGGATTTCCATATTATAATCAGTACTAAAGTGAATTTCCACATTATAATCAGTACTAAAGTGAATTTCCAGATTATAATCAGTACTGCAGTGGATTTCCACATTATAATCAGTGCTGCAGGAGATTTCCACATTATAATCAGTACTGCAGAGGATTTCCACATTATAATCAGTACTGCAGGGGATTTCCACATTATAATCAGTACTGCAGTAGATTTCCACATTATAATCAGTACTAAAGTGAATTTCCACATTATAATCAGTACTGCAGTGGATTTCCAAATATAATCAGTGCTGCAGTGGATTTCCAGATTATAATCAGTACTGCAGGGGATTTCCACATTATAATCAGTACTAAAGTAGATTTCCACATTATAATCAGTACTGCAGTGGATTTCCACATTATAATCAGTACTAAAGTGGATTTCCAAATTATAATCAGTACTAAAGTGGATTTTCACATTATAATCAGTACTAAAGTGGATTTCCACATTATAATCAGTACTGCAGTGGATTTCCACATTATTATCAGTACTAAAGTGGATTTCCAAATTATAATCAGTACTAAAGTGGGTTTCCACATTATAATCAGTACTAAAGTGGATTTCCACATTATAATCAGTACTGCAGTGGATTTCCAAATATAATCAGTGCTGCAGAGGATTTCCACATTATAATCAGTGCTGCAGAGGATTTCCACATTATAATCAGTACTAAAGTGAATTTCCACATTATAATCAGCACTAAAGTGAATTTCCACATTATAATCAGTACTGCAGTGGATTTCCACATTATAATCAGTGCTGCAGAGGATTTCCACATTATAATCAGTGCTGCAGAGGATTTCCATATTATAATCAGTACTAAAGTGAATTTCCACATTATAATCAGTACTAAAGTGAATTTCCAGATTATAATCAGTACTGCAGTGGATTTCCACATTATAATCAGTGCTGCAGGAGATTTCCACATTATAATCAGTACTGCAGAGGATTTCCACATTATAATCAGTACTGCAGTGGATTTCCACATTATAATCAGTACTGCAGTAGATTTCCACATTATAATCAGTACTAAAGTGAATTTCCACATTATAATCAGTACTGCAGTGGATTTCCAGATATAATCAGTGCTGCAGTGGATTTCCAGATTATAATCAGTACTGCAGGGGATTTCCACATTATAATCAGTACTAAAGTAGATTTCCACATTATAATCAGTACTGCAGTGGATTTCCACATTATTATCAGTACTAAAGTGGATTTCCAAATTATAATCAGTACTAAAGTGGATTTCCAAATTATAATCAGTACTAAAGTGGATTTCCACATTATAATCAGTACTGCAGTGGATTTCCAAATATAATCAGTGCTGCAGTGGATTTCCAGATTATAATCAGTACTGCAGGGGATATCCACATTATAATCAGTACTAAAGTGGATTTCCACATTATAATCAGCACTAAAGTGAATTTCCACATTATAATCAGTACTGCAGTGGATTTCCACATTATAATCAGTGCTGCAGAGGATTTCCACATTATAATCAGTGCTGCAGAGGATTTCCACATTATAATCAGTACTAAAGTGGATTTCCACATTATAATCAGTACTGCAGTAGATTTCCACATTATAATCAGTACTAAAGTGAATTTCCACATTATAATCAGTGCTGCAGTAGATTTCCACATTATAATCAGTACTAAAGTGAATTTCCACATTATAATCAGTACTGCAGTAGATTTCCACATTATAATCAGTACTGAAGAGGATTTCCACATTATAAACAGTACTAAAGTGAATTTCCACATTATAATCAGTACTGCAGTAGATTTCCACAATATAATCAGTGCTGCAGAGGATTTCCACATTATAATCAGTGCTGCAGAGGATTTCCACATTATAATCAGTACTAAAGTGAATTTCCAGATTAAAATCAGTACTGCAGTGGATTTCCACATTATAATCAGTGCTGCAGGGGATTTCCACATTATAATCAGTACTGCAGAGGATTTCCACATTATAATCAGTACAGCAGGGGATTTCCACATTATAATCAGTACTGCAGTAGATTTCCACATTATAATCAGTACTAAAGTGAATTTCCACATTATAATCAGTACTGCAGTGGATTTCCAAATATAATCAGTGCTGCAGTGGATTTCCAGATTATAATCAGTACTGCAGGGGATTTCCACATTATAATCAGTACTAAAGTGGATTTCCACATTATAATCAGTACTGCAGTGGATTTCCACATTATTATCAGTACTAAAGTGGATTTCCAAATTATAATCAGTACTAAAGTGGATTTCCACATTATAATCAGTACTAAAGTGGATTTCCACATTATAATCAGTACTGCAGTGGATTTCCAAATATAATCAGTGCTGCAGAGGATTTCCACATTATAATCAGTGCTGCAGAGGATTTCCACATTATAATCAGTACTAAAGTGAATTTCCACATTATAATCAGCACTAAAGTGAATTTCCACATTATAATCAGTACTGCAGTGGATTTCCACATTATAATCAGTGCTGCAGAGGATTTCCACATTATAATCAGTGCTGCAGAGGATTTCCACATTATAATCAGTACTAAAGTGAATTTCCACATTATAATCAGTACTGCAGTGGATTTCCACATTATTATCAGTACTAAAGTGGATTTCCAAATTATAATCAGTACTAAAGTGGATTTCCACATTATAATCAGTACTAAAGTGGATTTCCACATTATAATCAGTACTGCAGTGGATTTCCAAATATAATCAGTGCTGCAGAGGATTTCCACATTATAATCAGTGCTGCAGAGGATTTCCACATTATAATCAGTACTAAAGTGAATTTCCACATTATAATCAGCACTAAAGTGAATTTCCACATTATAATCAGTACTGCAGTGGATTTCCACATTATAATCAGTGCTGCAGAGGATTTCCACATTATAATCAGTGCTGCAGAGGATTTCCACATTATAATCAGTACTAAAGTGAATTTCCACATTATAATCAGTACTGCAGTGGATTTCCACATTATAATCAGTGCTGCAGAGGATTTCCACATTATAATCAGTGCTGCAGAGGATTTCCACATTATAATCAGTGCTGCAGAGGATTTCCACATTATAATCAGTACTAAAGTGGATTTCCACATTATAATCAGTACTGCAGTAGATTTCCACATTATAATCAGTACTAAAGTGAATTTCCACATTATAATCAGTGCTGCAGTAGATTTCCACATTATAATCAGTACTAAAGTGAATTTCCACATTATAATCAGTACTGCAGTAGATTTCCACATTATAATCAGTACTGCAGAGGATTTCCACATTATAATCAATACTAAAGTGAATTTCCACATTATAATCAGTACTGCAGTGAATTTCCAGATTATAATCAGTACTGCAGTGGATTTCCACATTATAATCAGTGCTGCAGGGGATTTCCACATTATAATCAGTACTGCAGAGGATTTCCACATTATAATCAGTACTGCAGGGGATTTCCACATTATAATCAGTACTGCAGTAGATTTCCACATTATAATCAGTACTAAAGTGAATTTCCACATTATAATCAGTACTGCAGTGGATTTCCAAATATAATCAGTGCTGCAGTGGATTTCCAGATTATAATCAGTACTGCAGGGGATTTCCACATTATAATCAGTACTAAAGTAGATTTCCACATTATAATCAGTACTGCAGTGGATTTCCACATTATTATCAGTACTAAAGTGGATTTCCAAATTATAATCAGTACTAAAGTGGATTTTCACATTATAATCAGTACTAAAGTGGATTTCCACATTATAATCAGTACTGCAGTGGATTTCCACATTATTATCAGTACTAAAGTGGATTTCCAAATTATAATCAGTACTAAAGTGGGTTTCCACATTATAATCAGTACTAAAGTGGATTTCCACATTATAATCAGTACTGCAGTGGATTTCCAAATATAATCAGTGCTGCAGAGGATTTCCACATTATAATCAGTGCTGCAGAGGATTTCCACATTATAATCAGTACTAAAGTGAATTTCCACATTATAATCAGCACTAAAGTGAATTTCCACATTATAATCAGTACTGCAGTGGATTTCCACATTATAATCAGTGCTGCAAAGGATTTCCACATTATAATCAGTGCTGCAGAGGATTTCCATATTATAATCAGTACTAAAGTGAATTTCCACATTATAATCAGTACTAAAGTGAATTTCTACATTATAATCAGTACTGCAGTGGATTTCCACATTATAATCAGTGCTGCAGAGGATTTCCACATTATAATCAGTGCTGCAGAGGATTTCCACATTATAATCAGTACTAAAGTGGATTTACACATTATAATCAGTACTGCAGTAGATTTCCACATTATAATCAGTACTAAAGTGAATTTCCACATTATAATCAGTGCTGCAGTAGATTTCCACATTATAATCAGTACTAAAGTGAATTTCCACATTATAATCAGTACTGCAGTAGATTTCCACATTATAATCAGTACTGCAGAGGATTTCCACATTATAATCAATACTAAAGTGAATTTCAACATTATAATCAGTACTGCAGTGAATTTCCAGATTATAATCAGTACTGCAGTGGATTTCCACATTATAATCAGTGCTGCAGGGGATTTCCACATTATAATCAGTACTGCAGAGGATTTCCACATTATAATCAGTACTGCAGGGGATTTCCACATTATAATCAGTACTGCAGTAGATTTCCACATTATAGTCAGTACTAAAGTGAATTTCCACATTATAATCAGTACTGCAGTGGATTTCCAAATATAATCAGTGCTGCAGTGGATTTCCAGATTATAATCAGTACTGCAGGGGATTTCCACATTATAATCAGTACTAAAGTAGATTTCCACATTATAATCAGTACTGCAGTGGATTTCCACATTATTATCAGTACTAAAGTGGATTTCCAAATTATAATCAGTACTAAAGTGGATTTCCACATTATAATCAGTACTAAAGTGGATTTCCACATTATAATCAGTACTGCAGTGGATTTCCAAATATAATCAGTGCTGCAGTGGATTTCCAGATTATAATCAGTACTGCAGGGGATTTCCACATTATAATCAGTACTAAAGTGGAT
The DNA here is from genome assembly GCA_944474755.1 of Limnoperna fortunei. Taxonomy (NCBI): domain Eukaryota; kingdom Metazoa; phylum Mollusca; class Bivalvia; order Mytilida; family Modiolidae; genus Limnoperna; species Limnoperna fortunei. Next base: position 108,570,233 of record OX104111.1, read on the forward strand.
TTCCACATTATAATCAGTACTGCAGTGGATTTCCACATTATAATCAGTACTAAAGTGGATTTCCAAATTATAATCAGTACTAAAGTGGATTTCCACATAATAATCAGTACTGCAGTGAATTTCCCCACTATAATCAGTACTACAGTGGATTTCACAACTATAATCAGTACTGCGGTGGATTTCCACATTATAATCAGTACTTCAGTGGATTTTCACATTAATATCAGTACTGCAGTGGATTTCCACATTGTGGATTTTCACATTATAATCAGTACTGAAGTGGATTTCCTCATTATAATCAGTACGGGTACGGCAGTGGATTTCCACATTTTAGTCACTACTGCAGTGGAGTTGCACATTACAATCAGTACCGCAATACTGCAGTAGATTTTTACATTATAATTAGTACCGCAGTGGATTTCAACATTATAATCAGTACTGCAGTGGATTTTTACATTATAATTAGTACGGCAGTGGATTTCCACATTTTAGTCACTACTGCAGTGGATTTCCACATTACAATCAGTACTGCAATACTGCTGTGGAAATTCACATTATAATCAGTACTACAGTGGATTTCCACATTATAATCAGTACTGCAGTGGATTTCCACTTTATATTTAGTATTGCAGTGGATTTCCTCATTATTATCAGTACTGAAGTGGATTTCCACATTATAATCAGTACTGCGGAGGATTTCCGCTTTATATTCAGTATTGCAGTTTATTTCCTTATTATTATTATTGCAGTGGATTTCCACATTTTAGTCACTACTGCAGTGGATTTCTTCATTATACCGTAATCAGTACGACAGAGGATTTCCACATTTTAGTCACTACTGCAGTAGATTTCCACATTACAATCAGTACTGCAATACTGCAGTGGATTTTCACATTATAATCAGTACTACAGTGGATTTCCACATTATAATCAGAACTGCAGTGGATTTTTACATTATAATTAGTACCGCAGTGGATTTCCATATTATAATCAGTACTGCAGAGGATTTCTTCATTATAATTAGTATTGTAGTGGACTTCCTCATTATTATCAGTACTGCAGTGGATTTCCGCATTATAATCAGTACTGCAGTGGATTTTCACATTATAATCAGTAATGCAGTGGATTTCCCCACTATAATCAGTACTGCAGTGGATTTCCACATTTATTTTGCCACAAAAATTGAACTTGAAAATTTATTTTCATTGAAAATTATTTACCCCATCTCTTTCTCTTATGACTGCCCTTAAGTTATTTCTGAACAAAATTGTCAGTGTTTGTGTGTGTTTGCGCAATCCAGCAAAATTTTCATTGGCATAGTATAACATACGCTTATAAGAGTTAATTTTTTAACTTGTCAATATTATTTTGACTATTTTAGTTCATTATACATTAGCACAAATTAAATTCTCTTTATGAAGATGGAATTGAAACGACATAAAAAGACGGAATTTATTACCCACTTACAAGTATATCTGATATTGTTTTGATATATATTGAGCTACTTGCTATATCTTTTACCAAATATTTATCACTTTAACTCTTTAACAGCTCAGTGTTCGTACATTCGAATCAAACCTTACAATTTAATAAATCACTTAAAGCATGATAACTAATCAACAACAAAACAAAATCACAACACCATTTTAAGTTTGGAGAGTCACATAAACACTACGTGAGGAGATAAAACAATAACTCGATCCCGACTTCACCTTCAATCTTAATAGGCACATACAATCTAGAAAAACACATGAAGCGATTATAGGATAATTAATTGGGCGTAGTGAATATACAAAATATGATCACGAGTGCCGCATAACGCATCTGATTAAACGAGTGCGCGGAACTTGTTCCGCGCACGAGTTTAATCTGATGCTTTATGCAGCACGAGTAATCATAATTTGGATATTCACGATGCCCAATTGATTATCCTATTTATTATATAGATCAAAATTGTTTTCGTAAAATTTTATTGCTTAATCCTAAATTTTATGAACGGCGGATGAATATCTGTATAGTAAAAAAATTTTGTCGGGAAAAAACCCGAGAGTGAAAATAAACAATAATTTTCACATGTGATTTACCGTGATTTCTGTCACTCGGAAAATTCGATATTTCATCTCTATCTATATAATAACTATAATTAACAAACAATAAAATTTAAAAAAACTAAACGTAAATAAAAGCACACGGCCAATAATAAAAGGATAGGAGAAACACTGTTTTAAAAAACAGTTCTAATTTAATTATTTATTGTGCTTAGCTATTTCATAATGCAGTTTACCTCTTTTTTCACCAACCCCATTGCTAGGATTCGGGCTATGTTAGAATCGTAAAGAAGCAGAAATACCCAGACAGACTGCTCAATTGTTGTCATTCTGAAGGTGATGTGCATGGCCGTAAATGGCCGATTTCTGGTACAGATGACCCAGTACAGATGAGCTCACGCTCACACATCTGTACTTGCTGCGTCATCCAATCAAAACGCCAGAAACAAGGACGTTGTTATGGAAGCATAATAACGTTCTTGTTTGACGTTCTTGTTTCCGGCGTTCTGAATGGACGTCAGAGACAATGGAGTCTAAAACAATGGAGAGTCTATAGGTTATAGCGATGTAAAAGTTGTTGGTTTACGGAAGAAATAGGTACTTTCATACGTTTTTGGGAAAGTCCGTGTGATCTATCACTCGTGATTGTCCTTGTTGTTTTGAGTGTACTGTTTTCTGGTTTCTGGCCATTGCTTGTCCGTGGTTTTTGTTTGTCCTTGATGTTTTGAGTGTACTGTTTTCTGGTTTCTGGCCATTACTTGTCCGTGGTTTTTGTTTGTCCTTGTTGTTTTGAGTGTACTGTTTTCTGGTTTCTGGCCATTACTTGTCCGTGGTTTTTGTTTGTCCTTGTTGTTTTGAGTGTACTGTTTTCTGGTTTCTGGCCATTGCTTGTCTTTTGTTTCTGATTGTCCTTTTTGTTTTGAGTGTACTGTTTTCTGGTTTCTGGTCATTACTTGTCCGTGGTTTTTGTTTGTCCTTGTTGTTTTGAGTGTACTGTTTTTTATGGTTAATGGTCATAACGTGTCTTTGGTTTTTGTGTGTCCTTGTTGTTTTGAGTGTACTGTTTTCTGGTTTCTGGTCATTGCTTATCTTTTGTTTCTATTTGTCCTTATTGTTTTGAGTGTACTTTTTCTGGTTTCTGGCCATTACTTGTCTTTTTTTCTGTTTGTCCTTGTTGTTTTGAGTGTACTCTATTCTGGTTTCTGGCCATTATTTGTCTTTGGTTTCTGTTTGTCTTTGTTGTTTTGAATGTACTGTTTTCTGGTTTCTGGCCATTGCATGTCTTTGGTTTCTGTTTGCCCTTGTTGTTTTGAATGTACTATTTTCTGGTTTCTGGCCGTTACTTGTCTTTGGTTTTTGTTTGTCCTTGTTGTTCTGAGTGTACTTTTACTGGTTTTTTTTTTGCCATTTCTTGTCTTTTGTTTCTGTTTGTCCTTGTTGTTTTGAGTGTACTGTTTTCTTGTTTCTGGTCATTGCTTGTCTTTGGTTTTTGTTTGTCCTTGTTGTCTTGAGTGTACTGCTTTCTGGTTTCTGGTCATTACTTGTCCGTGATTTTTGTTTGTCCTTGTTGTTTGGAGTGTACTGTTTTCTGGTTTCTGGTCATTGCTTGTCTTTGGTTTCTGTTTGTCCTTGTTGTTTTGAGTGTACTGTTTTCTGGTTTCTGGTCATTGCTTGTCTTTGGTTTATGTTTATCCTTGTTGTTTTGAGTGTACTGTTTTCTGGTTTCTGGCCATTGCTTGTCTTTGGTTTTTGTTTGCCCTTGTTGTTTTGAGTGTACTGTTTTCTGGTTTCTGGTCATTACTTGTCTTTTGTTTCTGTTTGTCCTTGTTGTTTTGAGTGTACTGTTTTCTGGTTTCTGGCCATTACTTGTCTTTTGTTTCTGTTTGTCCTTGTTGTTTTGAGTGTACTGTTTTCTGGTTTCTGGTCATTGCTTGTCTTTGGTTTTTGTTTGTCCTTGTTGTTTTGAGTGTACTGTTTTCTGGTTTCTGGTCATTGCTTGTCTTTTGTTTCTGTTTGTCCTTGTTGTTTTGAGTGTACTGTTTTCTTGTTTCTGGCCATTACTTGTCTTTTGTTTCTGTTTGTCCTTGTTGTTTTGAGTGTACTGTTTTCTGGTTTCTGGTCATTGCTTGTCTTTGGTTTTTGTTTGTCCTTGCTCTTTTGAGTGTACTGTTTTCTGGTTTCTGGCCATTGCATGTCTTTGGTTTCTGTTTGTCCTTGTTGTTTTGAGTGTACTGTTTTCTGGTTTCTGGCAATTACTTGTCTTTTGTTTCTGTTTGTCCTTGTTGTTTTCAGTGTACTGTTTTCTGGTTTCTGGTCATTGCTTGTCTTTGGTTTTTGTTTGTCCTTGTTGTTTTGAGTGTACTGTTTTCTGGTTTCTGGCCATTACTTGTCTTTTGGTTTCTGTTTGTCATTGTTGTTTTGAGTGTACTGTATTATGGTTATATCGTTTTGATACGTCTAATATCAGTTCTTCGAACTTACTGCCTGTCCGTGGACCACAGTGGATAACGCATTTGGGGAATGCCACGCTCCTTGCATGCTAAATACCCCCTTTGAGGATGTCGATAAGAGTAGGCTCACTTTAGACGCTAGAAAAGGCTAAATTTTCCACTCAACCCATACCCCATAGTTTTCAAGTGCCATTCAAACTTTTTGTCCTTTGGTCCTTTTTTTCTCCGAACTGATTTATTGTTTGTTAACTTGTTCTCATCCTGAATATAGCTGAAATACTGCTCCCTGAATGTAATGCAGACATTTAATCAATCAATCAATCAATCAAACTTGCTTTATTCTCTCTTCTTAACTAATAATGTAAAACCACATCATAGACACATATACACGTAAAAAGTCGAAGCCAAAGTCTTCTAATAAACTACCGGTACAACTATCATTAGCCATAGACCTCTTCAGTAGATGTCATAAAGAGGACATAGTTATAATCATTATAAAGCGTAGGTAGAGATGGATAGGGCAAGTTCTGACCAGCAGGACCTAACTCACACAGCCTTATTCTGGACACCAGAAAGGACGCACAGACGAGTGAGGCCCAGAATAATGTTGACATATTGTAGAGGCGGAGATGGCAGATCTGAACCATACTTGGTGGTGTCTGAAGAAGATGGCTAAAGACAGGCAGAAGAGGCGTACCTTTGTTGCTGCCCCACAAGCCATTGGGCGTAGTGGGCAGTCAGTAAATAAGTAACCATTAGCGATACTGAGAGGCCAACCCTTGGTATTGGAGGAGTCCAGCTCTACATTTTGCACCTTAAGCTAGAATTCACGCCGACAGGTTACGATACCTTATAAGGCCTCTAGATACATGTATAGGACTAGAGTTGACTGGGATTTGCATCATTACATGTACATAAAAAGTTATGAATGTGTTAATTTTACTTAGGGTCTGTCTGGTATAACTGGGGACTTTGTAATGTTACACTTTTTTACTTAGGGTCTGTCTAATATAACTCGGGACTTTGTAATGTTACACCTTTTACTTAGGGTCTGTCGGGTATAACTCGGGACTTTGTAATGTTACACTTTTTCTTAGGGTCTGTCTGGTATAACTCGGGACTTTGTAATGTTTCACTCTTTACAGGGCCGTAACTACCATTGAGGCAACGGAGGCTACTGCCTCCTCTATGTTGACAACCAAAAATAAAATAACGTTTGGAAATGTGTAATTTTACGTTTATTTTAAAAAAAATTGTCTTCCCTTACTCGGCGGCCCCCAAGCCCCTGCCTCCTCTATTTTCTGGCACTAGTTACGACCCTGTTTTACTAAGGGTCTGTCTGGTACTTTGTACTTTTTACTCTACGACATTAACATTACCTTTAAAATGTAACATGCATGACAGGTGTGACTAAACACAACAGTAACATTCTGGTATATTTGACAATATATTGAGGTGCTGATTACGGTAGATGGAAGATTTCTAATGATCACGTGACCATCAACACGGAGTTCAGCTGCGGGCAGAGTGTGCTTCATTGATAAGTATTTTCTCTTGTGCGACTGATGTGAGAAAAGGGATCTGAAAAATGTAACTTTAATAAATAAAACAAATACAATTTAAAATAACTTTATTTATTTCAAAAAAATAGCAACAAGGAAAATTCAACGTATATATGTTTCAGAATTGTACAATGGAACCCTTGATTGTCGAATGATCATCATAATGCGTGCGGTCTTAATCAAAATAGAAAACATAAACCTAGAATGATTTCATTTGATTATTTATTATATTTCCAAAATGAAATATTAAAATTACTACAAAGCTTGATTTATACTATGTATATTTATATCCATATTTTGCTCGTGGACATTTGTTACAGGACCAAATTTATGGCAGTAGAACTTTATAAATACTGATTCTGTAACTCCGGAATTCAATCCCTGTTCATAGTTATTTTTCTTCTCTTTTCTGCAAAGGTTTGGTAGCCAACTTTGATTAACTATGACCCCTGTACATGGTTTATATATAGGAGTGGCTGTACTGAGATCGAGGCAGTATGGGGTGCACAGTCTTCCACAAGAATCATATGCGGATAAAAAGGTAGTCGAATTTACTATGTCTGCCATTGCAATATTCATTGTTGCTGTTGCAAATGGCTGGTTCTTTTCCAGAACAACAAAGTCTAGATAATGACCCCTGTAAGAAATACCGTCCGTTTCAACATAGATGTCAATTTTGTTTTCGTTTTTTTGAACGCAATCTTTATTTTCGTCCAATCTATGAGCATTTTGTCTGGAGTTTTCGAGGTTTTCCAAATCATAACTATCAAAGTCAGAAAGGACGCCATAAAATACTTGTACAGTTATATAACACCAGAGGTCACTACTTTGAACGCCATTGATGACGTAGTCGTTTAGAATCCGTTTTTGTGTGTTTTCCAGTGATGATTTGGTTATAGAAACACACTGCCATTTTTCGGTATCACACGTCAACCATTTTGATTTACATGTCGGTTGATCTGGACTACAATATGGGGAATATTCATAAGTGTATAAATGGGTTGTCCAATAGTCGGAGTATCCATGAATATTGCGGAAATACTGAAAGGGCTTCATTAAGGTGAGCGGATGATGTTCTCCGGACGCACCTTCGGGATAATCAAATTCCGGGTCTATACTGTGTTCTTTCTGTTCCAATCTGAATAATGACCACAAGTAATCAATAAAACAATGGTGCATGAAAAACAAAGGATCGTCTGCGGATGTATCAATCTCTCCCATTTGACCCCCAATCCAGTCGTGAACGTTATTGTGGGCTTCCTCGATACTATTTCTAAGGTCAGCTGTTGGGAAGGTTATTTCATGTGTTCTCATTTGACTTAAAATATTGCCGGCATTCAGTGGAGATATTGGACCACTAGCCTGACCAATGTTTCTATAAAGTGGTCCAGTTTTTAATCCCACGAAGTCTCTGAAAGGACCAGAAGTAACATATCCGTCTGCGTTTCCGGCAAAATGTTCAGAAAATAAAACTGACAATTCTGGAATTTTCATATTGCTTTCAAATGTTGAATCCCAGTACGGTAAGATGGCGTCTGGAACCATTTCTTTTATCGCCCTTTCGAATCTGAAAACAGTTTAACAATATGTACATATAACAATATAACACTGTTACGCTCCTTTTCTAAATAAAAAAGGGCATCTAATGGAACAGTGAATGATAACCCGCCACGATGCATTGTTTTAAATATTAATGAACACATTTTATTGAATTAAATATCAGCAGCAGCAACTGAGTATGATAAAGGTCCACATCGAAGTCAATTTTACTTTGACCTTAGACCTGTAAAAATGATTTAAACTAGAAAAACTACAAACGTTATTGTTCTGAAGCATCAACTTGATCTTCATTTTATATAGTTCTTAACATTTCTGTGCAGTGTTTTAACAAAATCTCTTGATATGCTTTAAGTAATCATTTGGAAAACGACAACTGTTGATACAAAAAAATGAATTGACCTTAGTCGAAAACTACAAGTTGGATTGTGCTGAAAATTGAACTTGATTAAAATTTATAGTACTTATCAGCCATGCAAAGTTTAAACAAAATCCGTTTACGTGTTCCACATCATCACATGGAAACCACATGAGCACGTACGGACGGAAGGACGGATGGACATTCATGTCCAAACGGAGGGTATCACATAATACCCCCGCTTTGTGTGACTTGGTGTAAAGACAAGAGATAATAAGATAAATATGTAACTTCTAAGCAAATTAAGTCCTGGAATGCTACTTTATTCATACTGCGGATTATTTACGAAGATAGATAAGTTATTTTTAGTTTTTAAATTATTTATTTAACAGTGAATAAATAAATTCGTTATTAAATACAGATTCTTGGTTATATAACTTACAAAACCAGAAATATTCTATGCCAACCAGGAAAGTTTGGTCCGCTGTGTGCACCAGGGCTTACTTCATTTGAATGGAGGGTAGCTATGGCATCATATTTGTTTGGAGGAACAGTCTGAAACACCATAACATAAGATTGTTAGACTAATACTGAGCCAAATTAAAGGTTTCCGAGTTAGTAACTCTTCACAAAAAACTCGCGAAAAACTGCATTCGCTTTCACGGTCTTCCTACACAAGTGTCCTACCGAAGATCTGGGGTTTCTCCGGGTAATCCGGCTTCCTCCCCGAAAAAAACTGGACACCATGATATAGCTGAAAAATAGCTGAAAGTGGCGTCAAACAACATTCCTACGTAGGTGTATAAGTGATGAGAGGTAATCCAATGAATTTGTTAATTGATGAATATACTGGATATGACAGTTAAGCCGCGAACCAATAAGTACATGACCTAGGAACTAACAATAGCCAGTTTCTTAAAATGACAAAGTATAAAACTTCCTCTTAGCATATACTCTTAAAATATTTCCACCTAAATCTACTCTATAACACATGCCCATTAATATCTCAGGTTAATAAAGAAGAAGGCAAAACAAACTGTCTCGAACAAAAGAAACATGTGCCGTTATGGCTGTAAACAAGAGGAACATGTGCCATGTGAAATGTGTCCCCGCCCATCCTCACAAGTCAGGTTTCTGTGTCCTCATGTGTGTCCACAGAAACCCTGACTTATGAGGATGGCCCCGCCTGAAACATAAAGGAATATATACCTGTAGTAATGAATTATATTTATTAAACTGTGTGTGTTCAAAGCGTGTAGCAAGAAAAGGCTAATCAGAAACGATGTCTTGTTTGTTTGGGTCATTATAGTTCGAGAAAAATTAAAATGGTTAGCAGATTAAAGATTCATTGTGTTAAAGTTTGGTTTAGACAAACTGAACAAACCAAAAAGCCGAAAGTCTAGGGAAGATTGAAAATTCGGATTCCTACAAACATACATATACAACAAAACAAAAACCACACAACAGAAAGTGAGTGACCAGAACTCCCGCCAAAAACTTTAGGTGAACGCAGGTGTTAACGTGATTAAGAAAACTATAGGTGAACTCAGGTGTTTTCATCGAGAGTACAACAAGTTTAATGCCATGAAATCTTTGGGATGAATTGACGGAAAGTTTAATTCCTTAGTCCATCGCATAAAAAGGTTGGGGGTGGGAACATTGAAAAAAAACGTGTGACACTATGAAAACACTGATCATGAAAACATAACACAGATTTAAGGAAACCCGACTATACAAACATAAATCAACCCACTACATATTGATTTACTCCAAACAAAATAAGCATACATAAGATTGTTGAGTATTAGTATTTCACATCACAACAAACAAATCTCCAATGTAGTTAATGTTTCTTACTGTGTCTTGCTTGAGCATGCGCACTGCTGTGTGAAAATCTTCCCTTTCTTTGTCTGTCATACTCCTGTATTCCTTGCGAATACTGGGAGGAATATCTGGTGGCTCCATTTCGTAAAAAGGACTCAAAAGGTAATCAGTATAATTATAAATGTTTGGATCTATCAGATTCGTGTAATTTGATTCGTTTTGCCAATCATGGAAGTTCCGACAAAATGTATTCACGGAAAATTGTTGTGTTGCAGCATAATTTCCGAAAACCTGTAGACACTTAGTTATATGCGGAGAAAATCCTTCCTCTAATAACACGTGACCCATTTGTAGAAAGAAAAGAAGTGACAAAATTATCAGTCGATACATCTGAAAATATAAAAATATAACATACAATTGTGAATTTTTGATTATTTTTATTTTAATTTAAAATAATGAGGTTAGTGTTTGTGTGAAATGTTTTAAATCTTGTTAACACAAGATTTAATTTCGATTTTGACGGGATCAAAAAATAATTTGCATCACAATTGTTTATTGGTTGTTAGTTCTGTCAATTGCTCTACCTATTCTATTCATTCCTAGACATGTTTCTGCTATTTGCCTGACCTCTCAGTTCTGTTAAAGGTATACTGTCAGTTCTGTTAATTTCTAGACATGTTAGTTCTGTAAATTGTTCTTCCTGTCAGGACTGTGAATAGATCTATGTGAATAGACTGTGAATAGATCTATGTGAATATACCTGTCAGTTCTCTTATTTGCTCTACCTGTCAGTTCTGTTAATTAACTCCACTTGTTAGTTTTGTTAATTGCTCTACATGTAAGTTCTATTAATTGCTCAACCTGTCTGTTCTATTAATTGCTCAATCTGTCAGTTCTTTAAATTGCTAGATCTGTCAGTTCTGTTAGTTGTCCTACGTGTTTGTGTTAATTGTTCTACCTGTCAGTTGTGTTGATTGCTCTTCTAGTCAGTTGTGTTAATTGTTCTACCTGTCAGTTGTGTTGATTGCTCTTCTAGTCAGTTGTGTTAATTGTTCTACCTGTCAGTTGTGTTGATTGCTCTTCTAGTCAGTTGTGTTAATTGTTCTACCTGTCAGTTATGTTAATTGTTCTACCTGTCAGTTGTGTTAATAGCTCTTCTTGTCAGGTGTGTTAATTCTTCTACTTGTCAGTTCTATTAATTGCTTGACCTGTCAGTTCTGTTAATTGCTAGACCTGTCAGTTCTATTCATTGCTAGACCTGTCACGTCCGTTAATTGTTAGACCTATCAGTTCTGTTAATCGCTAGACCTGTCAGTTCTGTTAACTGCTAGACCAGTTATATATTAAGGTAGAGCAATCAACTCAGAATCTACTAAACACAATCACAAATAGATTTATGCAACAATTTTCAAATTATTCAGTAGATGGTTAATTTGTCATGAATTACTGTCTACTAAATACTGAATCAACTAAGAAATTTCCTAAAATAACCTGTCATAGTACCATAACGTCCGGAATATAGCTGAAATATTGCTTGCAGGACGTAAAACAACAATCAATAAATCAAGTCATTCTACCATAAATGTTACTTTGTATTTGCGATTTCGTTGTTTTTGCGAAGTCAGGGAGAACCTACTGTTTTTGACTGCGCATGTCTTTGTCTTCTATGTTTGTTGATTTGTTTATAAGACTGAAATATGATAATAAATAAAAGTTTACTTAATGTTGGTCAGTAATCGATTTGTACAATTCTTTAAATTTAAAGAGACTTTAATATGTGTTCTCCGTCGTGGAAGACTTCTTTTTTTTAAAGTCCTAAATCTTAAAATGCTAAAATTTGTTACCTCTATAATAAATCTAATAAGTTTCCACTTCTGAGGCTGTAACTTCACGGTTGTGCAGATTTTTTATGTTCATATTTCATCGTACAAAGTTTGAAAAAAATACAAAATAGTTTATTGATAAATGCAAGGTGTTTCTTTGCGACTGTACTTAAGCTTTCTTTAAAATGTATGCATCATTACATTTCTATAGCAGATTATGCTAAGTCCCTGTAATTTCCTGTTAGAGCGAAAATAAAACATAGGTCGTGCTAGAGGTCAAAAGCATTAGCAATTACATTCGACTACGTCAGTATGTGCAATCTCTTCACAAGCCGTCGTACGTGGGTCTCGTCCCACATTTAATTTTACGTTACAAAATATAACAAAATCAATAAAAAGCCGTCTCTTCGAAAGAAATACTAGATTTCAACACGTAGAGGGTTCCTTAGTTGTTATCATTTAACAATGTTGTCGTTTCATTATGAAATACCATGTATTTATTAATGCAGTTTAAATTTACATGGACATATATTTTTGATATCATAGTCTTCTGTTTCTATGGTTAAATTTTGATCAACAGAAGGGTGTTGAAACAACAGCTATTGTAGACGCATTAAGATTTATAGTATAAATAAGCCGCGGATCGTTTCCAGTTTTAGGTGTGAACGCATTAGTTAAATTCTTTAACATTTCTATCAAATGTTTGTTCTTTTTAGATCATGCATAGCCCTTTTTAAAGTCTTTCATATGTTTAACTTGACGACACCATATATATCCTGAATCGTACTTGCAATGACTAGACACCAAGGCCTCTAAAATTTCCATTAGAAGAACGCCAGCTTCAGATCTAAGTTATTTAGCACTTACATATCTTATATATGACGTATCATACTATTACTAATATTCAAAGTAAACATCTAGACTTTAAATTATCCAAATATGTACAACTTTCAGAAACAGTTCAATTTATGCAAATTAAATAGTATGTAAAATACATACTTAACAACTCTATTTTGTCTATATATACACGCGTGCAAAATATTTCAGTGGTCGCTTTGGCATCATTACCCATATATTGAGAACAATTATAATAGTTATGGATGCTCCGGGTTTGATGTTTTGTCAGATTTTCGAACCCATAGGTTTTTATCTGTTCCAAATCATCAAATATCAATCATATTGACCTAAACATTCTTTTCTTTATTCTGTTAAAATCATTTAATAGCCCTGCACAAAATTTAACGGAACTATTTATATTTTTCCGCTTCGAAACATAAATAAATAAATAAATAAATAAATAAATAAATAAATAAATAAATAAATAAATAAATAAATAAATAAATCCTTTTCCCCAAAGAATTTTAAATTTCATATATCTTAAAATTAAGGGCGTGGACTCATTATAATTTTTAGTTAAGTTTTTTCTTGAAAAGTGTTTTGAAATATTAGTAAACAATATTTCGGAAGTCACACAACGTTTATGACGTCGCGTCATGGTTACGTTATATTGTACCCGCATAATTACGGACGTTCACATTCCATGATGTTGAAAAAACTGTTAATGAAGACGGCTTCAGAGGTCGAACCACAATTACCTGTACCTGTTCAGAATCCCACGGAATGTTCACCACCTTCCAGCAAATCAAAATCTGCCCTGAAGTTCGTAGATCGAAGTAAGTATTTCATCTCAGTAATTGTGTTGTAGTTTAGTTTAAACATATTTTATTTGCTCAAATTTGCAAAAAGGATAAGACACAAGTTGGACAAACTTATGAAGTCTTCTCCAAATATACAATATGTTGCAAAAGAACATTTATGGAGCATGCATAAAATTTAATACAATATATATTATATGTGTAAGATAAGATCTTTACAATACATGAGATAAGTGGAATGAACCAGAAAAAAAATTAGCAAAGATAAACGAATAAATAGAGAATAAGGGGGGTGGTGATGAATCGTGTGCTTCAAGAGCCCTGTGTACAAGTTATTAATCAACATGGAATCTTTCTGACCCTTTGATATACTCAAATACATGTTTAAAAACTTGTTTGTTCTGCTCAGTGGACAATAACGGGTTACCATGTTAAAAGTTCAAGATTTATTGGACAATAATTGGGCAGCCAGAAAAGGTTCTCAAATAATCTGTCTCTAATGATGGTATATTTAGAACATGCAAAGAAATAATGATATGAATCTTCACGGTTAGATCCACAACGACAGGATGGATCAGAAATAATATTAACTCTGTAAAGATCAAAGTTTAAAAATGGAGCTAAGCATCTTAGCTGGGTTAGGACAATATTAAATTTACGCTGTCCATATTCATAATGCTTCGGAACTTTTATACATGGGTTCATGTTTTTTAAGTTCGGATTTGAATTTAAATATAGAATCGACATTACGGATCGACATATCCAAACTGTTCCACTGTCGACTAGTTGATGGTATGAATGATTCGTTAGTTAAGGACAGTCTACAATAAGGGGTCATAATGTTATTACCGTTACGCAAGGGATACACTGAAGTGCTTTGTATAGTTGGTGCTTAATTGTGTTGTATAAATATATAGGTAGTTTTTACATTATCACTCTGATGTGTACTGCTGATAAAGTCAGTAATAACGTACCGGTCTTTATCACCAATCGGGTTAGACGTGTTAGAAGGTGTTAGAAGGTAAAGTACCATTCAGCTGGTTATTTCAGCAAACGGTTCAGCTATGTTTGTTGTCTAATTAATTGTACAGCTATTTTTTCCAGCTAACCATTTAGCTTTTTTTCTCATTTAACTGTTCATTTGTAGCTAACCATTGAGCTGGTTTTTTTCAGCTAACCGTTGAGTTGTTTGTTTTTCAGCTAACAGCCACGTTTTTCCAGCTAACAATTCAGCTTTTTTCAGCTAATCTTACAGCTACGTTTTTCAGCTAACTGTTTAGATATGTTTTTTAATTAACCCTTAACTGTTTGTTTTTCAGCTAACCGTTCAGCTATGGGTGAATACATTGTCAAGTCTGGGCAGAAACCCCTTACGTCATTAGGTATGTACCACTAGCTATACAATATGTACATAAAGTATGTTGTGTTTCTTTCAATTCAGATAATAGCCAAAACCATAAAATTTTCACAAGGTATTGACATGTCCGCCATGTTTTAAGATAAAGACAGAAGTCAACATATAATCCGACACATTGTGTATTGTAAAAAATGCAACAAGGCTAAAATCTACATTTAGTTCTTATATTAGATGGCGAGCGGCGACCATGCTATTGTTGTGTCAGCCGAATTACCTAGGTTACAAACTTGACACTTAACAGATCTATATATCTGTAATTAATTTGCATGTATGGGTACTCGGACGGCTCTTATGGCTTAACCAACATAGCTACTCAGCATGTCCGCTAGCGGCTGTTAGAGGATGTAATATCGTGTTGGCTGTGTTGGGAAGTAGGTTTAAAAGGTTAATGCTATAAGCAGTTGGAATACCAGTGGGTACAAATCCTGCTTGCCTACACGACTTATCTGCGAATTGGTCTTTCGGGAGAGAACAGAGGCATAAAATTAGCTCAGTTGTGGCAAATTATTCAACAGTATTTACACTAACAAAATTTAATCCGCGACAGAAAGTATAACGTCTTCTTCATATTTGAATTTCTGTGTCTTGGAATTGACAACAATATCTGACATGGAACATTAGTAACGATGTTCCAAGTGCTCTTGGTTCTTGGTACTTATCGGAAGTGCTCTTGGTTCTTGGTACTTATATGTTTTACATGTTTGTACCTTGTTTTTGTTTATCAGTTTTCTGGTGTAATTTGTATGTTGTCGAAACTTGCATCTGAGGTAGTCAATTATATATCCTTAGTATCTTTGATGACATTTTATACTCAATTTGTGCTTTGATTGATTGATTGATTGATTGGATGTTTGCTTTCTACGTCCAGCGAGAAGTATTTCAGCTATATTCAGGACGGAAACAAGTTAACAAACAATTTGTGCTTTGAGCGCGACTTTTGAATTTGATTAAACGAAATGCGCTTCGGGCAGAGTAAATTTATAACCTTGGTACTTTTGATAATATTCGACGTTTAGAAATAAAAATTGAGCAAAACGTTAAAATATCTAACTTATTAGGTGTATTAATATCACAAGTCGGTGCGTGCTCCGGGTTAGAGAACAACATTTCTGTTTATATTTGTGTTTATACATCTAAATATTGTCTGTATTCTTTATATAATTTACCGGTGTACTCATTTATTCTCAAACATTAGACATTGTTACCTTCTGTATAGCCAAACAATTGTAAAATTTATAACGAAACGTAATACCTGTGTTTATCTCAGGTCAAAGACAAAAGAAAATGTCAAATAATATACAAGCCATTTAATTAACCATTTGCAAAGTTTTGATTTTTCATGGTGTATTCACTTCTATTGTAATTTATAATTGACCTTATTTAGTGTGTCTGTTTAAGTCGTGTGAGATATCTTAAACACTTATTTTTGAGGATTATTAATATTATCTGAGGTACAGTATGCGATCCACGTGTATTTTGATACATTTGATAAATCTACATTCTTAATATTTAAATGTTAAAGTACATAAATATTTTTTAATTTTCGCCAAAACATACATCTTTCAGTATTTTGTTACTATCTCAGTATACTAGATACATTTTCTGCTCGTGTTTCTTTTCTTTTTTTAGATTGGTTTGATTTGGGGTAGGGGACGGGGTTGGTAGAAGCCGGTCATATATAATAGGATTGTCTCTAGCTTTTTGTATTCAATAAGTTGCATAGTTATTAATTAATGAATACACCAATGATAACCTGACGATTTTACATTTTAATAGGTAATCCTGTACCAGGACCTGCTAATTATTACCCGTTGCTGAACTTGACCAAACATTCCGCAGCTCAGTATTCAATAGTCGGTAGACAGAAAGGAACCGTACCCGGTAAGTCTCCAAATGATCTCGGATTTTGTTGGGATAACGATCTTAAAGACATTTATCACAGACCACCGATTATTGTATCTCAAACATTGTTAGTTACCATTCACAACGGAAAGAAAAAGAAAAACTTCAAACAGAGGACATCATTACAACGATCTTTTTAGTTATTGGTGTATTGCTTGCTGGTTTACACAAATTACAGAATCATAGCTAATACCTATATTATTATTTTACAGGTAAGGATGTGCCAGGTCCTGCCGATTATACTACATCCAGGGACCTGATCTGGAAGAAAAAATTCGCCATCAAGGGCAGAGGGACTTGTTATTTTGACGAAGAAGGTATTGTTTGATAGCTTCAGTTTGATTGGGGCAATATATTAAAGTAAGAGACATTTCTTGATGTTGTAGATAAGTCAAAACTCCTCGAAATTAAGTAAGAATAATAATCGATTGCATTTGGTCATGGTATTCAAGCATTTCTGTGAATTATCTGCTCCTGGTTTATAAAAAGCTGACAATACAAAGGAACAAATCAGTATGGAAAGATAAACAAATGATATAAAATAACAAAACGCACACACACAACAATAATTTAGCAAAAATGTTCAGAAAATAAAAGACCAGCACCTTGAACACTACTAAATACGGGTGACCTCGGGTTCTCCGGAAAAGTACGCAGCTCCTGCTCAATATTTTGCACTCACCAGGTTTTCAAGGCAATCGAGAATGTCCAGTTATATAACTAATTTTCTTAGCATATTCATATTGTGTTGAACTTACTAATTTTTTTTTATCTATGTCACAACATAAACAAAACCTTGGTAGTCTGTATGATGTATACACTCATAATCTGAAACAAATCATACATTGTTCTAAGTCATTGTGACAAGCACAGAAACATTCTCATGTCATTTACAACCAATCATTGTTCTATGTTCATTTATTTTAAATTTCTATATATATTTGTTTATTTTATTGTTGAATACTTTCACGACTCGTCATACATTCACTGAACATCATTCTATCATCAAAACAGCATCAAAGTTTTGTACAGTTATCGGACCTAACTATAACGTCACTCATAAACATTTTGGATTGGAAGGACCTAAATACAGTATGGCACACAAACAGCCCGGAGATATAATTACAGGACCACCCAATAATATTGTACAGCCAGTAGATACCCACGGTATGTTTGTGCCCCACGGTATGTTAGTCTCTGCCCAACGGTATGTTAGTCTCTGCAGACCGCTTCTTTGTCACGGACCGCATGAACAGTAGCTTAGCATTTTGTAATTGAATTTTATTGTTTAGAATAGTGTTCAATAGTCACTAAGTTAGCAAAGTAAACACCAAATAGGATGTCTTGATTCGAATATCACGTAACATGTTTCTTTCTTTATAAATTTTCAAACAAATTAACTGTAAAAAATATTGTTTGCATTAATGCCTTAAAAGAATAATCGATAGTTGTAAGTGGTACATCAGTTTATAACATAATGCAGACGGTGTTCTGTTATTGCACGGTTATGGTGAACACTGCACTTGCTTTTTAAGGTTTTGGTACACCTGGTCCAAATTATAGACCAAATTCGCACTATTGGACTCGTGGACCTAAAAAATCTATGGGAGCTGCGCGAAAGCAACCAAACCAAAATGGTCCAGGTATATAATTTACGTAGATTTACCAACATTGCTCTAGTTATTGTGTTTCTTGATAGTTTAACTATTAAGCCTTTATTGTTTTTTCTTTCATAATAAAAGTGTTCAAGTATAAATTTAAATAAGAGCCAGTTGATTGAAAACACGGAAACAAATTTATGGTATTCTTGTTTTAATACCGAAAATTGTGTCTGCTATTGTTTGATTGAACTAAGCACAATGAGACTACGTAAATTATTACACGAGTCAGAATATTTGTTTATGTTGTATACCATTTAAGGACCAGCCGACTACGATATTCCTGTTTCTACTGGTGGACCAGCACATTCCTTTGGTATAAAACTTCCACCCCCACCTTTTGTCCAAAGAAGTAAGTTTCAAGTTTGTTGTGATTTGCACATGTTTCATTTTAAACAACATACATGTATACATGTACAATTGTTTTATCATCACTAATTTTTTGGATTAAAAAAAATGTTTTTTCACCTTAATTTTCACTTCTTAATATATTAACTCAATTTTTAAATGTTTCAATTTTAAGATTAATCTGAATGTTTGATTACAATATTACATTATAATGTCAAATTTGACTGATTTACACAGCTGTCAATAAATTCAGTCCCTCCCCTAACAACTATGATATTGGAACAACTATCGGAAAAGCCACAGCGAAAAGTATGTCCGGCCGGTATTTAGAATCAAAATATGCAGGTATAACTAAACACCAGAATACTCTTGTTTTCTACAGTTGAGATTCGTTTCTTTAAAACAATACATATTTCTCTAGAAATCATTCAGTATTTATTATTGTTCTACTAACTTTTAATATTGAAATAAGTCATTAATAATTCATTATACGTTCATTTTCCCGGATTTTATTTCAAAATTAATATTTATTTTTTATGGAACTAAGTCGTGTCTTATTCGTTTTTATGAATGATGAATCATTTTAATCCTCAGTAATTTTTAAAGTTTATATCATTTTTCAATTGCAGCTGCCGCTAGAGCTACTCCATCCCCAGCAGCGTACTATCCAACTCGCTTTTCTCGCCGCAACAACTGTACAACATTGGCATATCGCTGGTTTGATACTGAGGGTACGTTTTTTTTATACATTTATATATTTTTGTTTATTTCAGTGCGACGGTCAAGTATTGCCAGCGAACCTTTACCAAGCAAATACTTCATGTCTTCCGTTATGGATATTCGTACTAATACTGGAAGAACCCCAAGCGTCTTTGAGCGTATGCACACGTCGTTCTCGCATGTACAACCTAACCATGAACTTCTTAGTCCAAGGTTTTTCGCGGGAACTCCTGCTCCGAATGAATACAACTTGAAATCTTTTATTGGAGAACATTCAGGGGCTTCAATGAAGGGTAATAGACGACGTAATTTCGACAGGGCAAAAGCGGACTGCCCATTTTTGTTACCAGAGCTTATTGACGGATTTCCTGCCCCAAACACGTACAATACTAATAAATCTACAATTGGATTAGCTCCGGGTGTCAGCTTCAAAGGAAAAAGAGGTGGTCCATTTCAGACAAACAAAGGACAGATGTATATTCCTCCGCAATATAACGAAAAAGACAAAATGTCTGAAACATATGACACGACATCTTACATGGGCAAATCCCCCGGTGTGTCTTTTAAGGGCAACAGAAGAAGAAGGATCGTAATGGAAGCAAAGAACGCTAACGCTGGATTCCTTCTTCCAAACTTGATAGAAGCTACCCCTGGTCCCGGAAGTTATAATATCAAGTCAACAATCGGTACTGGTAATAGTGTTTCTTTTAAAGGACGTAAGACCGGTCCATTTCAGTCTAACAGAGGCGCAACATATATCAACCCAGAACTGAACGAAAAGGAAACTAGACCGGGTCATTACACACTTGCGTCAACTATGGGAAGTTCCTCAGGTGTATCTTTTAAGGGAAATCGACAGAGAGCGTTTGAAAACGCAAAGCAATCTAATGCTACGTTCCTTTTGCCTCAGACTATAAATGACACTCCAGCTCCTGGATTTTATTCAATGAAAAGTTCAATTGGGAGTAGGGAAAATAGTGTTTCGTTCAAAGGTAGAAAAACTGGACCATTTCAAAGTAATAAAGGACCAACATATATACCAATAGAAATGAATGAAAGGGACCAAAGGCCTGGACCTAATGAGTATGATGTAAGTCCACGTCGGTCATCGCGGAACAGTGGTGTGTCGATTAAAGGAGATAGACGGAGAGCCATTGACGACGGAAGGGAAACTAATGCCATATTTTTGAATGATAAAATGTCGTCAAATGACACCCCTGGTCCAGGTTCATATGATGTCAGATCTGAATATGAACATGGCGCTAAATTTAAAGGACGGAGGAACGGTCCATTCCAAACTACAACTGGTCAAATGCACATAAGCCCGGAAGTTGATAATAGAAGTAAAAAACCATCTCCTGCTTCCTATAATGTTGCCAAACCCTTAGGAAAAGACGCTCCATCTGCGTCTTTTAAAGGAAGTCGACCGAAGTCTCTATTCGGTGGTAAAGTTTCTGTTTTTAATGTGGGTGTGTGTACCACAACATATTTGTTTGAAATGCTAGTGTGGTGAAAGCTACAATGCTGTGTTTATATTGTTATTGTTATGCATTGGTGTGTG
Organism: Limnoperna fortunei; assembly: GCA_944474755.1. NCBI lineage: Eukaryota > Metazoa > Mollusca > Bivalvia > Mytilida > Modiolidae > Limnoperna > Limnoperna fortunei. The sequence goes on from OX104111.1 coordinate 108,591,116, forward strand.
CTATTTGTCTAACATACACAGTTGGTAATTTAATCATAACTATCAATTCACTGCACATGTGCTGTCAGAATAATTTTTTTACCTATATTTGCACATTAAATTGTTTATAGCGTTCACAAGGTCGGTAACGGTCACTTTCCTGAAAAACATTATCTGTGTAAATTGTATCCTTAAAAGGATCGTAACAATGGATGTTCCGTTTAAATTTAGATTTGTAAAAATTACCGTATCTCGCCAAACAGGCCCGATTATAATTTTTCATTTGAACTTTTTCTTTCTTGTGTTTAATGTAAAACCTTACGGTATGTACGACTTATTTGTTTTTCAAACTTGTGATATATATTGACTGTCTATGTATTGAATTATGTTTATCATTATGAAACACATTAGAAAATCGCAATGCAAGCATTTGATTTTATATTATTTCACCACAGAACCAGTTCGCCCTGGCCCTGGGGATTATACACTTAATACGGCTAACATGAGGAAAGACCCAGCCTATACAGTAGGGCAGCGAACCAAACCATCGTACCCGGAGTCTCTTCACTATGGTTCTAAAGGTATTTTTTTACCAAATAACAGCTGTCAACTTTGAAAGGTTTATAAGCAATATTGTGTACACCGAATCTTAACATACATAGTATTGAATCTTATTTTATTAAAATACATCAGATTGTTTATATTTGTAAAAAGCCACTGTAACATAGAGTATAATATTATAAGAAACAGACGAATAACAGTATTTATTGAAATTTAACTTCTAATATTAATAGCAATTTGTTGTTTGGTAGGAAACAAAATTGTTGCAAAGACGTGTGTAAATTGGTGACTTTTAATAACTGTAAAACATACATGTATATGAAATTGAAAATAAACATCAACTATACACCATTGTGGAATAATATATAAGAAAGGAAACCTGAAATTTAAAGAACAAAACAAATATATTAAAACACAAATCCGTAATGCAGAAACAGTTCGTAATAGTTTTGCTTTATTCTTACATATTTAAAAACGCTGAACTTTTTGCTCACTGTTTTAATGATCGGATGTCACTTCTTTAAACTCATCAAATATATTTAAGGGACAGAGAACACACCCGGACCAGGGAGTTACCAGGTCTCTCGAGACATACTTGAAAACGAGTCACCAGCATTCACAATGAAGCAGCAATTAAAGGCGCCTGAAAGTAAGTACGATTAGACATAAATGTATGGCAGTGTTTACCACTAGACGTTGATATTGCTTTAAATTAGAAAGACCATATAGTCGTCAAAAACTGAAAATAATATAAAATAAACTAACACTACAAAAAGATAATCTTCCGGATGTACCAATAACAAATAGAGTTCTCTTTGATCATAACAAGATTTCTGGTAAATAAGTTGTTAAAAGATGACAGTTTTGATTAGACGTTTAGTGTTGTTTTTTGAAAATAATTTGTTCTTTTTATTATAAACTAATTCTGTTACAGTTGCAGTTTAAGTCTTTGGGATCTGTTACCTGTTAAAATTTTGTGTTCGGATTTATAACATTGTTAACCTACTGCAACGTGTGGCAATTCTGTTCTGTGCTTGGATTACTGTGTTATATTTGTTCCTAGTGACTTGTGTTATAATCTATGTGAAACGGATAATCAAATGACAACAACACCCTTTACACTTCTCATAGTTGTGTGTGGTATTAATTTGATTCCCTACAGTATTGTTTATCTGACAGTCGTGGTTTTGGATATTCCAAAACACTATGCTTGCTATTTATAAAGTTAGGAACTATTTGTAAAGTCCTATTTGACTCATTAATGTTCCGATGAAAACGATGGATTTAGATATCTATAGATACTGGCATCTGTTATAAAGAATGGTTTGATTCAAATTATGACGCAATTACCATTAATTAAGATATCATATATGTAATAGTTTGGTTGTACTTGACATACTCATATACATCGTTTTATTGTATCTTAAATTTTATTCTTGTGTCTAGAAATTCTAAGCTGTATGATTTTGTATTGTGTTTTATTGATATATTAAGTTCTATATTGCATAATAGTCTTTATGTATCCTTCGATGCCAAATAATTTACTATTCTGTAAAGACTATATTATTATCAATTAATATTAAGTTTGTTTCTGTTTAATACCTTCATTTCACCTGTTCTGTAGTGTCAGTTATGTTTCATTGTGGTCTCAAAGATCTGCTGAGAAAAATAAATTGAACTAACAAAATTTACATATACAAGAATTAAACATTTTCGAAACATATTGTATAACGTATTGTTATTGAGTTCCATGTTTGACTTATAATTAGTTTTGTCTTAGGATTACTTATTTGTTGTAAATGAGTCAGTTCCAGGCTTTATATCATTTTGCTGTTTTAAATGAGTTAGTTCCATGTTATATTTATCATTAGAATTGTTACATTCTTTCATAAACGCTGCATGTTTTGCATATAAATAAAACAAAACACAGCTTATATTTATTAAGCAGTTTATTACAATATCCTGTGTGATCATGGGTTAAGTATATTAAAAACATCCAAACAGTAGTGGAAGTTTTTGTAATCACAGTGCTTTGTCTCAAATTGTACATAAAGGGTGATTAAAGTTTTGGGTGACAATCATCTTTCATTTAAAAAGATTTTTAAAATATTTGAACAATAATACTATATTTTGCCTTTTAAAGCAATATATGGTTGAATGTAATTCGTGTGGTTTCGTTGTTCGTATCAGAGAATTAAAAGAATGGGTAACGCATTGTTATTACCTTACACACATTTAACATTAACAAATCTTTTATCAATAAAAAAGTACTAAGAACAAAACGACCTCAGCTCCATGTATACAAACCATTTGTCGGTTTAACAACAATCAGTAAAAAACGCTAAGAAAGAGCAGGAACTACACAAACCATTTGTCCTAAGAAAGAGCATGAAAATGTACAAACCATTTGTCCGTTTAACAACACTCAGTTGCAAAACACTAAGAAAAAGCAGGAACTACACAAACCATTTGTCCTTTTCACAATACTCAGTTGCTAAATGCTAAGAAAGAGCAGGAACTATGCTCCTTCTACACAAATCCTTTGCCTCGACAACTGTAATATAAGAATGCTGGAATCTTCTATCAGAGGTATATTGGAAATATTCTAAAGCTGACGTATATATCCGGGAAAACGAAGCAGATGTGGAATGTAGCAGTAGGATTGCAAAACAATTGGTTATTTAACGATTTATTTATGAATAGTGGACATTTTTCATCAGGTAATGATAGTTTATATGTCCACTTTTTGAGGCTTTTGGTAACACATTTCTGATCTGTTAGATATGTTTGATAAAGGTTTATCGAGGACAATTCTATCTTTTCGAGATGTGGGTTCTAATCAAGATATACTGGTATTTATTAGTTTGTTAACATAATAAACAAAATTACAATTAATTCGAGTGTTTGATAGGTTTTTAATCATACTCAAATCAAATACAGTAAATACATAAGATCAAGCTTTCAACATCCTCAAGCTAACAACATTAAAGTACTAGTAACTACATTATTGTAGCTACTGGTAATTATAAACAAAACTGCTCACATGCACCATATACACATTGTGGCCCGACTACTAAAACAGATATTACAGTTTGGACCAAAGTTTCTCTTTACTCTCTACTTGGTTAACAAAATGTTCGCTTCTCTATGTTCTTGGTCACCGTCTGTGTTAGTTGATTTACTTTGTGTAGAATTGTAAAAGGTTCACACGTATAACGCACCAACTTTTCATGTAGTATAAATATATATTTCACTTTCTGTTTTTTGTGTTTTTGGTTTTTGTTTCTTGCTTTATATTCGGATTTGTAACTGCGCCTTCACTTTTGACTTTTGTTTTCTTGATAATTTGCACAGACACAGTAATGCGCATGAGAAGCAGAACTAAAACATAACAAATTATCGAAAGCATCTTACTATACCTTATATAGTTATATCATATAGTGATTATATAGTGTTATTTTAAGCGTCTTTGTGTCTGAGCATACTATACTTAAGACGCAGTATATCAATACACTGGAAAACAAGCAATAAAAGGTGGTAAAGATCGAGTTTAATTCAGCCTTTATAAATAACACAGAAAAATTAAAACCATGTTTATATGTAATTCGTAAACATTTCTTGCATTTTGTAGAAGACACTCCTGCGCCAAATCAATATGCATACGAAAAGAAGGGTAACTATCGAGGTTCAAAGTTTTCACTAGCTCGAAGAATTGATTTACCAGACAGTAAGTACCCTTACTCCATCAGCAAGGTTATTCCTAAGAATAGAAGAAGGTCTTTGATTTATAGTTGTTTTACTTGTAGGAAATTCCTGCGATTAAAAAATGTTAATGAGTTTACTCTGGGGACAGTGCATACTAATATAGTATACACTAGTATATAATACGGCATTTATAATATAAGACGCCCGCATCTTCTGTTGTACAAATCTGGTGTCAGTTTATATATACCGTAATTACACTGTAATATTTTTCGTAGACATGTGATGTAAGAAAACTGGAAGATTCTGATTATGAATTTATTTGTGTCCCCTCTTTGGTAATTTGTAACATTTCAGTTTGATTGTATTAGATATTGCCTACAATATTTTGTATAATTTATATAATGCAGCATCATAATGATTCGTTAAATTTGATCTTTTAGGTCGCAGAGATAATCCTGGACCCGGAACATATTCACCTAAGCTTGCGAAGTCTTCACCGGGGTTTTCAATGCAAGGAAGAACTCACGTTGTCTCCAGAAGTAGGTCATACACAAAACCTTATATGGCTATTTATTATTTCTTCATTGCGAATTTTATAGTATTTCTTATAAAGAGCTGTGTTATATTGGCTTATAGTGAATTCAATCACAGAAGAGACTAATACCATTTTCTATTGTCCGACAACTAATTCTTTTTACAGAGATTGCTTGTATCGTTGTCAGCTATCTAAAATGTAGCCTACAATTCTTAAGTTATTTTTAATGAAAATATACACGTATTAAGGATAGATGAGCATTTGAGGATACGACCAGAATGGCAATAGTCACAGATATACATATTTTTAAAATTACGAATAAGTTTTTTTGATTTCTAAGTGTGCAGTTGGCCTTAACCAGCTGTGGAAAAACTTTGTTGAACGTTTGGTGACAAAGTCTGGGTTTTTATTTGTGCGCCACTTACGCGCCTTGAATATAACAAAAATATGTTCCTACAAACGTTTTGGAGGAAGACTGTGTGGTGTTCCACGAATGCATTGAGCGCAGCGGAACGAGATAAAAAAAAAGAAAAATTTCTACCATGCGCACAAAATGGTATATGCCGTAAACCAACAACATTGATGCCACTAAAGTTGTCGTTGTTTTGTAAAGACCTGATAAGTACGATTTCAACACGGCTAAAAGATAAGAAACTTTGACGATTGAAAAGTTGTCACCACATTTCTCCTTTGGATGTAACCATAAGAAGACGTTACTATTTTTATTATCTCAGTGAATCTGGCGTAGAACATACATCTGGACAACACGTGCATACAGTTATCTTATTCTTGCCGTAATACAGTAGTCGTTGTTACTTAGTTAAGGTATCCGACCCATAATTGAAGTCACCGTTTTATTTTATTGTTCGACTAAGAACTACCGTTATTCACTCAATGTATTGCTAATTAATAATACAAATTAAATATTTTGAGTCAACATTTTTGGGCAAAAAAGTTAGTTACTCAAACAGTATTTCCGATATTTGCCGAAAATTACCGAGGTCGGCTCCATTGAGGTGTAGGACCACCATAGATTTTTTACTCTTCGGCTATATTAAAATTTGATAATTTTGACTTATCCTAGAAAATTTACCTTCGTTTCAAATTAAGTGACACTTCTGTCCCCTATAAAAATGCACTGGCCGAACATTCTGTCAAAATTTCACAATATGTTTCATTGCATATAAGAAAAAACGCTCAACCTGAAGTCCACGTGGTCTAAAAATCTACTTTCACTTTCTATTTCAGTCCAAAAATAGTGCTTGTCCCTAATTGACTCTCAACATTTTTATGTTCATTTAAAACCAATAAAACTTTATCCTCAAGTTTCCTAGAATATTTAGCTTTCCAAAAATACCAAATTTATTCTGGTATCATGTGCGGTTCAAATTCTATATGATGCAAGAGTGGGACACCAAATATTATCACGTGGTTGTGGTCCGGATACCTTAATTTATTGTCAAAATATTGTATTCCTTCATATTTTCTGTTAGCTTCTTTCACACCAACTAAATGTATTACGATTTATTTCAGATGCCGTAACTCCAGCTCCCAACGCTTACTCCATTCCACCCAGTATAAAGATCAACGACAAGAGATCCGGAGTTGCATTTAAAGGACGACAAAGTCCATATGTATACTCTGGTTTCATGACTTCAAAAGTTGTTGAACCAGACATCACGGCAGCTTAGTCTCCATGGCAGCATTATTTTTTAATTCATCAAAATGCTAGAAAAGATTAACCTTATATTGTAAATTATTTTCTGATTACGTTATTTTGTAATATGTTCTAGAGTATTCTAGATGTGATTACGCACGAACACTTGAGGAAGTTGCCTTTAAAATCAATTGATTTATAATTTGCTTACACAATGCTCTGTTGGAGATTATATTTATAACAAATTATACTAAGTTCAAAAGTTCATAAAATGTAGATCAATTTATTCTTTGTACAATATTTATATATTTGTACTGTACTAATGTGGATGGATTGCTTACTGATTCAATATGTCATTTTATTCTTTGATAGATAAAAAGTTTTGTTTGTTTGTATAGATTTATTATTGACAGTTTCAACGTATTGTGGTGCTTAATGGAAATCTCCTTGTCTATTCTGTGGTATGTCTATAGAAATCCCTTTTTCTATTCCGTGGTATGTCTATAGAAATCCAATTGTCTATTCCGTGGTATTTATTTAGAAATTCCATGTCTATTCCGTGGTATTTCTATAGAAATCCCCATGTATATTCCGTTGAATGTCTATAGAAATCCCCATGTCTATTCCGTGGTATGTCTAATGTAATCCTCTTGTCTATTCCGTGGTATGTCTAAAGAAATCCCCATGGCTATTCCGTGGTATGTCTAAAGAAATCCCCTTGTCTATTCCGTAGTATGTCTATAGAAGTCCCCATGTCTATTTCGTGGTATGTGTATAGAAATCCCTTTGTCTATTAAGTGGTATGTCTAAAGAAATCCCTATGTCTATTCCGTGGTATGTCTAAAGTAATCCTCTTGTCTATTCCATGGTATGTCTAAAAAATCCCCTTGTCTATTCCATGTCTATAGAAATCCCCTTGTCTATTCCGCGTTATGTCTATAGAAATCCCCTTGTATATTCCACGGGATGTCTATAGAAATTCCCTAATCTATTCCGTGGTATGTCTAAAGAAATCTCTTTGTCTATTAAGTGGTATGTCTATAGAAATCCCCTTGTCAATTCCGTAGTATGTCTATAGAAATCCCCTTGTCTATTCCGTGGTATGTCTATAGAAATCCCCATGTCTATTCCGTGGCATGTCTATAGAAATCCCCTTGTCTATTCTGTAGCATGTCAGTAAAAAATCCCCTTGTCTATTCCGTGGTACGTCTATAGAAATCCCTATGTCTATTTCGTAGTAGGTCTATATAAATCCCTTTTGTCTATTCCGTGGTATGTCTATAGAAATCCATATGTCTATTCCGTGGTATAACTATAGAAATCCCCTTGTCTATTAAGTGGGATGTCTAAAGAAATCCCCTTGTCTATTCCTTGGTATGTCTATAGAAATCCCCATGTCTATTCCGTGGTATGTCTAAAGAAATCCATTTGTCTATTCCGTGGTATGTCTATAGAAATCCCCTTGCCTATTCCGTGGTATGTCTATTGAAATTTCCTTGTTAATTCCGTTGTATGTCTGTAGATATTCCCTTGTCTATTCCTTTGTATGTCTATAGAAATCCCCTTGTCTATTCCGTTGTATGTTTATAGAAATTCATTGTCTATTCCGTGGCATGTCTATAGACGTCACCATGTCTATTCCGTGGTATGCCTAAAGAAATCCCCTTGTCTATTCCTTGGTATGTTTATAGAAATCCCATTGTCTATTCCTTGGTATGTCTATAGAAATCCCCTTGTCTATTTCGTGGCGTGTCTATAGAAGTCCCCATGTCTATTCCGTGGTATGTCTAAAGAAATCCCCTTGTCTATTCCTTGGTATGTCTATAGAAATCCCCATGTCTATTCCGCGGTATGTCTATAGAAATCCATTTGTCTATTCCGTGGTATGTCTATAGAAATCCCCTTGTCTATTCCGTGGTATGCCTAAAGAAATCCCCTTGTCTATTACTTGGTATGTTTATAGAAATCCCATTGTCTATTCCTTGGTATGTCTATAGAAATCCCCTTGTCTATTTCGTGGCATGTCTATAGAAGTCCCCATGTCTATTCCGTGGTATGTCTGTAGAAATACCCTTGTCTATTCCTTGGTATGTTTATAGAAATCCCCTTGTCTATTCCTTGGTATGTCTATAGAAATCCCCATGTCTTTTCCGTGGTATGTCTAAAGAAATCCCCTTGTCTATTCCTTGGTATGTCTATAGAAATCCATTTGTCTATTCCGTGGTATGTCTATAGAAATCCCGTTGTCTATTCCGTGATATGTCTGTAGAAATCTCCTTGTTTATTCCGTTGTATGTCTGTAGATATCTCCTTGTCTATTCCTTGGTATGTCTATAGAAATCCCCTTGTCTATTCCGTGGTATGTTTATATAAATCCCCTTGTCTATTCCGTGGCATGTCTATAGAAGTCCCCATGTCTATTCCGTGGTATGTCTAAAAAAATCCCCTTGTCTATTCCTTAGTATGTTAATAGAAATCCCTTGTCTATTCCTTGGTATGTCTATAGAAATCTCCTTGTCTATTTCGTGGCATGTCTGTAGAAGTCCCCATGTCTATTCCGTGGTATGTCTGTAGAAATCCCCATCTCTATTCCATGGTATGTCTATATAAATCCCCTTGTCTATTCCGTGGTATGTCTATAGAAATCCCCTTGTCTATTCCTTGGTATGTCTATATAAATCCTTTTGTCTATTCCGTGGTATGTCTAAAGAAATCCCCTTGTCTATTCCTTGGTATGTCTATAGAAATCCCCATGTCTATTCCGTGTTATGTCTATAGAAATCCCTTTGTCTATTCCGTGGTATGTCTATAGAAATCCCTTTGTCTATTCCGTGGTATGTCTATAGAAATCCCCTTGTCTATTCCGTGGTATGTCTATAGAAATCTCCTTGTTTTTTTCGTTGTATGTCTGTAGATATCACCTTGTCTATTCCTTGGTATGTCTATAGAAATCCCCTTGTCTATTCCGTGGTATGTCTATAGAAATCCCATTGTCTATTCCATGGTATGTCTATAGAAATCCCCTTGTCTATTCCGTGGTATGTCTATAGAAATCCCCTTGTCTATTCCGTGGTATGTCTATAGAAATCCCCTTGTCTTTTCCGTGGCATGTCTATAGAAGTCCCCATGTCTATTCCACGGGATGTCTGTAGAAATCCTTTTGTCTATTTCGTGGCATCTCTATAAAAATCCCCTTGCCTATTTCATGGTATGTCTAGAAATCCACTTGTCTATTCCGTGGCAGTTCTATTGAAATCCTCTTGTCTATTCCATAGTATGTCTATAGAAATCCCCTTGTCTATTCCATGGGAAGTCTATGGAAATCCTCATGTCTATTCCGTGGCATGTCTATAGAAGTCCCCTTGCCTATTCCATGGTAGATTTGTCTTTAAATCCCCTTGTCTATTCCGTGGCATGTCTATATAAATCCCCTTGTCTATTGCATGGTAAGTCTATAGAAATTCGTGAAAACTTTTTAACCATTCAACAGATGTTCAACATGTATGAATTTTTCCTGGCTCCAAAGGGTCAAAGTACGTCACTTTGGACCTAAATTTTATCATGAAAGTTTTACTTAAGGTTTGTAACTAAAACTATCTGGGTTTAGAAAAAACATCTTATCATAATTAATGCAAACATGTTTCTTTGTTTAAACAATATAAATTTATATATAAATTACTGGAAGGGACATTTCTGTATTGGCCATGTTTTGTCTGTGTCAGATAAGCTATTCCACCGTTTTATTTAAATACATGGACAATTGCATCCCTATAGACTGCAATGTCTACTAACATACTACAAGAATAGCGGTAGACATTAGGAAAATAAAAACAATATTGCAAGTAAGTGCAGAGAACAATTTTCAATAGTAAGGCAGTTTTCGTTACTGTCATTGTCTATGGAGCTGTATCAAAGACATTAAGTTGTTGTAGAACCCCGTTTATATCCAAGTTACATCCATTCTTTTGCTAAGCTTGTTACGATTTGTTATAGTTGGTAAGTAAACTGTTTATTAAGATGACTTTAGTATCACATTATTTCCGATTTTTATTAAAGATAAGAAGAGATTCTACGAAAGTTAAACGTAAAGGATAGCAAAGACTTTAATTACTGGTCACATTCACAGCTGTAAGAGACATTTGTTGTGGTAGAAATTGGGTAGTCTTTCTTGTCCCATATAGATTAGTTTCGCTTTGGTATTGGTATTGTTACTTTGGAAATTTATGCATTTTGTAAAATAAGAACATATCAAAACATTTTATTTCTGGTTAATTTAAGGATTTCATAGTCGATACGGGGCCTCTGTCGAATGGTTAAGGTAGTTCGTCTACTATTGATTACGTGGTCTGTCAACACTGAGATTGCAGGTTCGAATCTCATTGCGGGCATGGTGATCTCGACTCCAATCTTAATTATTAAGAATTACCAGTTTTCCTACCGAAGGTCGGGGTTTTCTCCTGGTACTCCCGATTTAGTCCCCAACAAACCTGGCCGACATTAACGAGCTGAAAAACAAACATAGTTGATATGTATAAACAAGTTTACGATAAACATTCAGATTACATTCGTTTGTTAGACAAAAACGCTAACTTAAAGGTCTTGTATTGATAGATAAAATTCATTCTGATCCTTTGCTCACATAAACGCATGTTTAAAACATGTTTTGTTCTGGCATTTGGACCATAACGGGTTACCCGGGTAAGAAGTTCCAGACATGATGAGCATTAATTTTGAAGCCAATCAAGGTTTGCAACTGACCTGTTTCTGATGTAAGTATATTTGGAAGATTCGAAGAAGTAATGATGCGAAGCTACATGTATAGTCAGATCAACAACAGCAAAATATCTCAGAAACAATATTAATGTAATGGTCATAATTTATACTGAATCGAAGTGTCTCAGCTTGGAATAAAAAATTTCGTTTCGCTCAAACGACGAAACATCACGATCGAAAAGAAAATTGAACTATCTATTATCAGCAAAAAAAAATTGAACTACCTGTTATCAGCAAAAAGTCTGCACCTAGAAACAAGCGGTATACGCCCAGCCGATATGTATACATATCAGAGCCCAGACAACGACGAGGGGTCCCGAAGATTACTTGACAGCTACGCTCTGCTAACTTTTGTTCATTTTGCCAGGGGCGTAGCTGAGCTTTGTGCCATGTGCAAGCAAATTTAATTAGGCGAGTAGTCTGGGAACCGCCTTAGGTCCTCAGCGGGTCCAGGGCTGAACCCTGGTAGGGGGGCCAGGGGGTGAAGCCCCCGTAAGCTCCTGTATTTTTGGGTTTTAAAGAGTTTAATCTATACATAAATTAAATGACAAAAACGAACCATTTTTATGTAACATTATGCTTAACAAATGGATCTCTTATAAAACAAAGATTTTTTTGTCTAATTTAAAGATACCATACACCAATTTTTCACGATTTTATATTTTTTTGACAATCTGATGTGCAAGCACATGATTTTTTGCTTGTATGGGAGCTACGCGCCTGATTGCGTGTAAACCATTCTAATCAACTCCTATTTACACTATACGGTTTCAATTTAGATGGTAATACTGTTATGCCAAGAGTTCCTCGAAAGCTTCAAAATAACACAGTAAACAAATTCTCGAGTTAATTTTAAATATTTCTAACAACTGAGATACACTTACTACGAAAACCAGACTATTTCAAACATATCGGCAAATTATCTTGCCCCCGCAGCTTATTAGGAATATATAAGTCATTGAACTGTCAATCAGTAAATATATTACAATAACAATTGCAATCTTCCTAATGCATAGTTATTTTCATTGATGTAGATTATAAATTGAAGTGGAATTTTTGTAACATTTGTGACCTATTATATCTTCCTCTGATGGTTTATTCACCTCATATTGACTCCCAGGTCAGTTGTTCTGATTCCACCGGGAGCGAAGGAAAACTCGGAACCCCTGACTCCAGATGATGGCTTTATTAGGCTCTAAAATGTTTATAATATCAAACATGTCTTCTATATACTGTCTGTGATGTCTTGTCATATTTTGTTATAAATTCAGAAGGAATTTCATCCTCTAATGAAGTACTTAGTCAATAACGTACATCGTGTGTCGTCCCCATAGAATGGTCAGACTAGACTGTCAACTTGAATTATATACAAAGAGGAGGTATATTTCTGTTAGTATTAACATTTTCATAACTGTCATCGGGGTTTGCAGCATTATCGTATATAAATTCTATAAGGATATATGTTAACGCACATTAACATATTGTTTAATATGTTAGTTTTATAAGTCTTGTAGAATACCTATTACCATTTATGACAACGAGAAAGTTTTTAAAGTAAAAAATACTCTAAAAATTGAAAATACCACTTAATTGTATATTAATAAGTTATCATTACATAGTTATACAACAACTGGGAACTGGGACCGTACTGTAGGTTTACCTCTTATACAACAACTGGGAACTGGGACCGTACTGTAGGTTTACCTCTTATACAACAACTGGGAACTGGGACCGTACTGTAGGTTTACCTCTTATACAACAACTGGGAACTGGGACCGTACTGTAGGTTTACCTCTTATACAACAACTGGGAACTGGGACCGTACTGTAGGTTTACCTCTTATACAACAACTGGGAACTGGGACCGTACTGTAGGTTTACCTCTTATACAACAACTGGGAACTGGGACCGTACTGTAGGTTTACCTCTTATACAACAACTGGGAACTGGGACCGTACTGTAGGTTTACCTCTTATACAACAACTGGGAACTGGGACCGTACTGTAGGTTTACCTCTTATACAACAACTGGGAACTGGGACCGTACTGTTTACCTCTACTAAATGATTTACATAGCCGAACATTTTATAGAATACTGAATTTGCCTTATGCCTTATTAAAAAAAAATCTTACAGGTGCATCAAAGTTAAAGTCAAATAAGAATGTTTCGTAAAGTTTACAAATGATGCACAAATAGAAGTGATATGAAGTATCAGAAATACATGTTATGACCGTTATACAAAATATGTATACACGTCTACAAATTAAGCCCAACACTGTTAAAATTGAATTTTAATATGCTTACCCTCAGCTGCATTTGAACTAACACTGTTGTGACAATGTGGCATCCATTCTATCAAAACTTTGTTTTGTTAGATCTGGATATATAATAAAAACACTTTTGAGATAAAGAAAAAAAAATCGTCTACATGTCAGGTGTGAGAACATACTGACCATTTAAAATGTTTTTTTTGAGTGTGAAACATCTATTTTCTAAAATAAACAATGTGAATTAGTAATGTAAAAAACCCAAATGTTTGATATCACAATTCCTTGTTTGATATTTAAAAAATAGGTTTGATATCTAAAAAACAGTTAATTTAATTTTTGTTATAAAAACAGACATAACTAGTGCTGGTTGTGATTGTAAGCAAGTCACAAAAGTCCCCTCCCATCTCCCCACATAGTCTGCCACAGGACATTCTTAGTGTGTGCATTAAAATCTACCTACGTTTGGGGGGAATGTGGTAAAACGGCAGCCATTACAAAATGATGTCGTTCGCGTCAAGTTTTTTTAGGCAAAAATGCTCAGGATAGTCAACTGTATCAGTGTACCAATTTTCATTGAAATTGCTCTGGCCATTACTGAGATCTGAGATCGACGTTTTTTTCATCAACGGTGGCCATTTTGAAAAATCCAAAACCGCTGTGAACAACTAGACATGGCATTCTATGTTTGTGGAAATTTTCATAAAGATTCCTCAACTGATTCTACAAAAAACGAGTCGGACAAACTCTCTGAATAATAATAATAATAATAATAATAATAATAATAACAGTAATAATAATAATAATAATAATAATAATAATAATAATAATAATAATAATAATAATAATAATAATAATAATAATAATAATAATAATAATAATAATAATAATAATAATAATAATAATAATAATAATAATAATAAACAATAATAATGATAACTAGTAATGGGCGTGTTGGGATGCCAACACAAGATGTCTCCCAAACGAATCCCCATTGCCACTATAATCTTTAGCGTGTTGAAAACCCAACTTTTTACTATGATTATGCAATGTAATATAATAACCCCCGTTTCCATGAAAACGGCAGCCAATTAGAAAATTTCCCCCCAAAAATGGATTGCAAAACTTCATGTCACCGCTTACATGTTCCCAAAGTTTCATATTGATTGGACATCGCATCTCAGACAAATGTTCGGACAAGATTGAACGGAAAGAAGAAAAAGAAAAAAGAAGAAAGAAGAAGGATAATAATAAGAAACCGGAGAAAAACAATATGTCTCCCAAAACTTTGTTTGTGAGACACAATACAATGTAAAAGTCGGGGACTTAACTAGTAAAGAGGGGGTGGACAGGGGGTACCTTTCTCCTTTCTCTCTCCCCTCAGCTCCTTTCTCTCTGCTCCTTTCTCCTTCTCTACTGCTCCTTTCTCCTCCCCTCTTTACGCTTCTCCCTCTTTAAAACACTATAGCAATAGAAAAGATCACTAAACTGCTTTTACAAACAAAGCATGCCTCGTGACACATTATCAACTGAATTTATTGGTGTATGGTGCCCTTTTGTAAAAAAATATGAGGATCATAAACTGTAACCGTAGATTTCTGAAATCAGGACACTGAAACCTAATGGCAATCATACAGCCAGACCTGTTGTCCACATAGACCCATATTCCACCCAGATTTGTAGTCAACACAGATCTCTAGTCCATACAAACCCATAGTCCACACAGACTTATTTTCCACATAGATCTATAATCCACTTACATTTCTAGTTCACCAACACCAGTAGTCCATACAGACCTTAATGTCCAGAAAATAATTTAGTGTATTCATAATTGCAATTAATCGTTGTTTTTATGGCCTCTTATTAACTACCTCGGTATAGTTTGAATAAGATACACGTTAGAAATTCTTTAACAAAAGGACAATCTTGTATTTTTAAACTTTTGGAAAACTGTGTTCACTAGCATGTAAGATCAACATTATTCTACACTTTAATTTACAGGCAGCATTTAATAGTCTTACATTTAGAGTAACATTTCGATTAGTTAAAAATTCATTCATGTTCAGGCTACAGCAACATTCTCAAGTTCTGATCGACTTAAAAGGGAATTTAAACTGAAAAAAAATTGGTGCTTATAAATGTAATAAAAAAAGGATTATTTGCTGCTGTAACATAAATTTTTGTAACTTACAGTTTTACGTTGCTGCTATAGATTTTTATTTAAAAGAAGAAAACTGATATTTCATAAATTGTCATTCAAGGGAAATAACTCCAAAAAGAAGTCATTAGACAATCTTGGACCAAACTAGTTATTTGTAGGCCTTGCCTTTAAGATCATTTTTGTTCAATTTAGTGTTTTACTCTGATGTTTGGGCTATATTATGGTTTAGTCAGGCGGGGAGGGGAAAAGGGATATCTATTTTTATCAACTCCTCCTACAGTTTTCAACCCAGATCTTCTGAAACTTCACAGAACAATTACATTTTGAATTTGTTGCACCTGCTATTATGGAAGTGTTCCAGCATGTTTTGTAATTTTCCAGACCTTGAAACTTTGTCATTTTTAAGCTCATTTGCAGAAGACAGTACATATATTATGTAATCAACTTCTATAGTTTTCAATTTAAAACTCTAAATCTGTACAGAAAGATTGCAAATGTATTGAAGTTGTACACCTGCTATTATTGTTCGAGGATTTTTTCCTTATTTTCAGACTTGGGAACTTTGCTATTATGTTAACTGTTGAATTGTTGAATTATGTATTCCTTTATAAAAACTTAATGGTAAGTATGACGATAATTCATTGAGAAATTGATAAGTTTTAAGTTACAAAGCAAACACTGAAAATTTCAAGAAAAATTATGAGTTAATTACATATAATACTATAAGGAGTAACTGGACAACTTTTTGACAATTTTAAAAAATGGTTTGTAGGGCATGTCCCTCCGATTATTTTTGCTATTTACAGTTTTAGTCTAGCTGTTATAGCTTTAAATTTATAAGGCAAATACTTATAATTTCATAACAAAATTGTTATTATTGGACCAAATGCGTTATTTAAAGGCCTTGTCTTGCTGAATATTTTTTGCAATTTACAGTTTCTCTAGTTATTTTTAAAGGACAATAACTCCTATAAGAATTTGTCAGACAATTTAGACAAACATAATAATTAGCATTGTCTTGCTGATCATTTTTGCTATTTACTATACCAATCTGCTGTTTTTTCAAGTTATCATGACTGTCAAAACTGACAATTTTCTAAAAAAAATAGTAACAAATGGCCATAACTACTACAGGTAGTTAAACAAAACTTCTGAAATTTATATAGATTGAATGTGCTGATCGTTTTAATGTAACGGGTTTTTTTTCTGTAGCTATATAATATTGTGAGATATTGGCCAAAACATGTGTTGACCCATGTTCTTCAACTTGCACTTGTGAAAAATGGTTCAGATTACAGCAGCTCTCAGATGTACATAAACCAGCGTACTGTATTACTTTTCTATAAATCGTGAATCTTTAGTACTGATCCTTAAACCAAGATGGCCACGACACTAGAACATAGAACCCAAGAGGCACTAAGAAACACAGCTGGTTTCAGAAACTATTTCATTTATTTAAATCAATTGACGCAGAACTGATATCCGGGTAATTTTAATTGGCAAAGTTAATTGGGATACTGTAGAAATGTCAAATTTTAAGATTTTGGCGCATATCCTAAATTCAAGATGGCCATCGCCGTGTGAAATATCCCGGTCAGAAAAACTTCCCATAAGTTATGTATCACAAATTTTGTGTTATGTTCATGTTGATTAAACTGACGTTTTTGTAATAAGTAATGTGAGCATTACAGGCTTTCCATGTGTAAAAATAAAGTTTTTTTACAAGAGTAATATATGAATATAACTTAACTTAGATGTACCGCATGTTGTTGTTTCTTTTTTTAGTTTCCCATACAGTAAATATTTTTTTGTTCGGAGACATTTAACGGCTGACGAAAGTGTCAATACACTTGTTTTTTTATTTGTGGATCAAAACGAACTATTCCCGTCTTTTGGGCAACCAATATATAGAAACTAAATAATGTTTAAAATGATTTCCCCCAAATTTGTAAATTGTAGAGTGGAGATACATATGCTTTATGAAAAAAACCCGTTACTGCATACTAGCATTTGGATGCAATTTATCTCTTTATGTAAATAATTTTAGTCTCTTTCAATTAAATTAATGAATTGGCACTTAATAAAGGATTTTTAGGTACGAATTAAAGAACATATTTGTAATAGTAGTGCCTCCCTCTTTTTATATTTTTTTCCTTTCTCCCTCCCCTTTTCTCCTTTCTCCCTCCCCATTGCTCCTTTCTCCCTCCCTTGCTCCTTTCTCCCTTCCCCTCTCTCCCTGTCTCCGGCTACCTTGTCCTCCCTCACAGCAAAGGTCCCGAAAGCCTCATAAACCCACACTTCAGATTTTCTAACGGTATTGGGATATTTGTGACACATACATATGCAATGTGGTGTAAACTTTTGAAACAACCATTTACATATTTTAAAAGTTAGATTTTCTAATATATAACGTCTATTAGGGCGATAATGTAAATCTTATGAAACGTTTCAAAACTGGCGCGAAATATTTCGGATATTAGTCAAGATTTCACCGATTTGATCCATTATTTCGTCCGTTTTCATGCAGCCGATGTTTGCTTTGGTAAGAACAGCTTATTTCTTTTGAACAATTTATCGGTGTTTCTTTCATACATTAATACCAGATTAAACCATTTTTCACAATCAGTTTAACGCAATCATTTAATAGAGAGTACCTGAATATTATTAACGATTTTCTATATGAACAGAAATTGAAAAGGGGGGCTGGGACATAACAGATTTACACTTACACGTTACAGTCAGTATCAGTACTGGACTCATTTAATTTGATTGAATTTTTGAGTGAAAATTTCCCAAACAGATGAGATAGATAAGGTCCACCTTGGTATATTTAAATCAATAAAGACCTGGTATACCAAAGGTAAATAACAAACCTCATGTTAGAATGTTACTGATTCTCTGTCAGTAATACAACTGTTAGTGAATAAGTACTTCATAAAAAGATGTTTTATTTTACTAAGGGGGAGACTGATGCAAATTTGACCAGTCAAAAACATTTACATAATTATTTTAGTTTTACTTAACTTGAGTAAATAAAAATAAACAGATCTTTTTGAATATTTTTTTATTTAGGGGAGACTGATGCAAAATTTTACCAGTCAAAAACATTTACACAATTATTTTAGTTTAACTTAAGTAAATAAAAATAAACAAATCTTTTTGAATATTTTTTTATTAGTGGCTATAGTATATATAATTGATGTCGGGTTGAACTTTCCAGTACAAAATAACAGAAAATTTGTCAAACATATGTGACCAGTTTAACCTAATTTAAAATTATTTCCATTTTCAGTCATATAATCTATGTGACACAACAAATTAGGGGGCAAACTTAGATTTCCCAGTTATAATAAACGTTATATGATGAAAAAAGTCTATTCATGTTTATGTACAGTCACCTTCATATCCCTTAAACTGTTACATGCAAACATTAATGTACCATTAATTACAGCATTGTAATACACATAAACAAAATATTTCTTCATTTAACATTTATCACATATTCTAAATACTATTTTGTAAAAATGAATTGTTGTCCGCATGTACCATGGATGTTAATCAGTGACATCAGTTGTTGAGTGACATGATTGTATTTTCCTTTCAATTTGATTTTGTAGCCTGTTGATTACTATGGAGTGATGACTCATCCAATGTTCAATTCCTGCACTGGAATGCTAATCATGAATTGAAATCATGCCTTATTTTTTACTCAATAAATTGGTGATACATCATATAGACTGTGACCTGGACAACTCAAGTTGTAGCAGTTTATAGATCCATATTGATCTATTCTTGTAAATTGCAAACCATTCTTTGTTTATTTGCATATTAATGTAGTTTTCATATCATTGTTGTCTTTGGATTGTAGGAACATGTATAATCTAAAATAAAAGTCAGAAGAGAATTGGTTATTTACAAGTTCCAGTTACTAGGTAGGTATGTTTTCAGATCAAACAATTTGTCTTGGTTTTGGCTGTTAGATTGTGATGACAGTGGATTAGCAGCAAACAACAGAAATACTGTTATACAAATTTGGGTAAAAATAAAGTAAAGAACAAGATAATGTGTGGCTGATTTTGATTTAGTATCTGGAACAGCCAAATGGTTGTTCTGGGGATTATTGTAGTTGGTTTTTCAAATCAATTACAATGACTGCACCATAGATAAGGTAGCAGTATACGGTTTTGTAGTTTAGTTTCGAATGTCCCCCTGTGAAATTCCTTAATATAGTAGTACGGTCCAGTTGCAGTTTACTCACATCTTTGATAAATGAAATGCAATAAATTTTTGAAGTGTCAGTAGAAAGTATCATGTTTATAGAAAAGAAATATATATAATATTTGGTTGTCATCCTTGTTGTAGTAGTGAAACCCCGAGACTGCCTATAAGACCATTTGACTCCTAGCTTTAGCTCTCTCTGATGCATTAAAATAGCATGTTCCTTGTCAACAAAATTGTGTGAAATCGAGGTGGATGACAAGTATTTTGCCAGTGTTTTTCTGCTTGGAAATTGATCTAAATAAACAAATATATATGTCATATTGCTCTTCTGTTAGGCGTTACAGTGTCAGAATTTTTCAAATGAAGGTAAATGCTAATGATTTGTCCGATTTTCTCACATGAAACAGCTGATTTTTATGGATGATTTTATAAAAATCTTATCAAATTACCTTGAAACTGAAAATGCAGGACACAAATTAAATATATGTACAACATTTCCAGTACAATTGGATCTATGCAAAAATGTCGCACATGTTTTTATTTGACAAAACAAGACCACGACCTCTGTTGATAATATTTTAATGCAAAGAACCGTATCCTGCATCCTAAATATGTAATTAGATTTGTACCATGTATGTTACTGAATTTGTTGTTGCAAGTTATCCCTATGTTAATTATCATCACATAGTAAATAAAAAATGTAGGTACCTAAGTACATGTAAATTTATTACACCATTCACCAACATCTACTTACCTGAATATACTATATATAGCAGCTAAATTGCTACTGGGCATTGGACATTTAATTGGATAAGCCTAATAAACTAACACTGGTCAACCAATTTTACTCAGTTTTCTGTGTTAGTGCTAAACGATCCCCACATCTCTAAATGCTAATTGTAGGTAAAAGTGGCAAGGGACTTTTTGTCATAAATCGCCACTGTGGCAAAGGTGAAATAAAAAAATACAGTGATATAAAACTGATGCAGAAGTAGGGTATGGCCATGTTTCATTTCTGGAATTTATGCGATTCTTGGTGGATCATTCATTATTCTGTAATTTAATAGGTCCATGTCCAAACTTTTTTTTTGGTTGAAATAATTTAATTTAACTCCTTTCGGTTACAGTTCAGACTAAACAACAAATGTCTATGCTGTCCTTTTGACCGGAGCAACCTACCAAACATTTAGATCAGAATCCTGATCCTGATGAAACCTGACTGATTATCATGCTAGGAAGTTTTTCATTTACTGTTAGGGCCTCAGTGGCCGAGTGGTTAAGGTAGTTCGTCTACTATTGATCACATGACATGGTCTGTCAACACAGAGATTGCGGGTTCGATTCTCACTGCAGGCAGGGTGTACTTGACTGCAGGTCGGGGGTTCTCTCTAGGTACTCCGGCTTCCTCCCCCAATAAGAACTAAACGCCATGATATAGCTGAAAAATTGCTGAAAGTGGCGTTTAACATCATTCAAACAAACAAACATTCAGTATTAAATGAATATGTTTTCATGAAAAAAAAATCATAATATGAAATATGAATAAGAAAACATGTAAAGTTAAGTGGCTTACAAGTTAAATTTATGGCTAATTAAAATTGGAATGAATTAGCCACATGGGCTAATGCAAATTGTTTGTTACTGCTAACACAGGTTTTGAAATGAAGATCATGGTACATGTCACTCAATACTTGTAATGCCTCTTTCAAAACTTTGAATGTCAAAATATTGTATATGTTTCACCTGTATTAAATGTAGATTTTGTTGAATCGGTGGTATAAATTCTTTTTCATCTGATAATATATTTATTAAGAAGATTCAAGAGGAGTAAAATTATACAGTACTGTTGTTTAAGAGATAGGGTCTCTGTAGAGATATCAAAACTTGTATTATTGTTTGTTATTTAAACATCAATATAGTCCATTCATAAAATGTGTACAAGCACAGGGTCAAACTGTAAATAATACCATAATGGCTGGGATTTAAATGAATTCAACTCTATAATTGAAAAAAATTAACCCCAGAAAATGTATTAAATTTCAGCATTTGTCACACAATGTGCATTATACACAGGTCACAATATGTATTATTACATGAATACAAAGATGCTAATAATAGAGTTTTTCGTCCTGGAGAGAAAGTCTTCATTCACAACAGTAAAATGTTGTGCAGTTAATGTCAGTTAATTTTTCTCGGTATATTTCATGCAAATAACAGAAAATTTTTACATGGAGAGTTTAGGAAGTTGTGTTTGGTGTTTTGAAATCTTATGCAACATATAGAGATATTTAATAAACAGACATGCCATTAAGTGGAATCTGGTGTATACAATTGAGTGTGTTGTCTCCTAGACAGAGTAGGAAGTCTGTAGTGTACATACATGATATCTGTTACTGTAGTAAAAAGTTAATAGGGCTAGCTGGGTGTGGACAGCTCTAACCATAATTCACATGGAGTGCCAGCTTTCTTTTCTCAGAGTACTCCATCTTCCTCCCAAAATAACAACTTGACAACTTAAAGCTATCATAAAACTACATTCAAACAAACAAATTTTACAGAATGTTTATTGTCCCCAAGACAAAGTTGAAAAGCAGTGAATTACTACTGTTTATCAGTTACTGTATTGTAAGTTGATAGGAAGTTTGTTGACTCCCCAAACAAGATACAAGTCAGTAAAAAAACTACTAGCTTGCTGTACTAGTACATGTAGTATAAAGATGATTGAGTTTGTTGGTGCGATATAAGTTGGAAGTTGGTCAGCTACATGTATCTATTAACTGAAGTACAAAGATGATAGGGAATAAATAGTCAAAAGTTAGGATGTCCCAAACAAGTAGTCACTTGTAAGTACTAGTTATTTTGTATTATCAAATTAACTTGATTAACTGTACATATTAGCAATTACTTTGTTTATCATTGGGTGGCTCCTGCATCCATAGATATCGGTACATTTCTTTGATCTTATTTTTTGTGTCCTGCCAACGAAAGTTGGGGGACATAGATTTTCGTTTGGTTCCTCCATTCATTTGTGCGTCCCACCTCAGGCCTACCTTTGCATTGAAGCTTTTTTTCATACAGATGACAGTCAAAATGAAATACACTGTATGTCAGGCCATTTGACAAATCCGGAAAAACAATGGGAAGTCCAGTGAAGAATCAATTTCCTAATTTTCTGGTCTTACTGTCCAGTGTTGTTCCGGCAGCAATAAGTAGTCTCTGCTTCTTAAGATTAGAATTTAAAAAAATAATCAGGTATTTTTGACAAAATCTTGAGAAATATATCTAACCTCAACACTACCTTCAAGACATTGATCATATCAGTCGAACAAGGAACGGTAGGTGTTACTTCTGTTAGAACATTGATATTCTGGTAAATTAATTTTTTTACCATGTACTGTTTTAATCTTAATTAGCAAACAATGTTAAGAAAGCAAGGTAATTTGTCATGTTAGATGTCGTCTTGTAGGGTTCATTCTGTTTGCAGTCTATTTTTTCTGGATCTCTGGTAGTATTTGTTTATATCTGTAAGTAGACATGAATCATCTTGAAAATCTAATTAGATCGTTCATTCAGTTACGGGAAGGGATCTGTATTAATGTTGAGATCGCTTTTGTCACAACATGTCATTAAATTGTCCCCAACAGTATAATTTTCCAATAAGTTGTGAGACTGACCACATCCATGGGTTGTCTAAGGTCAATTCAACGCATGCCAGCGACAATCACAAAGCGATTACTACTAAAAATAGTGGGTCATAAAGAAAACAGGGAAAAAAGGAAAAAAAAAAGAAATTGATATTTAGCTTGATGGGTTAAATATGCTTCTGCTTGATTGTAACTATAATCATTTCTGTATGAAGTGTTTTAGAAGTAGCAACATCCAGAATTAATAACAATTTGATGTTAAAATCAATACTGTTCATATTATGCATCATTGTTATATGATTTGTAAATTTCAGAAGCAGTGTAAAGCAAGAAATTGATTAATTTAAAAAAAAAATTTGTGTGTAGTTCGTTATTGCAGAATTCTGGCCACATGGGGTTTTTACCTGGTACTACGGCTTCCTCCCCAACAATAAAAATTGAATGCCATGAAAAGGGAGAAACATTCCTGAAAGGGCATTAAACCCCGTGCAGACAAAAGAAGGAAAAAAGTGGCATGAACAAATATACAGCAAACATTTAAATTTATTTTTTCAGAATTTATTTATTTAAGAAATTTTGTCTTCTCCTTCATAACAGGGGTCTGAAATTCATTCTGTGAGCAGTATAAGCATTGTTTCATAGTCGCTACTCCATGGATGCAGGTAACATTCAGGTTGTAAATGCATTGCAAAAACAAACAAAAAATCGTAGAATCTCTGACATAAATTCTTGAACCGTCCAATTTAGGTTTACCTGGTTTACCTGGTCTCGAGGTCTGCCTCTGGGCCTGTGGCCCCTCTGACCCATCTATAGGTTCTGTGATATTTGATTTTCATTAACCTCTGGTTTCAATTGATTTTTATATTAAAAAGAAAACATGGTCTTTGCCATTATTCATTTTAAAAAATGGCCTAAAAGTGAAAAATAAAAAATAAAACTTTTTTAAAAAGTTGAATAATAATCTAGCATTTTTATGCCCCCGCGACGACATGTCGGGGGGCATTAAGTTTTACTCATGTCCGTCCGTCCGTACGTACGTACGTACGTACGTACGTCCGAACAAATTTCCGTCAAGCTTTTCTCAGAAACCGTACATGAGAACAATTTTAAATTTGGCAGAGTGGTTCAGTATCACAAGTTGTACGTCCTAAGCGAATTTCAGACCTGTCGGACAACTACTTCCTGTTTGGGACTTCATTTGTACGTAAATACGTCCGTCTGTATGTACAAATTTCCGTCAAGCTTTTCTCAGAAACCGTACATCAGAACAATTTGAAATTTGGCAGGGTGGTTCAGTATCACAAGTTGTACGTCCTAAGCGACTTTCAGACCTGTCGGACAACTACTTCCTGTTTGCGACTGGGCCGATATGAAAATGTGTTAACATGAGTATGAAAATTTCCGTCAAGCTTTTCTCAGAAACCGTACATCAGCACAATTTGAAATTTGGCAGGGTGGTTCAGTATCACAAGTTGTACGTCCTAAGCGACTTTCAGACCTGTCGGACAACTACTTCCTGTTTGGGACTTCATTTAGCGGGGGCATCCGTGTCCCATGGACACACTCTTCAATTTTTTTTATTATGCCTAAATCACTGCCACTGTCTTATATTCAAACAAGAATTTGATTTTAAATATGCCTGAGTTGTGCCATTTTTATATTAAAAAAAAATGTGACTCCAATCTTAATTGACAACTATTGCCAGTTTTCCTACCGCAGGTCGGGGTTTTCTCCGGGGAACTCCGGCTTCCTCCCCCAATAAATACTGGACATGATATTGCTTAAAAATTGCTGAAAGTGGCATTAAACACCATCAAACAAACAACATATTCAAAAAATGAACATGTAAAACACTCTTGTTCACAGGTTTTCAATAAAATGTATGCAGAAGCTTATTAGCAATGAGTTAAACCTACACTCACTTGAGTTCAAAGATGGATTTCATTAAAATTATTTTCTGGAGTTATTGACCATGGGAAAACTAACAATCACTTGCATTCAAAGTAGATAGAAACATGTGCATTAGTTTCCTATGTTTAATCTCAAAGATGGATTTTAATTTATGTGAGAATGTAGAAATCTAGAAATTATGAGTGCTATCATTTTTTAATGAATTTTTTGTAAAATTTAATGTACATGTTTTTTTAACTTGTATCATACTGTTGACGTAGTAATTTTATAATCTCTAAAAGGTGCTGGGAATAATATTCTATTCTTACTCTTGATCTTATACAAATATTAAATATGTGTAAAAATACACCTATTTCTTCTTTCAGCATGTATTTATTATTCATGGCAAAGTTGAATTTGTTGTTTAGTTAGAATCTTTTCCTTAGGCTGATTAAGTGTTCCTTTTTTAATTGATACAGAGTTTAAGTGTGCAAATTAAAGCTGATATCCAAGGTAAATGTCACTGCTATTTGTCTATCTGCAATAAATGTGGTATAGAAAAATACATGATAATCTTGCATCTCAGATGAATCTGCAATCTTAGTAACACTAACTTAAATTTATGCTTTGCCATTTAGATGATAAATCTAGTAAAATTATTAAGCACTTGAGTTAGAGTACATGGCTGTCCAAGTAAGTACAGAGGTAGATGATGGTCAGACAGAGTACATGCATACATGGCTATCCAAGTAAGTACAGAGGTAGATGATGGTCAGACAGAGTACATGTACATGGCTATCCAAGTAAGTACAGAGTTAGATGATGGTCAGACAGAGTACATGTACATGGCTATCCAAGTAAGTACAGAGGTAGATGATGGTCAGACAGAGTACATGTACATGGCTATCCAAGTAAGTACAGAGGTAGATGGTCAGACAGAGTACATGTACATGGCTGTCCAAGTAAGTACAGAGGTAGATGATGGTCAGAGTACATGTACATGGCTATCCAAGTAAGTACAGAGTTAGATGATGGTCAGACAGAGTACATGTACATGGCTATCCAAGTAAGTACAGAGGTAGATGATGGTTGGTCAGAGTACATGTACATGGCTATCCAAGTAAGTACAGAGGTAGATGATGGTCAGACAGAGTACATGTACATGGCTATCCAAGTAAGTACAGAGGTAGATGGTCAGACAGAGTACATGTACATGACTGTCCAAGTATGTAGAGAGGTAGATGGTCAGACAGAGTACATGTACATGGCTGTCCAAGTAAGTACAGAGGTAGATGGTCAGACAGAGTACATGTACATGGCTGTCCAAGTAAGTACAGAGGTATATGATGGTCAGAGTACATGTACATGGCTATCCAAGTAAGTACAGAGGTAGATGGTCCGACAGAGTACATGTACATGGCTGTCCAAGTAAGTACAGAGGTAGATGATGGTGACAGAGTACATGATCATGGCTATCCAAGTAAGTACAGAGGTAGATGATGGTCAGAGTACATGTACATGGCTATCCAAGTAAGTACAGAGGTAGATGGTCAGACAGAGTACATGTACATGGCTGTCCAAGTAAGTACAGAGGTAGATGATGGTCAGAGTACATGTACATGGCTATCCAAGTAAGTACAGAGGTAGATGGTCAGACAGAGTACATGGCTGTCCACCTGTTCAGATAATAATATTGAACATTTATATTGGGTCAATACTTGTTTACTTTTTATGTATAATATCGTTTTAAGATAATTTTTATTCATGGAATCAATGATCCAGTCAAAACAATTGTGGGACAATACCCCTAAAATGAATAAATGATGAAGAGATCTTAATTAGACAGATGTCCTGAGTTAATATATCCCAATTTAATTTTCATCTTCTGTTGTCCAGGATACATCTGTTGTCTCCCACAGAAGGTCAGGTATTGATCAAGTTCAGTTATTAATTCTTTATTATCCCCTCCAAAGGGTGGGCAGTATGGTTTCATTCCTTTGTCTTTTGATTGGGCTTTGGATGTCAAAGTGATGAATAAAAACAATAATTGTAGTAGAAATAAATTTTATAATATCAGAAAATGTAAATATGTATGCATGGGAATTGTTTGAAGGGTTTATATGTCCCGTGGTTGACATTGTGGTGATTAGGATTGGTGTAAATCTTGTGTGAAATGAAAAATCCTTGTTTAAAAAAACCCTAATATTGTAGTTTGTAAACTATGTATGCATTACATAATATGAAATTAGAGTATCAAATTGGTGATATAATCTGGTTCAAGTAATGCATAATTAGTCAAGTGTTGATAAAAATCTGTTTTATTTTATTTTTACATTGTTCCTTGTTTGTATATGTAGTAGGTAATTATCAATTCTTTTTTAATCATTTAAATATTTTTTGAAAACAGAAAAACCACTATAATTTTATCATTATAATGGGGAAGTCAATTTGTAATTCTTGCAGAAATGGAGGGGTATGGGATAGGTTTTGGAGAATGCTCCTTCTAGATTTTTGAAGAAATAGAAAAATTATTTTGAGCACTTCAATCACTTTCAGAACTAAGTTTTTATGAGTTTGATGTCTGCATTCTATGATATTGAAGTTCAAATATTACATTTGGCTAAACAATATTTTGATTCTTTAAAATTAGATGCAATCACACCAATCTTTCCTTAATGTCTAACCTAAATCTTTAAGAAATAAAAGATTTGATGTATTCATTTATGTAATGCCTCTAACAGCCTGCTGTTAAGATTCCAGTTTGTTGAGGGCAGGGTGAGGTGAAAATTATGTATTAAACTCCATTTAGTCCATTTTTCAATAACCATGGTATTAATTTAGCACATAAATATTACAAATATAATATTATACCGGGTACTACATGTATAACTGATGCTAGAAAAATTAAGATATTTATAATATGCTTAAATATTTCATTTACAAGTTTACAAAAGTATTTATTTATTTCTCTAGAAATTTGATCAAAAGGTGAGGACACATTAAATCAATCATGTATTAAACACTGTAGAATTTAAATGGTATTTTAAATCAAACAAACAAATAAAAACTTGTTATTTCTGTTTAACCTCCATTAAACTCACAATAACTCTTATATAATATACATTGTTATCACAGCATGGGTAGACACCAAAAGGCAACAAAACATTCTCAGATAATGGAGGGTGTTCCCCAGGGACTAGACTAGTCATTAGCACTGGTCAATTTATAATGCCAGACGGAGTCTGGTCAAGTCTTCATTAACCTAGCCTTCTGTATTATAGAACTTCATTAACAAGGATAAAAGGGATTTACAGAATTTAATTGATTTCCTAATACCAGGTATGTTTTCTTTGATTATAGGTGATAAGAGTATAGGATATTAAACCTTTACAGTCATTATATTTCCATTCATTAAAAAAAAAATCTATAAAAAGAAAATTAAACTGTCATGACAAAGCATGGTTCTATTGTGATTTTAAAACATGGTAATTTCTATTCTTTCCCCCTTGTACAATAATAAAGAGACATAGTAAATCTGAAAATGACTTCCATTTTGCAACCATTATTGGACCTGCAGGTGTAGGATGTAGTGAGGTGTGTAAATCTGTAATTGTTAGAAATAAAGATCATTTATCTCAGAATCAAATCTTGTATAAATCTAATTACTTTTATTGGCTTCTGTGTCCAGTTTTCTATTGTCAATATTTGCAGACGTTTTAGCATTAATTGTGTTTTCTCCTAGTAGAGTGTTTGATTCTAGAATTTACTGTGCCATATATAGCTAATTGACATTATTTCTGATAAGCAAACCACACTTTAAAATTTGTCCCTATCAAGCTATCTGCACAAAATCCCAACACAAAGTTTTCCATGTTAATAGATAAAGCATGAGTAATTATAATTAGTTGGCATGATTTAAATAACTGGAGAAAGTATTTATTTATTTTGAACTGTTTTGCTCATTGGAAAAAGGTAATCACCCAGTACTGTTCAAAAATAGAAGAGGTCCTGAGTATGTTTTTTTATAAACCTTGTGTAATTGTGTAATTATTGTGGAAGTGTTTTATGAATAGTTTTTTACAGTCACCTTGATATCTTGATCAAACTACAATTATCAGTAAACTGGTATACACCCTACCTATTGCAGGTGCAAATCTGACATCATTTTAAACTTAAGTGACCAAAATAATAAAAGTAATTACACAATTGGAAGATATGGTCTTCAAGTTAAGTTTGGAAGTTATTAATGGGTATTTATCACACAGTTGTAATAAATGAGCTGACATAAAGAAATACAATGTACATGTATAAAAGCAAGCCTATAAATTTTTATTGACTGATAGGACTAAAAAAAATAAAATTAGTTTCCCCTTCTCCGACCCCAAAAATCAGTCCAGTTAAAAATTGATATTAAAAGAGAGAAACACAATATACCCTTGCTCGACAAGCGTTTGTAGGTATATAGTGGTCCTCATGTCTGTTTACTGTTCGTCCGTTCATCCTTCTAGATTTGTTGTCTGGATGAACTTCAACACGCTAGCATCTCTATTCAATGAAACTTTGTGATATTGTTACATATCAGGTGGGTTAGAAGCCTATTTATGCTGGAGGAATTCTGTCAAAGGTCATGGTCACAGTTAAAACCTTAGAAATTAAAAAAAAACTCTTAGACAATAACTCCAAAAGTTTGCATTTGATTTCGATGAAACTTAGGGATAGAGTTTCATATTACTTCAGCAGGTCGGGGGTTCTCTCCGGGTACTCCGGCTTCCTCCCCAATAAAAACTGGACGCCATGAAATAGCTGAAAAATTGCTGAAAGTGGCGTTAAAACACCATTCAAACAAACAAAAATCATAGTACTTTAGGTGGGTAAGAAGATTTGACAGGGGGTATCAGTGATCGCTAGATTGATTTTCTAGTTATATTTTCTAGGTGCCTATCACATTCTGGATTTTGTGGCTGACTTTTTTCCATTTTTGCTATAAATGTCAAAGTCATGCCTTACCTAGAGGTATTTTGCTGGTTTCATTTCATGATTTTAAAATGCTGAGTGTGACATTGAAGAAACTTTGCAATGTTGGATAAAATTAAATAGTTTGCCTACCTACCTAAACAGTAAAAACATTGTGTTTTGAAGTTTGGCCATAGCTATCAGTCAGTATCAGAAAATTGGACAAGTCAAGATGGGGAACTTGGAAAAAATGTTGACACTTTTGGTCAATGCAATGGACACAATAGTAAATGAAATTCATCTTCCTTCAGCTTGGTCCATGTCAATATTCTTGGTCTATACCAATGCTGTTGAGCAGTTTAAATTTCTTGGTTTGTATTCACAGTTGTGTAAATAATTCAGTAACAAGTTTGAACTTTGTATATATATACCTTTAACTGTAACTGTTGTTGTAGTCTTTAAAAATATGAAATACTTTAATTGAACACAAGAGCAAATTTGGTTTGTTGTCCTTTTTTATTAAAAAAACAAAAACTTGATGAAAGTAAGAGATGTATTATAATTACAATGAACAGTTTCAGATGGGTTGACATTGGATTCCCTCATTATGTCAGTATCATCTGTTACATCCCACTGACAAGCCATTAATTAATCAATTTATCTAAGTATTTCTTTTCAGGATTACTGTTTGTTGACTATGGATGTGTTTGGTGTTTCTGTATCAATAGAAAAATAAATTTCTCAGACTTCTGAAGAAGTTGTTTGTTTGATGTTTTAATACCAAATTGTTGTGAAGAGCAAAAATAAACATCCAAATGATTATTGTTTTGATGATGTAACAGAAGAAATATTCATCTTCTGTGTTGGAAGATTATAAGAAGAATATTTAGGAATGTAACAAAAACTTAAGATTCAAAGTAAAAAAAAGGGTAGAAGTAAAAAATCAAAAATGCATAAACTACTGATACATAATGTAATTATTTAATCAGAAAGTTGGTGTACAAGTATGTAGGGACAGTATGGTAAAAACGGTTGCAAGATATGGTTTTTTTCTGTATTTGTTGTTAAGCTGTTAAAAAAGGAATACATGTGAGTAGAAAGTAAAAACTTATAAATGTCTTATCAGAAGTTGAAGTGTAGGTAATTACAGAGTTCCACAATACATTGGGCATTCAAGGTGTTAAAGAAGTGTGTGTTAACAATTAGAAAAAATCACTATAGGGAAGATGCTAGTATGGAATGAAAGAACAGTATATTGTTCATATGAGCTTTTGAGATATCAGTCATTCTATTTAGTTCATTGAAAAGCAATCAAACTGTTGGAATTTCTTTTGTTGTATATTTATTTTATATAAGGAATTGGATATGACTCATTTTGCAGAGACTAGGATAGAATTGGTCACATTCCGGTCAGCCATTAAGAAGTTTCTTTCATTGTATTTAGTTTCTATAGTGTTGCCCATTATAGAATATTTTCTGCCTCACTAGCAGTTAATGGTCTTTACATGCAGACAATTGATGAGGAATGCATACATTCAGTGTGAACTTAAACATATTTAGAATCTGCAGGCTTTAGCTGCAGTAATTGGCTTCATTTGAGATTCAAACGTGTTGAATATTGATACAATACAATTTCCGCTTGGTGAACTGAATCTAAATTGGAATCAAGTTTCTGCACTTGATGGAATATGGTTAATCTACTGCATGAAACCTGGCAGAGATTACCAGCAGTATCTGCAGGATAGTAACAATAGTTGACAATTTATAATTACTTATTATCCAGGAGTGATCTCCTGCCACCTGTGATACCTTAGTTAAAACAACATACTGGTTAC
Organism: Limnoperna fortunei; assembly: GCA_944474755.1. NCBI lineage: Eukaryota > Metazoa > Mollusca > Bivalvia > Mytilida > Modiolidae > Limnoperna > Limnoperna fortunei. The sequence continues at coordinate 108,623,296 of OX104111.1, forward strand.
TTATGATCACTTCAAGGTTTTTAAATTGACCAGTAGGAGCTGTTAACAGGAATTTTTGTGAGGTCATATCATACATGTCCATTGTTTGGTCAATTTGAAGCTGTTAACAGTAATTTTTTTAAGGTCAGATCATACATGTTCATTGTTTGGACACATCAATCCTATTGAGAATTTTGTTGGAATCAACATTGAATACAATCACAATAATGAATTGTTCTAGGTTAATTAAATTTTTTAAAGGTCCATATAGGATTATAACAATCGGGTTACATTGTCAATGCATGGTATAGTTGATTGTTATTGGTCATCATCAGTAAATAACCTACTATGTCATACTATTTGTGTAACATAAAGATCATTAGTGGCAGAAAAACGAATCATTGGATTTCAATCCCAACAGACATCCTAGAAATATCGGGAAGTTTATTGGCCTCAAATAAAGTTTTCCAATATTGATTGAAAATAAAACCAATAAAGTACATATTGTTTATAGAGCTGCAGGAAGCTTCTATGTTGGAACAAAATCAATGTCTCTAAAAGGTTAAAGGTTAACATGATGGAGTCGTTTCTGACTCATATCTGGTGGGTTTACTTTGCAAGTAAATCTGTTTTTAATTGATTGATTGGTTGTTAACACCACATTTAAAATATTTAATAAAAGGGTATTAGGCTTGGGAGATAGGCTCAAACAACTTGTAGATTTTTGGTGATTTTGCTCTCCTAAATACATTTAAATTTATGTCTTCAAAATAGACCAAAACATATATTTCAGCCATTTGATAGTACTAGTAGTTCCAAAATTACAAATGTACATATAGTTCATGTTAAAAAATCAGTTTTAAATTCTGTGATTAGATGTGATCAAAAATGCTACACTTTAGTGCATTGGATCAGTACTTTATAAGATCTGTATTTTGGGGACAGATTGGTGAAAAGTAATACACTTAGATTTACTCTGCAGACATATTAAGTAATTAATAATTAATGCCTAGTAACAATACATTCCTGCATATTGCTCCATTGGGAACAACATGGTGGTCAGAACAACTGGACCTTGTCTGATTGGACAGAACTATCTTCAGGCTGTAATTCAGTTAGAACAAATTTTATCAGAATTCCATCTGTTTGTGATTTTAGCAGAGATGGCATCTGTCATACTAGGTGATGATCCAGAATTTTACTGTCAGCTTGTGACCTTTAATTGTCCTTCACTGTCAGCTCTTGACCCTTCAGTCATGACATGTTTATTACTTACATTTTAGTACATCTACATATAGTTTATGAAATTATAGTTCATTATGTACTTAGGTAGCTCCAATATTTTACTACATTATTCAGGAAGGAGTCTTAACCATTTATGGGGACTTGTAAACACGTGCTTGTAAAACAGTTTTTTTTTTTTATATAGTGTTCATGGTGTCCGTCCGTCCTTCCTTCCTTCCGTCTGTCCGTCCGTCCGTCCATTACACTTTCCATTATTTGCAACTCCTCCTACACCACTGAAAGGAATTTGATGAAACTTACACAGAATCTTTGTCTCATAGTGCCATTGTGCAGGAGATATTTAACATTTTGATCGGAATGATATTTGGGGTTTCCAATAGAAAACATGGACTTTGTCATTGAGCTAAGGGGGTCCCTATCTCTTATGTGCAACTCCTCCTACACCTCTGAATGGAATTTAAAGAAACTTACACAGCATCCTTGTCACATAGTGCCATTGTGCAGGAGATATTAAACATTTTGATCGGATCGATATTTGGGGATTCCCATAGAAAAACATGGACATTGTCATTGACCTAAGGGGGTCCTCATGTCTTATGTGCAACTCCTCCTACACCACTAAATGGAATTTGTTGAAACTTACACAGAATCCTTGTCACATAGTGCCATTGTGCAGGAGATATTTATTATTTTGATCGGAATGATATTTGGGGTTTCCCATAGAACAACACGGACTGTCATTGACATAAGGGGATATCCATTTCTTATGTGCGACTCCTCCTACACCACTAAATGGAATTTGATGAAACTTACGCAGAATGTTGTCACATATTGCCATTGTGCACTAGATATATAACATTTCGATTGGAATGATATTTGGGGTTTCCCATAGAAAAACATGGACTTTGTCATGGACATAAGGGATACCCATCTCTTATGTGCAACTCATTCCTACACCACTGAATGGAATTGGTTGAAACTTACACAGAATCCATGTCACATAGTGCCATTGTGCAGGAGATATTTAACATTTTGATCGGAATGATATTTGGGGGTTCCCATAGAAAAACATGGACTGTCATTGACATAAGGGGATACCCATCTCCTATGTGCAACTCCTCCTACACCACTGAATGGAATTTGTTGAAACTTATACAGAATCTTGGTCACATATTGCCATTGTGCATTGGATATTAAACATTTTGATCAGAATATTATTGGAGGTTTGCCATAGAAAAACATGGACTGTCATTGACATAGGGGATGCCATTCTTTGGGGATTGGGGAGGGTTACATGTATTATCTGCAATTTCGCCTTCACGTTTAACTAGATAAAGTTTCAATTTCATAATTAAGAACACCTGAAGTTTCAAAGTAATTGTGAAGCTGGGGGGGGGGGGGGGGGGGGGTATCAATGGTGAGCATTGCTCACAGGTGTTTTTACTCTAGTTTGTGGAATATGTTTTAAATCCGGATTTGTCCCATTTTTTCCTGACTTGACACGTACATGTAGTCATTGAGTTTCAACCTAGACATATGTACAGGAAATGAACAAATTAGCCAATCTTTATAGAGATAAAAATAAAACAATAAACAATAGCCTATATTCTGACCCCCAAAGTTTGCAAGACTTGAGCCTTTTCATACTATATCAGATAAAACAGGAGAATTTTATTTTATCATTTTGTGGATGAAAGCTGCTTTGAGTATAATGAATAAGGAGAGTAATTGGCAGATAAACATAACAAAGTATGTGTTTTCTGTATAGAACATGTGGTAACAACATGTAGATATTCTAACAGAATCTTATGATGAAAATCGATTTATCTTTTACACTGGATTGATATTTTACAGATGCTAGAATTTTACAAATAAACCTAAACATATTTTCTTAACTTTAATTTTTTTAAATCCATTTTTTTTCATTTCATTAAGCCCTTATTTTATTAAAATTTTCTCAACACAATTTTGCTTACATATCTTCAATTATTCATTTCACTTCTCAAATTTTCAAAGTTCAAAAAGACATATTGTTCATTTTTTTATTTAAATCCCACAATGCCAGAGTTAACATGTTGTACACTTGTACCAATTATGTAACTTGATGTCACTGTCTACCACATTTGTATCCTATTGTTGCTATATATCACATTAACCCCCCACATCATGTAGGTACCAGTATAGTTTACAATTAATGTGTAAAATGCTATAAAACCTGTTAACAACTGATTTTCTCCTAACCTTCAATTTATTAAAAATTGTCTCAATTTTAACTTATTGATCATGAAGCTGTTCTTTCATTATCATAATTATCCAGGGCAGTTGTATAATCTGCATTTTTAGCAAGCTATAAATAAAATGTAGATTTCTTCTATGTACTGGTAAATTGAGGGATTATATGTTTTAGTTCTGTCATGTTTTTTTCTGTAATAAGGTTGTCTTGTAAATGTGTTTGACAAAAAATTAAATATTCATTAGTTGAGTGAGTAATAGCTGTATAGGCATGCTCGGTTGCTGCTGATTATTGATGACTGGGACATCACTGGTATGATTCTATCCCAACATTTGTTGCTGGAGAATTAATCATAGTCACAGATTATAGCATAGAATAGGAAATTACCCTAAATTTGGCAGAAATCTGAAGTTATTGGATTATTTTGTGAATAACTGTGGGATTTATAAGTGTGGTACATTTAATATAATTTATCAAATTTTTGTGATTTTAGATGAAATATTGAAATATTTGATATTGGATCAAGATAAACATCTTAAGATGAAGTAAAGATTTATTGGAGATATACGGGTATGTAGTAATTTAGTATGTTTACAGGGTGATTATAATGTTAAGTATGTACAGTCATGTATTGATCCATCAATGTCCACAGTAAACATCATACATCACAGTAAACATCATACATCACAGTAAAACAGCACCCAAGTTTTTATGAAAAAAACGAAATGAACTGTCTTAATTTTTATGTACTTTCACCGTATGTATCATATTGAGGTGAATTTCTTTGACAGATATTATCATTTTATGGACTATTATTATTTTTTTCAATATTTTTCATATTTTAACTTGCTTTAGGTTTATACCAGATGAGAAAGCTCTCATATAATATATAAGTGGTTGTCTGTCATTAGTTGCCTACATTTAGGATACTATTTATATAAATAATTGATAAACTGTAGAAAATAGATTTTATAGAAGTACAGATTACTGAAATAACATAGAACATCATTTGGTAATGAGGAAACATGGTAACATTGATATTTTCTATATAAAAACCTTAAATATTCTTCTGAGCATTGGGGCCACATAGTTAGTCATCCCCTGTGGTGGAGTAGAGCCTAGTGGCTAAGTCGTCTACACAACGAGTCATTCACTATTGATCACAGGCCTATCAAACTTAATAAATGTGTACTAGACTTCAGTCGTTTTAAATAAGGATTGCCAGTAACTGTTCTCTTTCACTACTCTGAACTCCTTTCTCCTACTAGTAGTAAATAACTGGATGCCATGATATAGATGAAAAACATTGGAATTATAGATTATGTTTTTTGAAACCAGTGCATTTCAGTCAGTATCTCATCAAAGGGTGACAGCCCTGAGATGAGATGAGATGACGAGAAAATGCATGGAATGTCAAAAAATGCAAGTAACCTGTTTATTGCTGTTTTGTAACATTGTATCGTCACAGTGTTTACTTAACGACTTCTTGCCAGCCAGGTGAGTTTGGCCCGTTTCACGCTAGTAGAGTGAGATGGATACCACCGCTTGTAAAGATCAAAGGAAAACACTGCAAAATAGGGATAATTCTGGAAAATGGCTGTGGACCATAGTGGGTAACGTGTTTGGAGAGTGCCACGCTCCTTGCACGAAAAATATCCCTTTTGTAGATTTGGAAAAAGAGAGGCTCATTGTAGCTGCTACAAAAGAGTAAATTCCCCAACCCTACCCAATACTCCGTACTTTTCCAGTAGCAGTCAAAATTTTGTTCCCTGTGTCCCATCCCACCCCTTTTGGTAGTCCGTTAAGGAAAACTTCACAGTAATGTAAATATTTGTTTTCTCTAACTCAGAGTTAAAAAATTGCTAAGAGCACAATTTTTACATGTATTGTACTGTCTCTAATCTGTGTCAGTAAACAGTAATTGTTTGTAGATATTGGATGCAAGCTAGTTTGTATGCCAAATTCCCATGATTAGTAAATTAAAATAAAACATTGACAAAAATATAGAAATAAAGCCAATTTGTGTTTTCTTTGCAAATTCAATGTGTGTGGGCCAATCAAAATATTGAAACATTATCATTAACCTGTTTATAGGTTTAATTAAAGAAAGCTTTCTTTTATTGGAAAAATCAAGATTAATACTGTGGTGTATTAGCACTTTTTCTAGAATCAGCTTTCTTGTGGAAAAATCACATGCATTTCAAATTTGTCATTTCTGTAAAACCCTCATTTGGTGTTTCCTGTAAAATTCTGATTAAGTCATTCATAACGCTTCTTTGTCATTCCTGTTAAACTCTTGTTATGTCATTCCTGTAAAATCCTTGATAGCCTTCCTGTTAAACTCTTGTTTTGTCATGTCTGGAAATCGTTTGTTTTTTCATTTCTGTAAAACTTGTTTTGTCATTCCTGTTAAACTTTTGTTTTGTCATTTCTGTTAAACTCTTGTTTTGTCATTTCTGGAAACCTCTTGTTTTGTCATTCCTGTAAAACTCTTGTTTTGTCATTTCTGTTAAACTCTTGTTTTGTCATTTCTGGAAACCTCTTGTTTTATCATCCCTTGAAAACTCTTGTTTTGTCATTCATGTAAAACTAATTGTTTAGTCATTCCTGTTAAACTCTTGTTTTTTTATTTTTGGAAACCTCTTGTTTAGTCATTCCTGTTAAACTCTTGTTTTGTCATTTCTGTAAAACTCTTGTTTTGTCATTCCTGTAAAACTCTTGTTTTATCATTTCTGTAAAACTCTTGTTTTATCATTTCTGTAAAACTCCTGTTTTGTCATTCCTGTAAAACTCTTGTGAGGGGCCTCGGTGGCCGAGTGGTCAAGGTAGTTGGTCTACTATTGATCACGTGGTCTGTCAACACTGAGATTGCGGGTTCGATTTTCACTGCAGGCAGGGTGTACTAGACTCCAATCTTAATTGACAAGGATTGCCAGTTTTCCGACCACAGGTCGGGGTTTTCTCCGGGTACTCCGGCTTCCTCCCCCAATAAAAACTGGATGCCATGATATAGCTGAAAAATTGCTGAAATGGGCCTTAAACACCATGAAACAAACAAACATAAGACTCTTGTTTTGTCATTCCTATAAAACTCTTGTTTTGTCATTTCTGGAAACCTCTTGATTTGTCATTCTTGTAAAACTCCTGTTTTGTCATCCTGTAAAACTCTTGTTTTATCATTCCTATCAAACTCTTGTTTTGTCATTCCGGTTAAACTCTTGTTTTGTCATTTCTGGAAACCTCTTGATTTGTCATTCCTGTAAAACTCTTGTTTTGTCATTTCTGGAAACCTCTTGATTTGTCATTCTTGTAAAACTCCCGTTTTGTCATCCTGTTAAACTCTTGTTTTATCATTTCTTTAAACCTCTTGTTTTGTCATTCCTGTAAAACTCTTGTTTTTTTATTTCTGGAAACCTCTTGTTTTGTCATTTCTGTAAAACTCCTGTTTTGTCATTCCTGTAAAACTCTTGTTTTGTCATTCCTGTTAACCTCTTGTTTTGTCATTCTTGTAAAACTCTTGTTTTGTCATTCCTGTAAAACTCTTGTTTTGCACTTTTCAGACATATTTGTTGACACTGATAACTATTTTTATTCTTAAAATTGACAAACCTCAACAGCTTAAAATACAGTGTAGAAAATATTTTATTCATTATGTCAATATAGCTCTTAAACCATTTGTTTAGGTAGGACTATGTTGGAATATTTAATGTTCATTTGGTCCTGATAAGAACCCATTTTACATGTTCTAGATGGTTGTCATTTGTACAACTTGATATCTCATGTTAAACTGATAGTGAGTTGCCAGGACCTCTTGTTTGTAGTTTTGGAGAAAACAATATTAACATGTGCACATCTTTTTATACAATCTGTCACAGAAGGCAATTTAATATGCAGTTAATTCCAGAGAATGTTTTTTTCTGCGTGATTGACAATATTTTCAAAAAGTAACGATTAATTTCAGCTAAACTGAAGCCTTATATAGCATTTCATATACCTTTATCTTTGTTGCTTGTCAGCTTAATATAAGCTGTTGGTTTGAGAAATTATTTCTTTTGTAACCTTGGTAATTATCAATAGAAAAACTCATTTCCTTGGCAACAAATGGAAAAAAAGTCCTTGTTTATGGCAGTTGTTAAAAAAAAAACATGGTGCATAATTGTAATTGATGGATGTTGCATGGAAATTACGGTGTAGTGAAATAGAATCAATTATATCTGCATTGTGTAATGGAGTCGTCATTATTCTTCATCAGTGTGACAATAATGGGGAAATTGGGTAAAATTAGAATAGTACTGATATTTACTAAGTGTTGCAGAGGCGTGCTGGATGCCACACTCCTTGATTAATAGGGTTAGTAAACAAAACTTGAAAAGTTTTGAAAAAAAAAGAAAAGTAAGGAAGATTGTATAGACAGTAACAAGATTTGGGAACATGGTCAGATCTTTACATGGTCAGATCGTTGTGTAGACATGATACACTACATTTAAGTTTTAATTAGGCATCAAAACAAACGTCCATCTTGAATGGAAAATACAAGTGTCATAAGATTTTTTAGGAGTTCTTGGGTGACTGAAGTATTTGGTTGTGTCAAGATGTTCTCAGGTCAATCTCATTAAAACTATGCCCTTTAGGGTGAAATTGTAATCCTTAATTATTGCAGTCAATTTGAAGTGGTCAGTCCATGGTTAGGGGTTCCTCCATATTTTCTGTCTTTTTTTTCAAAATCAAAAGGTGCTGTCAAGTACCTGTAGCTAGAATAATTGCAGGAAGTTAACTCCCAAACACTTAACCACTATGTAAATTCAGCTGTTGGATGTTTTGACAGCTGATGGAGTACTGAATGAAGGTGTATTCAAATGAAGTTAATTTACCCATCTCAAAAATTAAGGAAATGGTGCACCATTAGATTCTTCTCTCGGGTTGAAGGCTAAAGCTTTGTAACTTTAAAGGTGGGAATGACATTTTTAACTATCGGTATGTTACCACAATCAACTTCCCATGCTGTATGGTTGATCTGGTTGTTTAATTTTAAAACATGTTTATTTAGTGCCATAAGGTGAAGCCAGTAATATCAGACCTGCAGTATCAGAAACATACTCCACATTATATTATTTTTTATTGTCAGGTTTAGAAGTTATATTTTAGCTGTCAGTCTTGTAACATCATACAAATAGTTACATAAGGTTCTCTCAGATTGTCCTGACTTCATGTCATTTAACACCTGTTTTTGTATGTAATATTCAGCTCCCTCAATAAGTTTGTAGTGATTTACTCATATTTACAATCAATATCTGGATACATTATCAGGTTTCTTTGTGATATTAAGAAATAGAATGGAAGCTTTATTTGCTTAAATCTACCCATTATTTGCTTAGACTTTATACCAGTCAGTATATGATGGTCATATATTAATTACTTTTCTGTTTATTTTGTTTCAAAAAGCATGACATATTTTCATTTTCATACATATTATCATACACAAATAATACAACATAACTAAGGGACCGACCATTTAGCTTGAGGGGAGGGGGGGGGGTTGGTTTTTTCCCTAAAAATATATTTTGGAAGCAGAGGGTAAGAAAAAAAATATTCTGAAGAAGGATTTCTGCTATATAAAGTAATGCTAATAATATAAAAAATATTTTGTTGCGATGCCTTCAAAAATAAATATTTTTCAGCGCTCTGCTTGGAAAATATTTTCTAACCAAAACAAAAAACCAAGGCCCCCCTTCAAGTTAAATGGTCTGTCCCTAAAAGAACAATTTTAAAGAACAAAATACAATTTTTCATTTATTATTAATATAACTTATATAAAATGTTACCAAAGATACCATGGTAAGAGTCTTTACTAAGCCAGACATGTGTTAACCCCAATCAAGACTTAATGTGTATTATTGTATTTGTGTCCAGTCAGTGCAGTTTAAGCTTTTGCTTCAAATTAATTTTACAGTCATTGAGACCTTGAGACAGCAGTCTTAGACATGAGAACCTAATTAAAAGCTATGGATGCATAAATATTACCCAGACCTACAAAAAATAAACCCCAAATTTTTGTACGACAGATTTAATAGTTTCTGTTGAATAAAAAAACGAAAATAAAAAAACAGATGGTTTAAGAGCTAAAGAATTTAACCTCTATTTTATGCATAGTACTGGCCCATTCAGTCTTGGATGTCTTGTTGGTGAGACAAAATTATCCACTTTTGTTAGTTGTGACGTGGTCCAATTAATGAATAAAGGATCTGAAAATCCCTCTCTTTGTGATAATAAGGTTGGGCTATCTGGATTAGACATGAGAATCAATTATAGTACCAACCCATTGTAGGAATGAGGATCTGGCAGCCATTACCATACTATAGATTACATAATAACTAATTAGATTATCTAACTAAGTGTAAACTGCTTGTGTTCTTTGATAATGGTGTGATTTACTTTGACACTTTATCTGTCTGGGTACTGAACCTAAACATGTTCTGTGTACAACTCATTCTCTGTAAAATTACTCGGAACATATATACATGTAAAAAATATGTAAGTCTATTTTTTGTTTTTAACAAGTATTGCTGCACTAGAGTTCTTTGAATGTCAGTTTTTATAAAATCTCCTTCAATGTAGTTGCGGCAACATTTTGTAATAGATGTCACTCCATTGTTTGTGTGTGTAGGAACTTAATTTATGGTGTTACTGTTACTCGCTCTTTTTTAGGTAAGTCAGCTGACATTAACTCCATTGTTGTGTTTACTAAGCAAGTCAGTTTAATATAGTGTGTATACTGGATTGGATGAAACAGTTATTTTATGCATGTTTCAGGAACAGACAAATTATTGCTTTGAGGTGCTGTGTGTTACTTGAGAAATGTTGCCCTCGGCCCTAGTCTGACTCTCCTAGGCCGTTGTCCGAGGGCAAAAGTACACAAGTCATTTCCAGTACTGACAAGCATTGACTGTTCCTGAAACATGCATTAAATAACTGTTTTATTGACTTATACTGTCAGTTTATTGTCTCATGGACCAATTCTTACTATATATATGATGATGTAGTAGCTGTAGCATTGATTTTCATATTAATAGTTAGATGAATTTAATTAATATAGATTTGAAAATTAAAAATACTGTGTTTTGTTCTGGTCATTGATGTTCGACCTGTAACAGTTCAAATCTGGAAGTAGGGAAACAATTGACTGTTACTCTTTTTCTGCTATTTAAAAAAAATGTGAAAATGAGTTAAAAATGCAGCATTTAAAAATTGTATGCTTAACTTACAAATGTATACTGTGTCTACAACATCTATAGTCATGGGAACTGTATACTTTTATAACTTCAGTTGTTATATATGCAACAGTTACCCTTGTACACATTTTCAATGTCTTTGATTATCTTAACTGTATACAAATTCTCTTGCACATGATTGCTGCATGATGATCACACATGTTGCATGACTTCATTTATCTCTTAACATAATACTGTAAAATTAGATCCTGTCAAATAATTAAAGTGATTACAAAGAATATGACAGGCAAAAGTTAGGCCAAGCAAAATATATTTGAATGCTGAGTTATGTAATTTTACTGCTTTTGAAAAATAAAATAAATAATAATAATAAATTAAAATGGTGTTGATTGCTTGGTGTTTAACATCCAGCAAATGGTGCTGATAATTATGTACTATTTACAAAAAAATGTGTTTATATAAATCCTGTTTTATTTGAAAAAGTAGGTTGTAAAAATGCATTTTTAGTATCTTATTAGTTCCTATACAAAATTAAAACAGCACCAGTAATATTATTATAAATTAAATGTATTTTGCTGATTAGAATTTACTGAGCTATTTATACAAATTGTATTTTTTTTATAACAGTAAGTTGTAAAGATGCATTATAAGTCTTCACTGTTTAAGATTGTTTGTTTCCTTCCTAAAACTAGGTGTTAAGGGTATCAATTATTTAAATAATATTGTACATTGCCCATAAATTGTTGTTCAACCTAAGACATGGAGAGAGTGCAGATCTTAACCTTTTCTGTATTATTGTAATTTCTTATGTGATTTTTTTTTAGTAGTTTCCTTGTTTAACATTTCTGTTTTTCTTGAATAGATCAAATCTGTTTAAATTTAAATTTGATAAATAATTATATATAAAGTTGTGTGTGTCCTATTTTTTAGTAACATCTGTTTTAGTTACTTGTTAAGTGGTTGCACAGTGGTAATCAATATGAGCAATTTTTAATTCAGTAAAGATTTTGTTTCTATTGTGCAATCAGCCAGATAGCAAAAAAGAAAAATGAGAAGACAAACAAATTTATAATGCTAAGTGATTACAGATGTAATTATGCCAAGCAAAATATTTTATGTTTGTTTGTTTAATAATGTTTAATGCCACTTTCGGCAATTTTGTAGCTATATCATGACATCCAGTTTTTATTGAGGGAGGAATCTGGAGTACCTGGAGAAAACCAGTGACTTTCTGTAGAAAAACTAGAAATCCTTGTCATTTAAGTTTGGAGTCGAGAGCATCCTGCCTGCAGTGAGACACAAGCACACAATCTCAGTGTTGACTGACCACATGATCAATAGTAGACGAACTATCTTAACCACTTTGTTTTTGAGTCCCATTAGATATATTTCAATAGAAATATGCAAAAAGGTACATTTTGGTATGTTTAGAATTTACTCTTTAGACTGAATTATTTTTTTGTAAAAGATATAAAGATGCATTATGTCTGTTTCATAAAACTAAGTTAAAAGGTATCAATAATTCAACTAATATTGTAAATTTCCCATAAATTGTGTTTCAGTGACCTTTTACATGAAGAGAGTGCAGAATCTTAACCTTTATGTATTATTGTCATTTCTTATGTGATTTTTTTAAAAATTTTCCTTGTTGATTGTATTTTCATTGTTTGATCAAATCTGTTTAAATTTGAACGTTGATAAATAATAATATAAAGTTTTGTGTCCTTTTTTTCTTGTAACATCTGTGCTAGTCACTAGTACAAGTGGTAATCAATATTTTAATTAAACAAAGATTATATCTTTATTGTGTAATCAAGCAGAATGCAAAAACCCAACATTTTACTGTTGAAGGAAGATGAGACAACAAATTTGTGAGGATAATATGTTTAAAAAATGTGCTAGAAAAACCAGATCTTTTTAACAATGGAAAATTGCTGTTTTGGTATAAAAAGCATGATACATAGATTCATTGTATTTTGACTGTTCTGTTTGTTTGGTGAGAATGTAAAATCCTAGAAAGTTGTTTATTTATTAAAAAAAAATGTTTTTTTTTCTGTACTAAGGATGTTAAACTCTTGAGTATTGATCTGATGCAGGGACTGATTGTCATTTATAGATATGTTATTATTTATTCAGAGCCCCATTATATAACAAAGACCATTTATCAATTTCTTTTACTCCAGAGACTGTAGAAGTGGTATTGATTCCTATGATACTAGCCAAGTCTTTGTAGAAACAAAACTGCTGTAAAACTGTGATTTGTTTCTCTTATTGTTCCAGGAAAAGAACTCACTTATATTAATTTTTGACCCCTACTATATAAGTTGTAGGTATTTGATACTGATTGTTTGAAAGTATATTTTAAGCCCACTTAAATGACCTTTTCCAAACCTAAGAGGTGCATTAAGTGCCCAAATTGGCCCTAAAATATTAAATCTCAAATAATCCTTTTAAACTTTGCTGTAAAATAGTATCCTTTACCATAATTTTATACTTAACAATTTTTACAACAATCATTAAATGAAAATCAAGCCATTTATAAAACAATTAAGTACCCACACATGCTTGGATAAAAACTATAATTGAATAATATTTTTTTCCTCATAAAGAATACCTATGAAATTTAGTTATAAAAAACCATGTATTTAAACATTTTTCTGCAAAAATTGGTGCTTTCAACCTATTTTGACATCATTATTGAGATTAATTTGGGAAAGATTTTAAAAATGATTACAGAATGTTAGAAAAGACATTTTTACTTATTCATTTTGTTAAGTCGGAACCTTTCAATCACAGTTTTAATTTTTTGCCAAATAATGCCCGATGTCCTTTGTTGACTGTTGTTGTCTGCATAGTCTGTGGTTCTGGCAAAATTACAATTTATCTCCTACTCATGAACCAATAAGCAAATTGTAAACTTATCCTTGTGTAAAGAGGATTCAGGATTGTTCAAATTCAGACCCTCAACCTCTACAAAGGGGAGATAATTAAGAAATTGTCATAATATAAAAATCTCCTTCAAAGGAACTATTGGATTAATTTCACTGAACATTTCAAACTTGATAGAGGAATTAAAATTTGTTCATATTAAGGTATCCGAACCATAATTGACCACATGATCATATTTGGTGTCCCGGATGACCTTTGTTTTTCAATGGAGCAGACCTCGGTAATGTCCGGCAAACATCGGAAATACTATTTGAGTAACTAACTTTTTTGCTCAAAAGTATTAACATTGACTCGAATTTAAACACTATATTTAATTTGTATCATTAATTAGCAATACCTTTATGTAAGAAAGCCGTATTTTTTGGTCATAAAATAGAATTAAACGGTGACGTCAATTATGGGTCGGATACCTTAAGGGTTGTTTATTCTTAAGCTGGTTCCTACAAACTGTTTCCTGTTGTTGTAATCAGATGTCTCACATCATTAATTCTATACATTTATGGTTTGACAGCTTCCTTTGAATCAAACCATAGACATCAAAGGTGTAGAATGTAGTCACACAGTAATAATCAAGTACACTAATATCAAATAAAAAGGAATGGCAATTTTTAATTTCCTGTTTTTTTTTCAGTAAATGTATCAAAGAAAGGGCATGTATTTTTTGTGTTTCTTCAGATGTCAATTTTGTTCTATCATTTCAGCAATTTTTTAATCTAATTTGGTTGCCAGCTACTGGGTGAGGTAGTTACAAGTAAACTGACCAGAATGTAATAATGGTGTCTTTTACATTCTTTGTAAAAAATGATGGATTACATTTTAAGACGTTAAGCATACTGAACTAACTCTACAATAATAACAATAAACATATGTGTAATTAAAAAACTCCATATTTTGTCGAAGTTTGACAACCACTGATGTCTTTAAGCCATATTCTCAAAGACAGAAAAATGTAATGATGTTACATCCATTACAACAAAAACAACAATGTTACATAATGACATCATAAAGATGATAGTTAAGTCAATGTTTCCAAACTGTTCCTATTACAACATATAGAACTTCTTTTTAAACAAATCCTTCAGATGTCAATTATTTATGTTTCTTCTTTTTTATTTCCCTTCTTTCTGTTCCATCATGCAAAGAAATTGATATTAAAAACTATACGATATAATAAATCAAAAATTAATATTTTGCTGGCATTTTTTATTTATTATATTGTAAAGTAATATGTTAGGTGGAGCAGGAACTGCTAACCTTTATGGGGCACCTAAGTTCCCTGGGTTTCCTGTGTCTGCTAATCTTTCCGGGGGACCTAAGTTCCCTGTGTTTCCTATGTCTGCTAACCTTTCCGGGGCACCTAAGTTCCCTGTGTTTCCTATGTCTGCTAACCTCTCTGGGGCACTTAAGTTCCCTGTGTTTCCTGTGGTGGCTAACTTTTTCAGGCACTTAAGTTCCCTGTATTTCCTGTATTTAGCTTTGTGTTTATATTGTGTTTTAAGCAGGAACTGCTAACCTTTCCTTGGCACCTAAGTTCCCTGTGTTTCCTGTGTCTGCTAACCTTTCCGGGGCACCTAAGTTCCCTGTGTTTCATATGTCTGCTAACCTTTACGGGGCACTTAAGTTCCCTGTGTTTCCTGTGGCGGCTAACTTTTTTCAGGCACTCATGTTCCCGGTATTTCCTGTATTTAGCTTTGTGTTTATATTGTTTTAAGCAGGAATTGCTAACCTTTCCTTGGCACCTAAGTTTGCTGTGTTTCCTGTCTGTTTATTATGTTTTATGGTATCTAGACACATATTTGTGTTTCCATATTGATCTACTGCTCCATATCTTTGTGTAAATTCTTTAAACAACCTGGTATTAAAGCACAGGAAGAATTCCAAGTTTATACAATGACCATTACATGGAATTAGTTCCCAGAAAAGATCAATACAGAGCAGTGTATAATCTATGACAAACATGTACAGACTACATGGCAGTTTCAAATTAATGTTTTACAGGAATCTAATCATTGATTTATAATAAAATTGATTAAAATTGCAACTCTGCAGTATCATAAAAATGGCTGGGTATATATTGTAATGACATAATTTTGAGGCATTGCATATCATTTGAATGATCAATAAACAGCATCTAATCTGTTCAGAGAATTCCCATCACTGTGTATTTGGTATTCTGTGAATTCATTAATAAGTTTAAAGAAAATTTTGACTAAATACTCCATGTATATATATTACCCTATTAAAATGTACCTGTGATGTATATCAATAAAACTGTAAGATGATATATTAATAATTAACTTTTATATACACCATAAGTATATCAATCTGTTATAGTAATCACAGAGGTAAATATTTTGATGGAGATTTACAGCTGATAACTTCCCACACAGAAGTACTGGTCTGTAGTTACACTCAATTTCACTCCATTACATGAATGGATGGTAATGTAATCAAACTTGGATTAATTGATATTTGTTACTTTAAATGAAACATATTTTATTACTAAACAAACCATGACATCAGGCTTCTGTTTCTTTAAGGGATACCACCTGCAAAGTCTGTTTAGTTTTATTTTTTGTTTCCTTTAATAAAATGGAATAACAAAATAAGGTTATGTTTTAAAGACATCATATTTTTTTTTGGGGGGGGGGGGGGGCGGGTTGCAAAAGTATGCTTTTGAGGAAGTCATGTGATTTCAAAAACTGGTAAGAATTGTATGAAGTTAAATTAATACTGCAATAAATACTACTGGCTGTAGAATGTGGACATGTAATGATATAATATCTAACAATCAAGTGTGCGCCATTGAAAAGTTGTTCTGTCTTTTATTCTGACTTCCTCCCCTTGCCCTAACCCCCCAAAAGAACTTACTGGATAACAGTGTAGTCTGAATTAAACAAATACCAACTACATTTTAGAAATCTTTGACACAGACATTGTATAAAAGCTCATATAATATGTTTAACTGCATATTCTATATATATAAAAACCAGATCATTGCCTTCCTGTTTATTGGATATACAATTTAAAGGTCTGATGAGCATGTCTTTTTCTTGTGTAATTTGGGCTCAAATTTTTCAGTTAATTAATTTAAATTAGAGGATATATAAACTTTTATTTCCTGTTTTCAATATAGACAATAATTTGAAATGTGACTGTTAGAATTTGTGTGTACTAGCATCATTTAAAATGTTTGGGGTTTTACACTGGTTTCAGTAATTTTTGAACTATATCTTAATGGCATCCAGTTTTTAAAGAGGTGGAAGTAGGAGTACCTGGTGAAAACCCAACCTTTGGTACAAATATGATTACCTTAAACCCTTGGCCATCAAGCCCCCCCCCCCCCCCGCCCCCTTCCCAATATGTATGCTGTAATGGTGGCTGTTATTTCTGTTTCCAGCTGGGTTTGCCATAAGCATTACAGTCAGCAGTCATTGTGATATGTTTGTTGCAATCTATTGAAGTAGAAGAGCAATATGTACCGATGGTCATTCCAAATTATTTATAGACACATACTTGACATTAATGCAAAATTTTGGTATGCTTTTTAATTGACTTTTTAGGACCAGTATATTTTTGAGCTGTTCAAATTATATAATGAGGCAAAGGGCAACCATGCAAACTGTGTTGCATTGGAAACCTTGTTGGACAAGCCAGAATAATTACTTAGGATAAAATTGATTTGGATCTGTATTGATATTTGAAGGGTCCTCCTACATGTCATAGTAGTCTTGACAAAATGCCAAATAATTCTATGAAAAAGTTCTGAATTTGATTATACTTAAACCAACATTGTGGAAAGTTCTAGCAAATCCTGGATTTGTATATTGGAATATTCATTATGGCTAAATGTATTTTCTAGACAATCAGAAAGAATTACTGTCAATGAGGTTATTAGTTTGTGACTATTTATGTATTACAATAGTTGTCATGGCCATTATTAGTGGATCTCCTTGTGTACTCTGACTTCCATTGATTTAAATTTGCTAAACTTTGTTAAATTAAAGATTGATTTAAAGCATGTGACAAGACCAATTTACCCAAGTCCTGTACATTATCTGTCTGTTGTGCTGTTTACAACATTAGAACTTTGTTTTTGTGTAGTCTTTGTAGGTCTCGTTAGGACTTGTTTGTATAGTCTTTGGCTGTAGGTCTCGCTAGGACTTTGTTTTTGTATAGTCATTGGCTGTAGGTCTCCTTAGGACTTTTTGTGTAGTCATTGGCTTTAGGTCTCCTTAGGACTTTTTGTATAGTCATTGGCTGTAGGTCTCCTTAGGACTTTTTGTGTAGTCATTGGCTTTAGGTATCGTTAGGACTTTGTTTGTGTATAGGCATTGGCTGTAGGTCTCCTTCGGACTTTGTTTTTGTATAGATTTTGGCTGTAGGTCTTGTTAGGACTACTTTATTGTAGTCCTTGGCTATAGGTCTCGTTAGGACTTTGTTTTTGTAGTCCTTGGCTATAGGTCTTGTTAGGACTTTATTTTTGTATAGTCATTGGCTGTAGGTCTCATTAGTACTTTGTTTTTGTATAGTCATTGGCTGTAGGTCTCATTAGTACTTTGTTTTTGTATAGTCATTGGCTGTAGGTCTCGTTAGGACTTTGTTTTTGTGTAGTCATTGGCTGTAGGTCTCATTAGTACTTTGTTTTTGTATAGTCATTGGCTGTAGGTCTCATTAGTACTTTGTTTTTGTATAGTCATTGGCTGTAGGTCTCATTAGTACTTTGTTTTTGTGTAGTCATTGGCTGTAGGTCTCATTAGTACTTTGTTTTTGTGTAGTCATTGGCTGTAGGTCTCATTAGTACTTTGTTTTTGTATAGTCATTGGCTGTAGGTCTCATTAGTACTTTGTTTTTGTGTAGTCCTTGGCTGTAGGTCTCATTAGTACTTTGTTTTTGTGTAGTCCTTGGCTGTAGGTCTCATTAGTACTTTGTTTTTGTGTAGTCCTTGGCTGTAGGTCTCATTAGTACTTTGTTTTTGTATAGTCATTGGCTGTAGGTCTCATAGTACTTTGTTTTTGTGTAGTCCTTGGCTGTAGGTCTCATTAGTACTTTGTTTTTGTATAGTCATTGGCTGTAGGTCTCATTAGTACTTTGTTTTTGTGTAGTCCTTGGCTGTAGGTCTCATTAGTACTTTGTTTTTGTATAGTCATTGGCTGTAGGTCTCATTAGTACTTTGTTTTTGTGTAGTCATTGGCTGTAGGTCTCATTAGTACTTTGTTTTTGTATAGTCATTGGCTGTAGGTCTCATTAGTACTTTGTTTTTGTGTAGTCATTGGCTGTAGGTCTCATTAGTACTTTGTTTTTGTGTAGTCATTGGCTGTAGGTCTCATTAGTACTTTGTTTTTGTGTAGTCATTGGCTGTAGGTCTCGTTAGGACTTTGTTTTTGTGTAGTCATTGGCTATAGGTCTTGTTAGGACTTTGTTTTTGTATAGTCCTTGGCTGTAGGTCTCATTAGTACTTTGTTTTTGTGTAGTCCTTGGCTGTAGGTTTTGTTACAACTTTATGTGTAGTCATTGGCTGTAGGTCTCATTAGTACTTTGTTTTCGTGTAGTCCTTGGCTGTAGGTCTCGTTAGTACTTTGTTTTTGTATAGTCATTGGCTATAGGTCTTGTTAGGACTTTGTTTTTGTATAGTCCTTGGCTGTAGGTCTCATTAGTACTTTGTTTTTGTGTAGTCCTTGGCTGTAGGTTTTGTTACAACTTTATGTGTAGTCATTGGCTGTAGGTCTCATTAGGACTTTAATTTTGTATAGTCATTGGCTGTAGGTCTCGTTAGTACTTTATTTTTGTAGTCCTTGGCTCTAGGTCTCATTAGTACTTTGTTTATGTATAGTCATTGGCTGTAGGTCTCGCTTTAAAAGTGTGATGCTCATAGTCTGCAATGTAAATTTAGTCATTTAAAATGTTTCAGCTTAACATAATAGGTGTAAACAATTCAATAAGGTATATATAAATGCAAAGCTTAAACACCGTCACTGGTGTTAAAATCTTTTAAAATGGTATGATGTTAGTAGAATTTGTTTACAGGTTAAGCCTGAACAAAAATTTGGTAAAATATTTGTTTACCTTTTGAGATAGAAGGGAATCTTCATAGCCCAATCACTCATTTGAATGTATCAAAAATACACGTGTGCTTTACAATATTCCTCTACAGCTTTTATTTAAGCCAATACATTTAATTCTGAGCATTATAATTAAAAAAGAACAAATATTGATAAATAAGTTTGATTAAATTTTTTTAAATTTTAATGGACTATTTGGCTGGATTACGAGTTGACCCAGAAGAGATCTTATGTTCAAATTTTAACTTATAATAGACCAGATAGATATTTTCATTAATAACTTGATCATATTTACTTTCAGATGACATGTAGTTAGTTGTGTGTCAGATCCTGATATTGTTGTAGCCACCTTCTTATGAAGTATGACATAGGCACACAGTGTTGTCCATGTAAGTTTCAGAGTTTTGATTTTTTAATTAAGGATTTAAATCATTAATGTTTTGTGTTTTGTAATGTTATTCAGTTAAACTATTTTACTATCCAATCTGGCTGCTTATACTTTGGTATCTTTGTAAACTCTGTAAAACTTGTATAAACCGGTATTGAGAAGGCGGAGTAATGTGATGCATTTCCAACAAATTTAAACCATTCCAGATTTGTTAAGGCACTTGCTTTGCATACCGGCCATTTCAGACTTACGCAATTTTTGAAAAAAGGCTTCCATGAATTGGAATTCCTATTTCTAATGCTATATACAAAGACATATGGACTGTAAATTTACAGTTGTGAAGTATACTAGGTCTTTACTAAGCTTACATAAACGTGTGCTATTGTTGGCTCCAAAGATGTAAACATGAAGAATCCTAAATTCTTATTGGCTGAAATTTAAAAAAATTCTTCTCTGACAAAAACAAGATCCAATGAAGTGTAATTTTGTATTAGCAATGCATTGGCCACTAAACATTTGTTTATTTTATGCATTGGACATGGCCACTAAACATTTGTTTATTTTATGCATTGGACATGGCCACTAAACATTTGTTTATTTTATGCCAAATAGACTTCAGTATTGAGAACCATGAACAATTTGAGTTTTATGGACATTAGTAGGTGAGTGATAGAGCAAGCCTCTGGTTTTAAATGGTTTAACAGAGACCACATATTAGTAGTAGTGGGATTATATTGATTGCCTCTTTGCTAAGGAAAAATCATTATCTAACTAGGTGGATACAAATTGATGATATAAAGTAGAACTTTATTATATATTACTTAATTTTTACCTTGATAACACGGAATGGAACTGTTTGACTGACGGAATTTTATATAATATGCTTATTGTGTGTGTTTTACCATCAAAGATCATTTTGTATATTATATGTTGTTTTGTTTTATTATGTCATTGTTGGTTTTTGGCTGTTTCTTAGTTTTACTTTTAAATGCATTCCAAACATTACTATTGTTGTTTCTGCATAGTACAGGATAACTTAGTACCGAAATAACAAACTATTGTCTATGTACAGATCTGTATACTATATATATGTGTGTTTTCTTACTTTCTCTTTCAGAGCTTAATTAGTATATACGTCATGACATTCCAAAGTAGTATAGTCGATTCCCTTATTCTGTGTCTCCTGTGGTCCGGGATGTGCCTGTCATTTACACAAAGAAAATGTGAGTACCTGGTATCACTGTAACATTCCATAGAAGTAGGAGTTGACTCCAATTGACAAGGATTGCCAGTTTTCCTGCTCAAGGTCTGGGGTTTTATAACATGTACTCTGGCTTCCTCTCCCATAAAAATTGGATGCCATGATTTAGCTCATGATTCTCAAGTGTAGTTAAAACCTTTTTTAAGCAAACTCATTCTGTGTCCCATGTGGTATGTTGTGTACAGGTTATTTAAATGTGAGTACCTTGTATTAATGTAGATGATACCATAAATATTCTATACACATGCATTGTCAAAGCATATCACATATGTTTTGTGAAGCTAACAATACAAGGGGAGAATTACGTCCACTGCATGGTAAGGGATGTGAATGTTGTCATTTTTTACAGAAAAAAGTAGTTCATCCAACTAGGAATAATGGACAAATATAACAAAAATATTTTATAGGCTATATTTATCAGATAATGCTGTCATTGCAGGATTAATATTTATATTATGGATAAGCTACCAGTATGTTTCAGGTATAACAAAAATATTGGAAAAATAAAATGTATAAACATATAAACAAACATTTAATGCTAGAAGTCTTATTATTTGAATTCTAGAAACGCACCAACCATTTGAGCTACTGCTGACACAACATGTCCATTTCATGCCATTACTCAAGCTGTCTAATCTCCTGCAGTCTATATGTGGGAATATAAAGAATGACAAAGTTATAGGAAATAGTTTGTTTTGGAAATAATGTTTGTATGAAAATAATCCTGACATTAATGACCAGACATTACTTGTTCCACAATAAAAATATAGGTTCTAAATGCTTTGTATTGGTTTTAACAGAAGCCTCAGATCTGATAGCAAATCTTTAACAGGTTAATATTTTCTTTTTTTGTACTTGATTTTTTAAATAAAGTTGGTGATTGAGAAGACTTGTGAAATAATTAATTTTAAATTTTAGATGACCAACCTCCTAGTATAACAGATGAACCTAAACCTTACTACTGTCGGGAATCCTTCTGTGATGTAGGAAATACAGTGATTATTTATGTTAAGGAATTAGAAACTGCTAGAATCCGATGTATAGCTAGTGGACGTCCAAGAGTTAGGTAGGCATAGTGTATCACAGATATGTTATTCAGAAAATGTGTACACTCCACATAAATGTGAACCATGACTATCAAACTAAAAAGAACTGTGATTAACTGAGTTGACACATTTGAATGTGTAGGAAACTAAACAGTTTGAAAAAAAACCTTGATTAATATTTTTATGGCACTTATTTATAGAACTTGGTACAGTAAAATAAACATATTATGAATTTTATTGGAAATGTAGAACAGTTCATAGCAATAATGGAAAACATTGAGTACATATATAATGTTAGATCCATCACATTAAGGCATTGACAGTCCTGCAGATGTCCACAATTTGTTTTGGCAATCTTTCACCATTTTCAAAAGTGGTTTAATTTTGTTAAGGAAAAGGGGTCATCTAATTATTGGATGCCTCCCATGGATATTCATAGTACACAATACAGACATAAGAGTATATTCTTTACTGGAGGATCAGTTTTCATAACTTTAAAATAGCACTAGTGAAGGAAAGCCTTTTAAATGTTTATTTTTTCACTGTATATTGTTATAAATTTTTGCAGCTATACATGGACTAAGAATGGTGAAGAATTTAATGTCAGTGGATCAAGAATTAGTTTAGAGTCTGGTATTGGAACACTACTCATCTCCAATGCTACAAAGGATGATGAGGGAGATTACCAATGTTCTGCAACTAACATCAAAGGGACAGCACTCAGCAAGATAGCTAAAGTCATACTTGCTATCAATGAACCTTTTAAATCAGTTACCACCCCATTTAAGGTGTCTGTCATTGAAGGCATGCCCACTTCTCTTAGGTGTGAACAACCTTATGTTGTTCCTAAACCAAATGTATACTGGAAGAACTCAGCTGACCCAGCTCAGGACAGAGTCATTCTTAATGAACGAATTGCTATTGACTATGAAGGTAATGGTTTTTATCAAACATTTGTCTGTCTCTCAAAATATAACTTTGAAAAAAAATTGCTTATATTTTAACCTGATGTAGTACCAGGGGAAGGATCTTATATTTGTTATATTTTTTATGATGGTATATTCAGTGTTTTATTTGTAACATGTTCAAATGTTTAATTAAAAACCTATAATGATCAACCCCATTAAAAGACACTTATTGTTTTTTTTTAATGTTTCCACAAACATATGATTCTTGTATCGACTTTTGTTATAGGTTTTCATAATTTGCTTTTTTTGGGTATTATGGTCCTGACAACACCAAGCTGCACTTAGGAATAGAATACGTTATAAATGCCTAAGGATTGTGTTCCAACTTGAGGCTTTTTAAAGAATTTTTATTTATGGTGTATTATTTTGCAGGAACTCTTCATTTTGCAAATGTGTTAAAAACAGATGAACAGCAAGATGGAAAATACATATGTAACATGTATAATTCTATATACAGAACAACCAGTGAAGGAGAGGACAAAGAGCTGAATGTATCTCCAAGTCAGTATTAGCAGTTAAAAAAAATTAATTTTTGTATATAGTCTATAGATTGTTTGGCCATTGTTCTTTTCAGAAGCAGCATAACACTCCTTACAATGCAAAATAATATTGAGCAGCAAAACAGTAATCAATTCCTATATTCAATTTTCAATAACCCTTCTGCCAAATGTCAGGGTTGTCTCGGGAAATAGCATCTTCCTGGAAAAAGTTGATGCTGTAATACTCCCGAAAGTCATGTAAAACAACATTGAAACAAACAAACAAGTATTTAACTTTCACTTTGGTCTCTTTGAGTTTATATGAGTAAAGATATATTTTAAGCTCACCTGCCCAAAGGCCATGTTGAACTATCACCATCAATAGATGTCTGTGGGGTACACTTTGCACATCTTAAGAACCTACTGGTAAAATGGGATGAAACTTTGTAGAAATAATGCTTTGCTGAGAGAAATGCTTCCGATGCGCAGAAATCCTACTAAATTGTAACTTACAGGATTAAAGTATATACAAAGATTCATCTAACAGAAATACATCACATATCTTTTCTTTTGTTGATTCTTGAAAAGTGATTTCTACTAAAATTGTATTTAATTGCTGTGGTTTCTAACCAAGATAGCTACAATATTTTTTACAAATATTGATACTACATTATTTTGTCCATTAGCAATGACAGACTTCTTGGAACCTTTTGTTATTTACCCCCTCACTTATGTTTTGATCATTTGTTATAATAAAGTTCAGTATATATGCCAAAATTAGTTATGCAAAATACAGTGGTCAGAAAATCTACATCAGTAAAATTGTGTTGTAAAAACTGTTTAGCTTTTATACATTTTATGTTTGCTTTTTCCAACCTTTTATGTTGCCAAACAACAACCAGAGAATTAAGTTATAAACTGTAAGACCACCTTAGTTTTGACCAATGGATGCTAAGTTTTCATTGACTGTAACCAATGAATGTTAAGTTTTCATTGACTGTAACCATTGGATGTTAAGTTTACATTGACGGTAACTAATGGATGTTAAGTTTACATTGACTGTAACCATTGGATGTTAAGTTTACATTGACTGTAACCATTGGATGTTAAGTTTACATTGACTGTAACCATTGGATGTTAAGTTTACATTGACGGTAACCATTGGATGTTAAGTTTACATTGACGGTAACCATTGGATGTTAAGTTTACATTGACAGTAACTAATGGATGTTAAGTTTACATTGACTGTAACCATTGGATGCTAAGTTTTCATTGACTGTAAACAATGGATATTAAGTTTACATTGACTGTAACCATTGGATGTTAAGTTTACATTGACAGTAACTAATGGATGTTAAGTTTACATTGACTGTAACCAATGGATGTTAAGTTTACATTGACTGTAACCAATGGATGTTAAGTTTACATTGACTGTAACCATTGGATGTTAAGTTTTCATTGACTGTAACCAATGAATGTTAAGTTTTCATTGACTGTAACCAATGAATGTTAAGTTTACATTGACTGTAACCATTGGATGTTAAGTTTACATTGACGGTAACTAATGGATGTTAAGTTTTCATTGACTGTAACCATTGGATGTTAAGTTTACATTGACGGTAACTAATGGATGTTAAGTTTACATTGACTGTAACCATTGGATGTTAAGTTTACATTGACTGTAACCAATGGATGTTAAGTTTACATTGACAGTAACTAATGGATGTTAAGTTTACATTGACTGTAACCAATGGATGTTAAGTTTACATTGACTGTAACTAATGGATGTTAAGTTTACATTGACTGTAACCAATGGATGTTAAGTTTACATTGACTGTAACCAATGAATGTTAAGTTTACATTGACTGTAACCAATGAATGTTAAGTTTACATTGACTGTAACCAATGAATGTTAAGTTTACATTGACTGTAACCAATGAATGTTAAGTTTACATTGACTGTAACCATTGGATGTTAAGTTTACATTGACAGTAACCATTGGATGTTAAGTTTACATTGACTGTAACTAATGGATGTTAAGTTTACATTGACTGTAACCAATGGATGTTAAGTTTACATTGACTGTAACCAATGGATGTTAAGTTTACATTGACAGTAACTAATGGATGTTAAGTTTACATTGACAGTAACCAATGAATGTTAAGTTTACATTGACTGTAACCATTGGATGTTAAGTTTACATTGACGGTAACTAATGGATGTTAAGTTAACATTGACTGTAACCAATGGATGTTAAGTTTACATTGACTGTAACCAATGGATGTTAAGTTTACATTGACGGTAAACAATGGATGTTAAGTTTACATTGACGGTAACTAATGGATGTTAAGTTTACATTGACTGTAACCATTGGATGTTAAGTTTACATTGACTGTAACCATTGGATGTTAAGTTTACATTGACTGTAACCAATGGATGTTAAGTTTACATTGACTGTAACCAATGGATGTTAAGTTTACATTGACGGTAACTAATGGATGTTAAGTTTACATTGACTGTAACCATTGGATGTTAAGTTTACATTGACTGTAACCAATGGATGTTAAGTTTACATTGACTGTAACCATTGGATGTTAAGTTTATATTGACTGTAACCAATGAATGTTAAGTTTACATTGACTGTAACCAATGAATGTTAAGTTTACATTGACTGTAACCATTGGATGTTAAGTTTACATTGACAGTAACCATTGGATGTTAAGTTTACATTGACTGTAACCATTGGATGTTAAGTTTACATTGACTGTAACCAATGGATGTTTAATTTTACATTGACAGTAACTAATGGATGTTAAGTTTACATTGACTGTAACCAATGGATGTTAAGTTTACATTGACTGTAACCAATGAATGTTAAGTTTACATTGACGGTAACCATTGGATGTTAAGTTTACATTGACGGTAACTAATGGATGTTAAGTTTACATTGACGGTAACCATTGGATGTTAAGTTTACATTGACTGTAACCATTGAATGTTAAGTTTACATTGACTGTAACCAATGAATGTTAAGTTTACATTGACTGTAACCAATGAATGTTAAGTTTACATTGACTGTAACCAATGAATGTTAAGTTTACATTGACTGTAACCAATGAATGTTAAGTTTACATTGACTGTAACCAATGAATGTTAAGTTTACATTGACTGTAACCATTGGATGTTAAGTTTACATTGACAGTAACTAATGGATGTTAAGTTTAAATTGACTGTAAACAATGTATGTTAAGTTTACATTGACTGTAACCAATGGATGTTAAGTTTTCATTGACTTTTACAGTGAACCCTCGTTACAACGACATTCGATTTAAAGGAATATTCGACATCAGACAGGATTTCAATGGGAACAAACCTGTCCACGTATTGTTTATGCTCGATACAACGACATATTCGGTTTCCGACTCCAACTGCGTCTGTTGGTAACAAATATACCAAAGCTAGCATAAAATAATTCGTTACAACGACAAATTATCAAGATTTACCTGTGAAAGATTATCTATGTCCAGAGTATTAATTTTTTTAACGGTTAATTGCACAGGTGAACGCCTGTTGCTATTGCGTAATTAACCTTGCGTGACATATCGGTTACAAAAC
This sequence comes from Limnoperna fortunei, assembly GCA_944474755.1. Classification (NCBI taxonomy): domain Eukaryota; kingdom Metazoa; phylum Mollusca; class Bivalvia; order Mytilida; family Modiolidae; genus Limnoperna; species Limnoperna fortunei. The sequence goes on from OX104111.1 coordinate 108,650,750, forward strand.
TAATCGATGATAGGGATATGGCTTCTTTAAAAGGTGTCAAAGGCTATTTAATATTTAAATCTTCAAATATTTCAGAAAATTAATGGCTTAATTACAAGTGTGTTAAGATTGAAGCGGCACATCTGAAATTGGATAAATACCGAAAATCGGTCTAATGTAAATAATCATAACTTACAATTAATTTTGTTTAAAAAAAAAGAAAAAAAAGGTTTTTAATTAAATATCGGCAAGAAAAGAAGCATTTTATTATTTTTTGTTATTAAGCTTGGATATTGAGCAGACTTGAACGATTTTCAATAGATGCAAATAAAAAAGGGAGATAATCAAAGTACAAAAATACAAATTCATTATAACAGCAAATTCAGTTTAACGTCAATAATGGACAGAAACTAACATGGTCGTTGTAAAGAGGGTTGACTGTACCAATGAATGTTAAGTTTACATTGACTGTAACCAATGGATGTTAAGTTAACATTGACTGTAACCAATGGATGTTAAGTTTACATTGACTGTAACCAATGAATGTTAAGTTTACATTGACTGTAACCAATGGATGTTAAGTTAACATTGACTGTAACCAATGGATGTTAAGTTTACATTGACTGTAACCAATGAATGTTAAGTTTACATTGACTGTAACCAATGGATGTTAAGTTTACATTGACTGTAACTAATGAATGTTAAGTTAACATTGACTGTAACCAATGGATGTTAAGTTTACATTGACGGTAACTAATGGATGTTAAGTTTACATTGACTGTAACCAATGAATGTTAAGTTTACATTGACTGTAACCAATGGATGTTAAGTTAACATTGACTGTAACCAATGGATGTTAAGTTTACATTGACTGTAACCAATGAATGTTAAGTTTACATTGACTGTAACCATTGGATGTTAAGTTTACATTGACTGTAACCAATGGATGTTAAGTTTACATTGACTGTAACCAATGGATGTTAAGTTTACATTGACTGTAACCATTGGATGTTAAGTTTACATTGCCTGTAACCAATGGATGTTAAGTTTAGATTGACTATAACCAATGGATGTTAAGTTTACATTGACTGTAACCAATGGATGTTAAGTTTACATTGACTGTAACTTATCGATGTTAAGTTAACATTGACAGTAACTTTTGTTTATTGTATTTACAGAACCAGGAGGAGGTATGGAGAATCACAAAGAGCTCACTAACAATGTTTTGTCCATGTATCTGACAATTTCTCTGTACTACTTTCCTTTCTTCAAAAAGTGACAGTTACTCAAATATTTATCTTAAGGCTCTTAGTAGTTGCAAAAAAATATAATGCTATTTTTAGCCAGGGTCAGATTTCTAGATCCATCACAATATGTTGTTTTCAAGATATAATTGCTCTTATTTAAGGAGATGGAAATGATAATGCTGATCACATGATTTCATAAACATTTAGAGCAAAAATTTAGTGAAAGCGGCAACATTTCAAACCAAATGTGGAGGCTTACGAAAGAAGATGCAAATGAAACGTGCTGTGTTTCCCCCAGGGTCCAAAGCCCACACTAAACATAAATTTATGGAAGGGGTAAAGTTTTAGGCTATTTTTTCTGTTCACACGATGTTAAAAGACTTTTTGTAGAGTAAAATGCCCTAAATAAAAAAGTGTGATACCATAAATCACATGATAGGATACATCTAACCTATCTTGAAAACAGCGTATTTTGAGGCTATCAAACAGCATAACAGACAAGGGTTATCTCCCCTTCAGTACTGAAAACTACAATAAGAAGAGATTGACAGATATTGCATGGACACTCTTTTTTTAACCCCAACAGAGATGTAGCTTCAGGATTTCAGAAATAACTTTATAAAAAGTATTTTATGTTCCTTTAATATTTCTTAAAATAATGACAAATTTTATGTAAGATGGACATGTTACGTGAAGTCCTGAAGCTATGGTTATTTATACAGCTAGTTGAGATATTAACCAGGGAATTGCTTGTATTGCTAACACAGACCACTTCAGGGAATACCAGCATGTTAGCTTCTGCTTTAATAAAACCCTTGAAACATTTTGTCCCTTTTATGCAGCATACTTTTTATGGTGACATTTTGAGTGAAGTATTTTGTCATAATATGGAAACTTGTCAGAGTGTTCTATAATGAAACTTCCTTATAGATGATGAAACCTTATTCTCAGAAAATATAACATTAATTTCCATAAACATTTTTTTTCAAGTATTAGTCCTTAATTCTTCATATGCATCCTCTTCAGAATGATGACATTATAGATAAATTTTAAGAGGAGTATTTTGTAACAATTCTCTTCAGAATGGTGACATTTTAGATTTTGAGTGGAGTATTTTGTTGCAAGTCTCTTGAGAATGGTGACATTATAGATAGATTTTTTTAGTGGAATAATTTGTTATAAGTAGATCTAGATAATGATTACATTAATTTGCATATTAATTATTTATTTGGTATAAAGTTAATTTTAAAAAAGCTCTGTTAGCAATACACCTCATATCATGTCAAGCTTAGTATAAGAATATTGCGGACATGAAATGGTGTTCTGCAGTGTTGTTATGGTAGCACATGGTTGAGGGGAAGGGGCATGTTGTTTGCACTGCTTTAGCACACTGTGCTGAAGGTCAGGTTGAGCTGTTTCCAACACTTGTCTTCTGTTGTCTTCCTTCTTTGGTCATACTAGGTCAATATGAACCAAACTTGGTGTGCATGGTCTTTGGCTGGTCCTGAATGATCTAACAGTACAGTTCTGCAATGATAATGTCTATAGTGAATGGGGCCTCAGTGGCCGAGTGGTCAAGGTAGTTCGTCTACTATTGATCACGTTGTCTGTCAACACTGAGATTGCAGGTTAGATTCTCACTGCAGGCAGGGTGTACTCGACTCGAATCTTCTTTGACAAGGATTGCCAGTTTTCCTACCGCAGGTCGGGGGTTTTCTTTGGGTACTCCGGATTCCTCCCCCAATAAAAACTAGACACCATGATACAGCTGAAAAATTGCTGAAAGTGGCGTTAAACACCATTAAACAAACAAAACAAGTCTTTAGTGAATAAAAATAGAAAGTACTTGAAGTGTAACAGACATTTGAAGATTTTGTTATGCATTATTGTTTTATTGATGGAGTAAATTGTTCATGTATAATTGATATATACTGTAATTGTTACATACTAATTTTCCTATTGTATTACTCTTCTTCAGACCTGATTTGTTTCTTTAGCATGAATTTACTGATATATTTGTATTAAAGTGAAAATTAATTTTTTTATAAGTAACATTTCTGAATAAGTATGTGGGACAGTTGCTGATAACTTTTTCTACCGTCAGATTGTATGAAATGAAAATGATAAATAACTGTCATCTAACTCGTTCATTTCATTTATTTATTCTTTGCCTGTTTAGTTGCATTATTTATTTCATGCTTCTATTTAGTTTATTTAGTAGATGTTTTTAAGAATAATTAATACCAAAATAAAATGTTCCCGAAATAACTTATGATTGTAAACAGACGACAACATGGTTACAAATCATGGATGTGTCTATTGAAATATACATGATCATTTTTAATTAGCTAACTAGCAAAATTATTTTTAAAGCAAACTAGTGATTAAAATCTGTCACTTAATGACTTATGTTTTGTTCAATATCTCATTGGCTCTGACTTCTAATATCTCAACATGATATCGCAGTGTAGAATAGTGGATTAACATTGTTGTACCACATAGCTTGCACTAACTCTGGTATACATTGACAGGTAAATCAGTAAATGTGGTGTCATTACTGTGGAGTTCCAACAAAAATGTGCTGGGTTTGAAAGGAGATGAAGCTAAGTTCATGTGTATATTTGCTGGAAAGTAAGTGGATTTTTTTTTATGAAATCATAATTTATTATACAACTGGAAAATTTTTTAAAAAGCAGGCACATTTTAGCTACCACAAAAGATAACATGATTCTCTATCTTTACAACTTCGAACACTCTATATGTACATTTCTCAAGGCAGTCAAAGTGTTCTGTTCATTAGGCTGTCTTAGTCCCTCTGTTGATTCATTGTTCGTTAAATTGTTCTCATCAGTAATAAATGTATATGGAAAAATATTTTGTTCTACCAGAAATACAGACATTTTTATTAGGACCCTGCCACTTTGTGGCAGACACCCTATAGTCATCAGTCTCTCTGTTTTCACACATCCGTTCTTCGTTCAGATTCTTATCATGTCTGAGCGATAACTTTTTTTTATCTTTTTAGATAGGCATTTAATATTTGGTATGTGGGTAGATAATATCACGGCGATGTGTCCCATATGGTCACACATGAAAAATTTCGTCCATACTCGAATTTCGGCGATTTCCCATTCAGCAATGTAAACAATGAACCCAAGGCTAAATTACATTCAAAATATCATGCATTTATTGCTCTTACCAAATGACTTCTAAATAATAAAATATAGTGTGTTCAAGTAATTGGTCTGTTAAACCGACACACTTTCATCGCCGAAATTCGGGTGTACTAGTATACCATAGTTGATGACCCTTGACCTCAAGGTCGGCTTGGCCCACAGAGATGGGTACCATCTCACTTATATCTAGTTTGGTTAGATATTAAAAAACAAACTTGGTGAAACCATTTTGTTTTGCATAACAAATATATTTTTCTTTAGAAATACACCAAATATAACATGGAAGAGAACAGATGGTAAATGGGACAACAAGAGGATGGTGGTGTCACAGTTTGGCCACGAACTCACCATTACTGACTTGGACTTCGGAGATACAGGGAACTATGAATGTAGTGCTGTAAATGACTTGACTACTACTCCTGTTGTGGAGAAGTTTACACTGAAGGTTGAAGGTAAGCTGAATGTAGTGCTGTAAACGACTTGACTAATACTCCTGTTGTGGAGAAGTTTACACTGAAGGTTGAAGGTAAGCTGAGTGTAGTGCTGTAAACGACTTGACTACTGCTCCTGTTGTGGAGAAGTTTACACTGAAGGTTGAAGGTAAGCTGAATGTAGTGCTGTAAACGACTTGACTACTCCTGTTGTGGAGAAGTTTACACTGAAGGTTGAAGTTAAGCTGAATGAAGTGCTGTAAATGACTTGACTACTACTCCTGTTGTGGAGAAGTTTAAACTGAAGGTTGAAGGTAAGCTGAATGTAGTGCTGTAAATGACTTGACTACTACTCCCGTTGTGGAGAAGTTTACACTGAAGGTTGAAGGTAAGCTGAATGTAGTGATGTAAATGACTTGACTTCTGCTCCTGTTGTAGAGAAGTTTACACTGAAGGTTGAAGGTAAGCTGAATGTAGTGATGTAAATGACTTGACTTCTGCTCCTGTTGTAGAGAAGTTTACACTGAAGGTTGAAGGTAAGCTGAATGTAGTGCTGTAAATGACTTGACTACTACTCCTGTTGTGGAGAAGTTTACACTGAAGGTTGAAGGTAAGCTGAATGTAGTGCTGTAAATGACTTGACTACTGCTCCTGTTGTGGAGAAGTTTAAACTGAAGGTTGAAGGTAACACCCATTTAATATGGTGATATTTATTTGACATGTTGTAGGTAACACCCATTTAATATTTTGACATTATTTTTCTGTATTTTTTTTCCAATTCATCACAGTTGGGTTTCATTTCTACATTGGAGATAGATTAGCAGCAAACTACCATTCCATGTTGGCTTATCACATGAGTGCTGAACTATAGCTTTAGATTTGTTATTACATTATTTAAAAGGCACAACACAATAATATATAAAAACATCAAATTTTCCCAAAAATAATATCTGAAAAATATTCTTGATGGGCATTTTTATAAGGTAGAAATCAGACATTTCATAAAATGATGTGCAACTTGTCCTGAACTTCTTTTTCATAGCAAAATTAAAATCTGACTTTTAATTTGCTAAAACAGATATTTAAAATAAAACCCAGCTTAGATTTGTTTTAGAAATCATGGCCCGAGATCTTTTTAAAGATATCAATTATCTCAAATGTTCTAGTCTTTGTTGCATTTTCAAAAAACAGCTAAGCTGTATTGTAACATCTGTTTTTCAGCCAGACCATACTGGGTTAATAAGGCACCAGTAGATGTTACTAATAGTTACGTCTGTTTTTCAGCCAGACCATACTGGGTTAACAAGGCACCAGTAGATGTTACTAATAGTTACGTCTGTTTTTCAGCAAGACCATACTGGGTTAACAAGGCACCAGTAGATGTTAATAATAGTTACATCTGTTTTTCAGCCAGACCATACTGGGTTAACAAGGCACCAGTAGATGTTCTTAAAGGTGTGGAAGAGAATGCAGAATTTGAGTGTTTGGTTGAGGGTAAACCAGACCCTGTTGTTGAATGGTTTATTAATACAAAGCCTATAGCAGGTATTAGTGAGTTCTATAGATTGACTCGGTGTAACATATCAGTATGTACTATGTCAATTTGTTTACTAAAATTTTGAGTCTAACATATCAGTTTTGGAATGTTTATCTAGTCTTTATCTAATCCATGTAAGGAATATCAGTATTACATTCCATTGTTACACAAAGAAACTGACAGTGATTTGTCATAACACATCTGTAGCATAGTAGCTATTACACTATGTCTCATCCATGTTCTACACTATGGAGTAGTATATGTGTTTTCTATTGCCTTCTTCACTGAGAAGATAATCCTGGAAAAACTTAACAGTCACCAAGTCGCCAATCTGAGTAGAATTTCTGATGCCAGTGTCTGGATTGTCTAGTTAGGGACCGTAACATATCAAGTAGTATGGACACTGACAGAGTCTGAAATTTATGGATACATTTCAAGTTTTCTCCTTTATAAGATTGTTTTCTGTTTCAAATGTTAACTTGTCTTCATCCTGAAACTGCTTGCTGGACATAAAGCAAACATCTAATCAATCAATCTATATTTTTCTTAAATTATTAATTTTCTTTGTGTCTATTTAATAATCATTTTTTATTTAATCTCAGAGCTCCAGATAAGATTTTCTTCATTTGGTTTTTCACCCATCTGATGATTTATTTCATTGGGTTTTTTATGCTGACAAAAATGTATTTCACTATTGTTTTATACATGTAGATAACCATTTGTCGTTTTGTATTGTTCGGCTAAGAGGATGTCAGGGAAGTCTTTTTTCTTCCACATCTATTCATGGTGCCACAACAAAATATTAGGCTGGTTCTAACCATAGATACAATTTTGGAAGAAAAGTATATTCAACTGGGAATATGCATCTCTTCTTGTGAAATAAATCTCCATACCTGGAGCAGTGTATGCTGCATGACATATACATTACATTCGGAATACCTCGGTTGTTACATTGCTAAATAATGGGAATCGTCAATACGCAACTTTGTGTATTTATTTGAAGGAATTAATGCAATCACTGAACAATTTTATGCACTCAGTAAGTGAATTAAGCAGGTTTCTAAATATTGATTGGGTTTTAGGCCTTTGATATTGCATTTGGCAACGCAAAGCTATAAAAATAATTAGGTTTTTAAAATTTAATTGCGTAATAAGCAAATACGCAGCTTATCTGGAGCTCTGTAATCTTAAATTTGGGAAACAAAATACGTGCATTTCGAAACACCAAATTCTTCCTTCTATGTAGTGATCCAATGAAGGTAGTACAATATCAAAACAAGACAATTGTACATTTGATCAGACAGTCATAGTTAAAATATGCTTGCACTGGAAACAGTTGCGACCCTTGATTTCGAAGCCTAGGGGCCCAGCTGGCTACTGAAAGAAGTTTCAACCCTGATAAATATGTCATCTATTGTCTGATCTTTATATTACAGCAGTAAACAACCCCAGAAGAACACTGCAGAAAAACAGATTGGTATTTAGAAATTTATCAGACACAGACTCCCAAGTAATCCAGTGCAAAGCTTCAAACATGCATGGATCATTGATGGCTGATGTGTATTTAAATGTTTTAGGTAAGAAATGGTCTGATGTTTACTTCAGTGTCACAGGTAAGAAATGGTCTAATATTACATCTGTGTCACAGGTAAGAAATGGTCTGTTATCGCTCCCAAGACTCCCAAGTAATCCAGTGCAAAGCTTCAAACATGCATGGATCATTGATGGCTGATGTGCATTTAAATGTTTTAGGTAAGAAATGGTCTGATATTTACTTCTGTGTCAAAGGTAAGAAATGGTCTGATATTACATCTGTGTCACAGGTAAGAAATGGTCTGTTATCGCTATTTTGCAGTATTTTCCTTTGATCTTTGTGTGCGGTATTATTCCATCTCAATCTATTAGCTTGAGATGGGCCCATTTCGGGTCGCTGTCAAGATGTCGTTAAGTAATATTGTGACGTCACAATGTTACAAAACAGCGATAAACAGATTATTTAAGTTTTATGAAACTCGATGCACTTTCTCGTCATCTCATCTCAGGGCTGTCGCCCTTCGATGAGATATAAACGAGAAAACGCATCTCGTTTCAAAAAATGTAAATAACCTATAAATATTACTTCTGTATCACAGGTAAGAAATGGTCTGATATATAGTTCTGTGTCACAGGTAAGAAATGATCTGATATATACTTATGTGTCACAGCATGATTGACAAAGCTCCATAAACAGTGGTTTATTGTGTAGAATGGTGGTGTGTCATATTCTGTGTCACAGCATGATTGACAACGCTCCATAAACAGGGGTTTATTGTGTAGAATGGTGGTGTGTCATATTCTGTGTCACAGCATGATTGACAAAGCTCGATAAACAGTGGTTTATTGTGTAGAATGGTGGTGTGTCATATTCTGTGTCACAGCATGATTGACAACGCTCCATAAACAGTGGTTTATTGTGTAGAATGGAGCTGTGTCAATAGATTTTAGACTAGTTCTGTCATGGACATGTTCAGCAATACATTTGAATAACTGTATTTTTCTAAGAATGCCTCCTAGTAAAATCTGTTAATGAAACAATTTGTAAAAGTACGGAATTTTAATTGTTAAAATGAGGATGTCTTGGGTTGTAATCAGATAAAGAAAGCCTCTATTGACCAATGGTGAACCAACAGAACTGTAAACCAACGTACTTTATGGAAGAACATGTTCCCATTTGGCATTACATAGATTTAAAAAACACAAATGTTAAGTTTCATGTTACCTTTTGATCCAGAGGAGTAATTGGTATATTTCAGCTTTAAAACCAGAAATTACCAAAGGTCCAGGAGATGTCAAGGCAGCTGAAGATAACTCGGTTACGATGAGCTGTGAGCACAATGGCAAACCAGATCCTGTTCTGAAATGGAAGAAAGGTTCACAGCCACTGAACACAGACAGATATGAACTTACTCACAATACAATTACCATTCATGTGAGTACAGAGTTATAATACAATGACGTATGTGAGTAGATTGTTGTTTTATGCTTCAACAAATACAAGTACCATTCATATGAGTAAATGAGGGCAGTTCCTCCATACCCATGCATGGTAGGATGACTGTATTTGGTATATAGGTTGCTAATGACTAGTACACAACTGTCTGGTAGGTGTCACCTGACCTTGACCTCAATTTCATGGTCCATTGTCTATGTTAAAGTTTTTGGATTATGGCATTTTCGATGTAACCATGCATTATATATTTTAAATGATGATTATTTAATGCTATTTACATACTGCCCATGAAGTAATTTTTTTCATTACTAATGTAGAATGCAGGCGAGGCATTTTGCTGTGTCCACACTTGCTATAAATGAAAACTTTTGAACTTTGCAGAACTTAACATCATCAGACGATGGCTTGTATACCTGTGTAGCCAGCAACCGTTATGGACAGGAGGAAGAAACAGGCCAACTTGTTGTTAGAAGTAGGTGTCTGTCCACATTAAGAGTATTTGAACTATGATCTTTTGTTTACATTAAGCAAAGTTACATAACCGACTCCTGCCTTGACATGGTTTAACAGAACTGAAAACTGTATTTGATTAATTAAGTTAGCTGATTCAAAATAATACGGTGCACACTTTTTCAAGGGGACTCAGTGGCCAAGTGATTAAGGTAGTTCGTCTACTATTGATCACTTGGTCTGTCAACACTGAGTGGTTAAGGTAGTAAGTCTACTATTGATCACATGGTCTGTCAACACTGAGTGGTTAAGGTAGTAAGTCTACTACTGATCACTTGGTCTGTCAACACTGAGTGATTAAGGTAGTAAGTCTACTATTGATCACATGGTCTGTCAACACTGAGTGGTTAAGGTAGTAAGTCTACTACTGATCACTTGGTCTGTCAACACTGAGTGATTAAGGTAGTTCGTCTACTATTGATCACATGGTCTGTCAACACTGAGTGGTCAAGGTAGTAAGTCTACTACTGATCACATGGTCTGTCAACACTGAGTGGTCAAGGTAGTAAGTCTACTACTGATCACATGGTCTGTCAACACTGAGTGGTCAAGGTAGTTAGTCTACTACTGATCACATGGTCTGTCAACACTGAGTGGTCAAGGTAGTAAGTCTACTACTGATCACATGGTCTGTCAACACTGAGTGATTAAGGTAGTTCGTCTACTATTGATCACTTGGTCTGTCAACACTGAGATTGCGGGTTCTATTCCCACTGTGGGCAGTGTGTACTCTACTCAATCTTAATTGACAAGGATTGCCAGTTTTCCTACTGCAGGTCGAGGGTTTTCTCTGGTTACTCCAGCTTCCGCCCCAAAATAAAACTGGACGCCATGATATAGCTGAAAAATTGCTGAAAATGGTGTAAAACATCATTCAAACAAACCATTTTAATATCCAACTATTGTACGTTATTTATAGTGATGATGTACTTATTTCCATGGAAGATATTTGACCGACAATTGTAACCCATATATATATTTCAGAGAAAACAACTGTATCCCTGAGACCAGACATTAAGACTCTTGTTCATGGTGACAAGGCTACCTTTAGTTGTATAGTTAACACAGACCACAACGAGAGGAAAAATCTGGTAGTCACCTGGTACAAGAATGGAAAACCAGTAGAACTCAATGACAACCTTCTCATCACAGACACACTGCTAACTATCCCGAAGACAACTAGTAAAGATTCTGGAAACTATAGTTGTCATGCTGATAATACTGTCGACAAAGCAAGCGATGTCAGTGAACTCAAAGTTCAAGGTTTGTAAGATAAAAAAATATAGATAATACAGTTGATAATACAAGTGACTCAAAATTGAAAGTTTAAGAAGAAAAAAATATACCAAAAAAACCAAGAAGCAACAGCTGAAAGTCATGGGATCAGAACAGACAAACACATATAACAGAATAATTAATACTATTAAACTGCTTGGACAGCTCAGTGTAATTTTATTGATAACAGAGCTTAACTCAGTATAAGTAGTAACAAGACAACAATATATAATAAAACAGTTATCAACAATTGTTGTTTGAACTACTGGAAACTAAATGTAAACTTTGTTAAGTGACACAAATCTCAAATGCAGTGGTTAAATGACACATATCTCAAATGCAGTGGTTAAATGACACATATCTCAAATGCAGTGGTTAAATGACACAAATCTCAAATGCAGTGGTTAAATAACACATATCTCAAATGCAGTGGTTAAATGACACAAATCTCAAATGCAGTGGTTAAATGACACATATCTCAAATGCAGTGGTTAAATGACACATATCTCAAATGCAGTGGTTAAATAACACAAATCTCAAATGCAGTGGTTAAATGACACATATCTCAAATGCAGTGGTTAAATGACACATATCTCAAATGCAGTGGTTAAATAACACAAATCTCAAAAGCAGCGGTTAAATAACACAAATCTTGAATGCAGCGATTAAATGACATAAATCTCAAATGCAGTGGTTAAATAACATAAATCTCAAATGCAGTGGTTAAATGACACAAATCTCAAATGCAGTTGTTAATTCTAATATGACGTGCTTTAAAGGCTTTGAGACCACAACTGTGGTAAAAAAAATGATTTATCTATGAGCAACACGTGCTGAAAACAGAGCTGCCAACCCTTACTATTTTAGCGTAAGGCTTCCGATTTATGCTTAAAAAATACGCCTTACGAATTAAGAAGAAAAACCTACGATTTTCAGTTTTCTGCGGTAAGAAAAATAAAAGTCCGGATTTTCCATAGTCGTCACCGTCATTGTTTGGAATATTATGAGAAAAATCAAATCATACTCATTGTAACGTTTGAATAAAAGGTAAATACTATTAAATGTGAACCACGTGGTTATCGATCGCGATCGTTTTGACGCTCTAGTAAGGAGCCAAAATGTCAGAAAAACGATCCATTCGCAAAACATCTCCAGCGGATGGGAGCATGCGGCCCAAAAACCCCTGCTTACTATTTTTCATCTTATTGGGTTGGCAGCTCTGTGAAAAGGATGTGTTTTAAATAGTTGTTCCAATTACAAAACTGTAACTCCCACCGGAAAGCTATTGCATGTGACGTAAAAATCTTATAAATAGCGACACACGCTATAATTATCCGTTGGCAATATATTGTGTGTTACATTGACGGAACAGCCAGTTTATGGCAGAAATGATGTTTTCTATAGGTCATAAAATATTATAAATGTACTCGAATTGTCTTATTAGAATAGAAATAATTCACGGAGGCTGTGATTTATCATTATTTTACCACGGGTGACCATTTATGTCGTTATTTTATTGCTCGGGATAAAATAATACGACATAAAGTCACCCCGTGGTAAAACAATGATAAAACACAGCCTCCGTGAATTATTTCTTAAATGACTCAAATCTCAAATGCAGTGGTTAAGTGACACGAATCTCAAATGCAGTGGTTAATAGACACAAATCTCAAAGCAAGGGTGAAATGACATAAATCTCAAATGCAGGGGTTAAATGACACAATTCTCAAATGCAGTGGTTAAATAACACAAATCTCAAATGCAGTGGTTAAGCGACACATATCAGTCAAACACAGTTATCATATTTTTACTATATAATTTGGATATTAAACAGACAAACCTATTAAAAAATTACATATCCACTGGGTACTCTGGCTTCTTCAGCAATTAAAAACTGAATGCCATGGTTTAGCTAAAATAATTGCAGAAAATGGCATAAAATCGTTGACAAACAAAAATACACATGACCAACATCTTAATTGTAATAATGGAATTTTTCCTTTTTTTTATACAGCACCACCAGAACCACCTTTTGATGTCATGATAACTACATGTGGGAAATTAAAGGCAACTTTAAAATGGGAACCAGGATTTGACAACTTCCTCAATATATCAACTTTCATAATTTATTCTAAGACCTTTTATGATAGTGACTTCGTTAAAATGACCCAGACCATTGGTAGCATTAACAAAGTGGAACTAGATCTGTCACCTTATGCAAACTATACATTTAAAGTCTCTGCAGTAAACCAGTTAGGAGAAAGTGTCCAATCAAATCAGACCAATATATGTGAAACACAAGAGGCCCCTCCAGCACATCATCCCAAGGGTGTTAGGATTGTTGAGAATGAGACAGGAAAGTTAGTTATTGAATGGGAGGTAAGTCATTAACAAAGGAAAGTAAAATCATCTTGACCATGGACTGGATTTAACTTTCATAGAGAAGTTTGGTACTCTATGTTGTTATGTCATAAACCACTGTTGTCTGATCTCTGTAGTTGGAACATGACCAGCAATTTAAGTTTTATCTAAATGTTTCTTGTTGTTCTGTATGTACTGTCTGTAAATAGCTAATTAAACACACAGTTCTTTCTGATTGGGCTATTTTATCATATTTCCAAATGATGTGTATTTTGTCATATTGCACCCTTGATGATAAGAAAAAGTTGTAAAAAACAGACAGTCTGATTGGATGATTATCCACTGTTTATCACATTATTACACATAATTAATTATTGGTTGGGTTGGGGTAGCTGTGACGTTGCAAAGGTTTTCATCGCTGGCAACTGTTTACGATTGCGAGACAACTTTCTGTACAAGCAGATGTCTATGTACACTGTTATAGAAATAACCCATTCATAATCATAGGATGCATTGGTTTCAAGAATCCTGAAAGTTAAAATCGCTTCATATCAACTGTTTGTATGTAATTTCAATGTAATAACATAACTGGCCTTGATTTTTGGGGGAATTTGAACTCTCAAGATGAAACGTAAACTCAAAACATTGAAAGATGTATATCCTATTATTCCCCAATATATCTGTTTTTGTAAATAAAAAAATAGTAATTTCCTTAAATAAAATTAGTAAACAGATTAAAGATATTATTAAGGTAAAAATGGATGTTTAAAGTGTGGATGGCTCACATTCTGAGATTTTCTTCTATTTTAGCCAATTAAACCGATAGATCAAAATGGTAAAGATTTTAAATATTTGATTACTACTAAAAGAAAGTCCAATCCTAAGAAGTCCTATGAAGTGAGAGAATGGCAGGATACGAGGAAGGTTATTGATGTTGGTCTGGTTTATGAGGAGTACTCAGTAGAAGTCAAGGCTGCTAATATTAAAGGAGAGGCTACTGGAACGTCTTATATATACACAGGACATTCTGGGATGGGAAGTATGTGTCATTAAATATTAAACAAACTTACTCACTTTGTAAATTACTATGTTTTGGTTCTGTCAGGTTTGTTCAAGCTTGCCTTGTCTTGTACATGGAAAATAATTTCCAGACATTCATAAATAAAGAAAAAAGAAATGTGCATAATTTAAGCTTTCAGCAGTTGATAGATGGTTCATATTAGAAAGAAAACTTTAAAATAACATAGATATGTTAACAAAATTTATATATGTATCTACTTGGTCAGATATATACATTGAGAGGAAGGGTGCAGGGGCCCTGTTGTGGGTATACATTGAGAGGAAGGGTGCAGGGGCCCTATTGTGGGTCTAAATTGAGAGGAAGGGTGCAAGGGCCCTGTTGTGGGTATACATTGAGAGGAAGGGTGCAGGGGCCCTGTTGTGGGTATACATTGAGAGGAAGGGTGCAAGGGCCCTGTTGTGGGTATACATTGAGAGGAAGGGTGCAGGGGCCCTGTTGTGGGTATACATTGAGAGGAAGGGTGCAAGGGCCCTGTTGTGGGTATACATTGAGAGGAAGGGTACAGGGGCCCTGTTGTGGGTATACATTGAGAGGAAGGGTGCAAGGGCCCTGTTGTGGGTATACATTGAGAGGAAGGGTGCAGGGGCCCTGTTGTGGGTATACATTGAGAGGAAGGGTGCAGGGGCCCTGTTGTGGGTATACATTGAGAGGAAGGGTGCAAGGGCCCTGTTGTGGGTATACATTGAGAGGAAGGGTGCAAGGGCCCTGTTGTGGGTATAAATTGAGAGGAAGGGTGCAGGGGCCTGTTGTGGGTATACATTGAGAGGAAGGGTGCAAGGGCCCTGTTGTGGGTATACATTGAGAGGAAGGGTGCAGGGGCCCTGTTGTGGGTACACAAGAATTTATTTGTGCCATGTTCATCATATGTTTTGTATCTACAGACAAACATAATACAAAGTTAAATGTTTCAAAAGTTAAACCTAAAAAAATGTTTTGTTTTAAGAAATGTATGTCATTTTATCACTGTTATTTTCCAGAGCCCAATGTAATTCCCCAAAACTTTGAAATAGACCCTGAAGCTCCATACAGCCATAAATCAATAGGATTTAGATGGGATGCTGTTGATACTTCGGATGTTGCCATGCAAGGCAAATTTAATGGATACAAAGTAAGACACACTTATACTGAGTTATATTGAAATTGCTTTTAAATCGTGACTATTACTACAGGGGTTGAACATTTTTTTGGGCAAGCCTAAGCCCTGGGCTTTTTTAACTTTGAAACCCTAAGCCCCAACATTAATTAACCAAGCCCTAAAAATAATCGGAGTGATGTTCTTTTCCGTTTGTCTATATTTTAGGTCTTTATTTTGTGAGGATTAGATCATTATTTGACCCTATTTGGTCTTCCCATGCTTCTGGCTCGTCATCAGCTTTCCTTAACCGTAAAGTTCAGTGGTTACCACACTCTAAAAAAGTAGGGAGAAGTGACTTCTCCCTGGCAGCCAAACAGGAAGAAGTGAGGCCCTGATAGAGAGACTTAAAGGAGACATTAGGGAGAAGTCAAGGGGACTGTACAAATAATTAATTTTCGTGGTAGTTACATAGATTTTTCATTATTTACATCATTTTTTTTATAATTGTGGATTTCCAGGATTATTTCTCTTGTGTTTATTACACACTTAGATTCAGTTTTTCTTCTTTCTTTTTCATTATTATTCATGGTATATCAAATAGCACATAACCTTTATCATTATAAAATCAATGAAAAAAGCAATATATAAAGCGCCAATTTTCTATCTACTTCAGTACTTGTAGCCATACAAGGTATTCACAAATATAAATAGATCTACTAAAAATATTTGTATAGGTTGAGACATAAACATCTTTCATGAAGTTCTTGTATACATCATAATATTTCTAACAGTTTGTTATGAACATGCCATGTTTATCTGAACAAAATTTTCAAAGAAGATAGATAAAATAACAATAACATTAAACCCAGAAATAATTCTTCTGTTCAGCAAACTTCCACTTGGACAAAGTTGTTCTGATCAAAATTGCTTCATATGACACCCATCTTCAGAACTTGTCATGATGTCAATAATTACTATTATCTTTATTCTTTCAAGTGCAGCTCATATATTTATCAAAGAAAATTGTTAAAATACAATACACTTTGAAAGAACTGAGTTTAAAACCAATTGAAAGTGTTTGTTTATGAAAAAGTACGATTTTTCATTATGGGCCGTTGTACTTTACTTTTCTTCGTTGTTCACTTCCGGTAATTATTCATACCCGGTAAATAAACAAATGGCGCGTAATCCAGTTGAAAGACGTAAATCCTATTGTTTTCCGTTTTTATTGGAATTACACATTTACTGCTGAATTGGTTGTCTGGATTAATTATTTCCAGATCATATACAAGTATCTTAGAACTGTGAACTTGAGGGAAATAACCAGGCGACGTTGACTCGCTTGAAGCGCCGTAGGGCAATTCTGGTTCCAGTAGGTCGACAAAGTCGCCCACTTCGCCCAGTGTGTCGAGCCCTGATTTAAGTTAAATTTTGACAACGACATTTCTCGAATTCGTAACCAAAATTAATTGGGGGATATTTTGTACAGGAAATAACCAGGCGACGTTGACTCGCTTGAAGCGCCGTAGGGCAATTCTGGTTCCAGTAGGTCGACAAAGTCGCCCACTTCGCCCAGTGTGTCGAGCCCTGATTTAAGTTAAATTTTGACAACGACATTTCTCGAATTCGTAACCAAAATTAATTGGGGGATATTTTGTACAGGAAAAGGAAACAAACTTGAATTGTTATTGATCAACGTTGCTAAAGCGCTGAGAAGATCTGTCATAAATCGAAAATCAATATCGATTTGTTTTAGGATTTTTAAAATAGATTTATGAGTATTTATAGGACAATTTTGACAATTTATACTTCAAGAAACATTGAAAATAAAAACATTTTATTTTTTAAGAAAGATCGAGCCCGACTGGCTTTTTTCATAGAAAATCGGCAAGCCCGAGGTTTCAGTTTTTTAAGCCCCGGGCGTCGGGCTTTAGGAATTTTCAACCCCTGTACTATCATTTTCTATGTTTATGAACTAGAGTTTCCAATGTTTAGAAATAATATATATAAATTGAAATAAGAGTATTTAGGGAGGGGAAAGGTGGTTGGGGGTGGGTGGGAGGGTCAGATAACTCTGCTTTAATGTTTACATTCCATACATACAGTTTCAATATGTCATGTTTTATATTTAAACAAACCACAAATGTCATTCCAACCCCTATCCTCCCTCCAAAACATTTGCACTAACAGAAGCTGTAATCCTTTGGGTCAACATTAATGTATAACTATTTTTCTTAATGCATCAAAATGTATCTTCTTTTTAATATTTCTTATTAGCTTAGGTATGTTAATTTAGCACTTAAAATTAAATGTTTTTTTAGCTGAGGTATTGGGACATAGATCAGCCTGAGAAGATGAAGTTTTTAGAAGTTCATGTAGATGGTGAAGAAAAGACTAGAAGACGTAAAAGAGAAGCAGAAAACAAAGTTAGAGCTACAGTTCGCCTTCCTCCATATACAACATTACAGTTAGATGTCGTTGCTAGGAATACATACTATGATTCGGATGGCAGTAATGTTATAAATGTCACCACTCCAGAGGGAGGTACGTCATAAATGTCACCACTCCAGAGGGAGGTACGTCATAAATGTCACCACTCCAGAGGGAGGTAGGTTACAAATGTCACCACTCCAGAGGGAGGTATGTCATAAATGTCACCACCCCAGAGGGAGGTAGGTTACAAATGTCACCACTCCAGAGGGAGGTATGTTATAAATGTCACCACTCCAGAGGGAGGTACGTCATAAATGTCACCACCCCAGAGGGAGGTAGGTTACAAATGTCACCACTCCAGAGGGAGGTACGTCATAAATGTCACCACCCCAGAGGGAGGTAGGTTACAAATGTCACCACTCCAGAGGGAGGTATGTCATAAATGTCACCACCCCAGAGGGAGGTATGTTATAAATGTCATCTTTCCAGAGGGAGGTATTTTATAAATGTCACCTCTCCAGAGGGAGGTATGTTATAATGTCACCTCTCCAGAGGGAGGTATGTTATAATGTCACCTCTCCAGAGGGAGGTATGTTATAAATGTCATCTTTCCAGAGGGAGGTACGTCATAAATGTCACCACCCCAGAGGGAGGTAGGTTACAAATGTCACCACTCCAGAGGGAGGTATGTCATAAATGTCACCACCCCAGAGGGAGGTATGTTATAAATGTCATCTTTCCAGAGGGAGGTATTTTATAAATGTCACCTCTCCAGAGGGAGGTATGTTATAATGTCACCTCTCCAGAGGGAGGTATGTTATAATGTCACCTCTCCAGAGGGAGGTATGTTATAAATGTCATCTTTCCAGAGGGAGGTATGTTATAAATGTCACCACTCCATAGGGAGGTATGTTATAAATGTCACCCCTCCAGAGGGAGGTATGTTATTAATATCACCACTGCAGAAATAAATACTGCATATAATTATTCAGTGTACTAACATATTCTGTATACAGAAATCTCTAATTGGACTGAACACCCTTGTTAAAAAAACAAATCTTATGAAAAAATAAAAAAATTATTTCCATTTGTCAGAAAATTGTTTGTTTTTAAAGACACTATTTGCAGTACAGTCAAACAATGTATTCTGTCTATAATCTAAATATTAGACAGACGACTCAGTCCTATTGTTCCTTGCATGGTGTACATTTCCTGTGTATAATCCATTTTGTTCAATTTCAGTTCCAGGACCAGTTGTAGAATTAACAGCAAAAAAGAAGGGGGGTAATTTTATTGTTCTACAGTGGCAGATACCAATGGAGCAGAATGGAATCATTATAGGTTATGATGTGGAATATGTAAAAAGTAAGTCAATTGTTGGTTAATAGTAATTGCTCTATTGTTTTGTTGAGAGTAACACCTGGCTTTATCTTTAACTCCATTGTTAACCAGGTTTTCAACAAAATTCCTGGTTATGTTGTTGTTGTGCAATGAGCATTTATGTCTGGCTTTATTAATATAACACAGGTTACCTTAGGCAGACATTCAATATAGCACAGGTTACCTTAGGCAGACATTCAATATAACACAGGTTACCTTATGCAGACATTTAATATAACACAGGTTACCTTAGGCAGACATTTAATATAACACAGGTTACCTTAGGCAGACATTAAATATAATACAGGTTACCTTGGGCAGGCATTCAATATAACACAGGTTAGCTGATGCAGACATTCAATATAACACAGGTTACCTTAGGCAGACATTCAATATAACACAGGTTAGCTTAGGCAGACATTCAATATAACACAGGTTACCTTATGCAGACATTCAATATAACACAGGTTACCTTAGGCAGATATTTAATATAACACAGGTTACCTTAGGCAG
Source organism: Limnoperna fortunei (assembly GCA_944474755.1). NCBI lineage: Eukaryota > Metazoa > Mollusca > Bivalvia > Mytilida > Modiolidae > Limnoperna > Limnoperna fortunei. The sequence goes on from OX104111.1 coordinate 108,670,737, forward strand.
ACATTCAATATAACACAGGTTACCTTAGGCAGACATTCAATATAACACAGGTTAGCTTAGGCAGACATTCAATATAACACAGGTTATCTCAGTCAGACATTCAATATAACACAGGTTACCTTAGGCAGACATTCAATATAACACAGGTTACCTTAGGCAGACATTCAATATAACACAGGTTACCTTAGGCAGACATTCAATATAACACAGGTTACCTTAGGCAGATATTTAATATAACACAGGTTACCTTAGGCAGACATTCAATATAACACAGGTTACCTTAGGCAGACATTCAATATAACACAGGTTACCTTATGCAGACATTCAATATAACACAGGTTACCTTAGGCAGACATTCAATATAACACAGGTTACCTTAGACAGGCATTCAATATAACACAGGTTACCTTATGCAGACATTCAATATAACACAGGTTACCTTAGACAGGCATTCAATATAACACAGGTTACCTTAGGCAGACATTCAATATAACACAGGTTACCTTAGGCAGACATTCAATATAACACAGGTTACCTCAGGCAGACATTCAATATAACACAGGTTACCTTAGGCAGACATTCAATATAACACAGGTTACCTTATGCAGACATTCAATATAACACAGGTTATCTTATGCAGACATTCAATATAACACAGGTTATCTCAGGCAGATATTTAATATAACAAAGGTTACCTTATGCAGATATTCAATATAACAAAGGTTACCTTATGCAGACATTCAATATAACACAGGTTACCTTAGGCAGACATTCAATATAACACAGGTGACCTCGGGCAGACATTCAATATAACACAGGTTACCTTAGGCAGATATTCAATATAACACAGGTTATCTTATGCAGACATTCAATATAACACAGGTTATCTCAGTCAGATATTTAATATAACAAAGGTTACCTTATGCAGACATTCAATATAACAAAGGTTACCTTATGCAGACATTCAATATAACACAGGTGACCTCGGGCAGACATTCAATATAACACAGGTTACCTTAGGCAGATATTCAATATAACACAGGTTACCTTATGCAGACATTCAATATAACACAGGTGACCTCGGGCAGACATTCAATATAACACAGGTTATCTTATGCAGACATTCAATATAACACAGGTTATCTCAGGCAGATATTTAATTTAACACAGGTTACCTTAGGCAGATATTTAATATAACATAGGTTACCTTAGGCAGACATTCAATATAACACAGGTTATCTCAGGCAGATATTTAATATAACACAGGTTACTTTAGGCAGACATTCAATATAACACAGGTTACCTTATGCAGACATTCAATATAACACAGGTTACCTTCGGCAGACATTCAATTTAACACAGGTAACCGTAGGCAGGCATTCAATATAACACAGGTTACCTTAGGCAGACATTCAATATAACACAGGTTACCTTAGGCAGACATTCAATATAACACAGGTTACCTTATGCAGACATTCAATATAACACAGGTTACCTTAGGCAGACATTCAGTATAACACAGGTTACCTCAGGCAGATATTTAATATAACACAGGTGACCTCGGGCAGATATTTAATATAACACAGGTTACCTTAGGCAGACATTCAATATAACACAGGTTACCTTAGGCAGACATTCAATATAACACAGGTTACCTTATGCAGACATTCAATATAACACAGGTTACCTTATGCAGACATTCAATATAACACAGGTTACCTTATGCAGACATTCAATATAACACAGGTTACCTTATGCAGACATTCAATATAACACAGGTTACCTTAGACAGGCATTCAATATAACACAGGTTAGCTTAGGCAGACATTCAATATAACACAGGTGACCTCGGGCAGACATTCAATATAACACAGGTGACCTCGGGCAGACATTCAATATAACACAGGTTACCTTAGGCAGACATTCAATATAACACAGGTTACCTTATGCAGACATTCAATATAACACAGGTTACCTTATGCAGACATTCAATATAACACAGGTTAGCTTAGGCAGACATTGAAGTCTGATAAAAATAAACCTGTCTTCAATGTCTTTATCATGCATTAAAACCTTCTTGTTTTGGCTATATACCCTGCTTATTATTCAGGCGATCATTTGCTGTATTTCACAAATTACAATATTTAAATGAAAATTAAACTTGGAGAACCAGATAATAAAATTCAGCAGAAATAGAAAATACTTTTGGAACTTTTTTTAAGATAACATAGAACCATTTAATCACAATTATAAACTTAAACATGCAATTAAAACTGAAGATAAAAATTAAAAGTAAAGATAGAAATATTCATATTCATTGTATAATATGTGAGCAGATCTAGGAATTAGCTTATGGTCACAACAAACATCCAAATATGTCACAAGACATTTAAATGCTGTATTACATGTTGTCAGCTGTATTCTGTGACCAATTTGGAGATTTTAACATTTCAGTTATTGGGAAAACCACCATGGGTAATTCTATTATGTTATCTTGAATATGAAACAATCTTTGTTTATTCTTTAACTGTCTCTTTCGACAAATCTGCAAAAACTGAAACCACTAAAGTCTAAATTGAGATGGGTAAAATGGAGGCAAAATAAATATATAATGGGCTGTAAGGACTCGTGTGGTTTCATTGTGGCATGAATTCTGCTCTGTATAATGGGCTGTAAGGACTCGTGTGGTTTCATTGTGGCATGAATTCTGCTCTGTATAATGTAGTCACTTATGTATTAGTCTATTATATGTATGTTATGTAGCAATTCTTATCAGATTTGATAGGTGGTGTTTGTATTGAAAATCTGACTAGTAGGTATAGTAGATAACTACTTAATATTTCATTTATGAAAGTAGAGAGGAGAAAACAATACAAGTTCATGATTAATAAGTTGTTAATTCCCTAAATTTATTTTACAACCCAATTAAAAAAGACAATAATTTCTTAATTATTTGAGAAATATTTGTTTTTTATGTGTATTGATCTGATTAGACTCAACTTCTGTTTTTTTGTGCAATAGAGTGAATCAACCATTTAGTTCCATTCAAATGAGTCTTTGTAAATATTTTAATAGGATCTGTTTTTGAATAAAATACTATATGATTTGCATATCAGGAAATACTGTCAAACCATTGGTTAAATTAGTTTCAGGTAAATGTTTTGAAAAGTATTTACTTTTTGAGAAATAACACTCAATGATCTACCTTTAGTAATAGGATGGCATAATACTCTTGTGCAAAATAATCTCATAATCAGGATAAAAAAGTGTGATATATGTAAATTTAAAAGAGATTAACAGGAACATATCACAAACAAATAAAGAAGAAAACAGCTTCTTAGAAGAATGAAGTTTGCTGATTTGTTGTTGCATATGCAGTAATCTTATAATATGTACTAGTTTGTTAAATAAACTTCAAAATTAAAGGCACTGTAATTAGGGTCCTGTCACTTTGTGGAGGATGACCTATAGTGATCAGTGTCTGTTCAAAACTAATCCTGTCCAGGCTGTAACTTTTTTATCTGTTGAGGTAGGCTTTTGATATTTGAAATATGGGTAGATAATATCAAGGCGATGTTTTGCTTTTGGGCTGTAACTTTTTAATCTTTTGAGGTAGGCTTTTGATTTTTGGAATGTGGGTAGATAATATCAAGGTGATGTGTTGCATACCATGGTTAATTACCTTTGACCTTAAGCTTAAGGTAGGCGGTGCCCAGAGATGGATACCATCTCACTGATATCAAGTTTAGTTAAAGATTGCCCTTAATAAAAAGGAGATACAGCCATGTTGTAAGTTGTAAATGATTTTAAACAGGTTTTGTTAAGACATTTCAAAATGGTCTTTGATGTACCCCCTTTATGTCAAGTTCAAGTCACATGTATATTTCCTACATAACATCCTGTCTTGATAAATTTCCAACACACATACCTGTAGAGTTTAGGTGTTACTGGCACAAAAAAGGATATTTTCCAAATCGAAATAATGCTTTAATTCTATTGCATTTTATTGATTAAGAATTAAACAGAAATGTGCATATCCTCAAAGATACCAATTTGTTAAAACAAAAGGTCATAGAATTTTATGTTTCACATAACATACTCGCAGTTTAAGTATCAAAATGCTAATATTATAATTTGCAATTTCGTTAACTTTACAGCATAAATTTGGAGGTATATATATGAATACTGAAAAATAAAATGTTGGAAGTTATCTCTGCATAACCAGCTATCATAGGGAACACCTAAAGCTTCTACAACTAGTATTCTATTTTCTGCATTGAGATTTGCATGTTGGCAGTTGGACATGTTGTATTGCATAATAATTTTATGAGAATGGTAATTCTATTCAAAACTGTCTTTCTATTACTGTTAAGTGAATCTTTTATGGTTTAATAACATTATAGACACAAGTAAAGAACAAATACAGCTATGTCTATGTAAATTTGTTTATTCATGGTGTGTGTTTATTTGTTTAGTGTATTGATGTAAGTTGATTGTTTATTTCAGTTAAGGAAGTTGCAATCTGAGGTTTTCACTAGGTAGGACAATGGATCCAGAATCATGTTTCATACATGAAGTTGGCAAAAACTATCTGTTATATATTCCTTTGTTGATAGTCTGTCCTGCTTTTCAACTGAAAGTGTCCTAAATTTTTCTGCAATCCTGATCAACATTGCAATATCCTTTATGAGAGTCAATATATCGAGAAATTCACAGATTGATGTAAGTGGATTTTCTTGTTGTAGTTGAGGGACTTTCTATTGATGTAAGTTGATTTTGTTGTTGTAGTTCAGGGACTTTCTATTGATGTAAGATGATTTTGTTGTTGCAGTTGAGGGACTTTCTATTGATGTAAGATGATTTTGTTGTTGCAGTTGAGGGACTTTCTATTGATGTAAGTTGATTTTCTTGTTGCAGTTGAGGGACTTTCTATTGATGATGTAAGTTGATTTTCTTGTTGTAGTTGAGGGACTTTCTATTGATGTAAGTTGATTTTCTTGTTGCAGTTGAAGGACTTTCTTTTGATGTAAGTTGATTTTCTTGTTGCAGTTGAGGGACTTTCTATTGATGTAAGTTGATTTTCTTGTTGCATTTGAGGGACTTTCTATTGATGTAACATGATTTTGTTGTTGCAATTGAGGGACTTTCTATTGATGTAAGATGATTTTCTTGTTGCAGTTGAGGGACTTTCTATTGATGATGTAAGTTGATTTTCTTGTTGTAGTTGAGGGACTTTCTATTGATGTAAGTTGATTTTCTTGTTGCAGTTGAAGGACTTTCTTTTGATGTAAGTTGATTTTCTTGTTGTAGTTGAGGGACTTTCTATTGATGTAAGCTGATTTTCTTGTTGTAGTTGAGGGACTTTCTATTGATGTAAGTTGATTTTCTTGTTGCAATTGAGGGACTTTCTATTGATGTAAGATGATTTTGTTGTTGCAATTGAGGGACTTTCTATTGATGTAAGATGATTTTCTTGTTGCATTTGAGGGACTTTCTATTGATGTAAGATGATTTTGTTGTTGTAGTTGAGGGACTTTCTATTGATGTAAGTTGATTTTCTTGTTGCAGTTGAAGGACTTTCTTTTGATGTAAGTTGATTTTCTTGTTGCAGTTGAGGGACTTTCTATTGATGTAAGTTGATTTTCTTGTTGCATTTGAGGGACTTTCTATTGATGTAACATGATTTTGTTGTTGCAGTTGAGGGACTTTCTATTGATGTAAGTTGATTTTCTTGTTGCAATTGAGGGACTTTCTATTGATGATGTAAGTTGATTTTCTTGTTGTAGTTGAGGGACTTTCTATTGATGTAAGTTGATTTTCTTGTTGCAGTTGAAGGACTTTCTTTTGATGTAAGTTGATTTTCTTGTTGCAGTTGAGGGACTTTCTATTGATGTAAGTTGATTTTCTTGTTGCATTTGAGGGACTTTCTATTGATGTAACATGATTTTGTTGTTGCAATTGAGGGACTTTCTATTGATGTAAGATGATTTTCTTGTTGCAGTTGAGGGACTTTCTATTGATGATGTAAGTTGATTTTCTTGTTGTAGTTGAGGGACTTTCTATTGATGTAAGTTGATTTTCTTGTTGCAGTTGAAGGACTTTCTTTTGATGTAAGTTGATTTTCTTGTTGCAGTTGAGGGACTTTCTATTGATGTAAGCTGATTTTCTTGTTGTAGTTGAGGGACTTTCTATTGATGTAAGTTGATTTTCTTGTTGCAATTGAGGGACTTTCTATTGATGTAAGATGATTTTGTTGTTGCAATTGAGGGACTTTCTATTGATGTAAGATGATTTTCTTGTTGCAATTGAGGGACTTTCTATTGATGTAAGATGATTTTGTTGTTGTAGTTGAGGGACTTTCTATTGATGTAAGTTGATTTTCTTGTTGCGATTGAGGGACTTTCTATTGATGTAAGTTGATTTTCTTGTTGTAGTTGAGGGACTTTCTATTGATGTAAGTTGATTTTCTTGTTGCAGTTGAGGGACTTTCTATTGATGTAAGATGATTTTGTTGTTGCAGTTGAGGGACTTTCTATTGATGTTAGATGATTTTGTTGTTGTAGTTGAGGGACTTTCTATTGATGTTAGATGATTTTGTTGTTGCAATTGAGGGACTTTCTATTGATGTAAGTTGATTTTCTTGTTGCAGTTGAGGGACTTTCTATTGATGATGTAAGTTGATTTTCTTGTTGCAGTTGAGGGACTTTCTATTGATGTAAGTTGATTTTCTTGTTGCAGTTGAGGGACTTTCTATTGATGATGTAAGTTGATTTTCTTGTTGTAGTTGAGGGACTTTCTATTGATGTAAGTTGATTTTCTTGTTGCAGTTGAGGGACTTTCTATTGATGTAAGTTGATTTTCTTGTTGCAGTTGAGGGACTTTCTATTGATGTAAGTTGATTTTCTTGTTGCAGTTGAGGGACTTTCTATTGATGTAAGTTGATTTTCTTGTTGCAGTTGAAGGACTTTCTATTGATGTAAGTTGATTTTCTTGTTGCAGTTGAGGGACTTTCTATTGATGTAAGTTGATTTTCTTGTTGCAGTTGAGGAACTTTCTATTGATGTAAGTTGATTTTCTTGTTGCAGTTGAGGGACTTTCTATTGATGATGTAAGTTGATTTTCTTGTTGCAATTGAGGGACTTTCTATTGATGTAAGTTGATTTTCTTGTTGTAGTTGAGGGACTTTCTATTGATGTAAGTTGATTTTCTTGTTGTAGTTGAGGGACTTTCTATTGATGTAAGTTGATTTTCTTGTTGTAGTTGAGGGACTTTCTATTGATGTAAGTTGATTTTCTTGTTGTAGTTGAGGGACTTTCTATTGATGTAAGATGATTTTCTTGTTGTAGTTGAGGGACTTTCTATTGATGTAAGATGATTTTCTTGTTGCAGTTGAGGGACTAGCCATTGACAAGAAGAGTACGGTTGTTAAGTATTTACCAGAATGGGTTGAAGAATACCAAATGTATAGTATACGTGTCACTGGACTAGAACTTAGAACAAAGTACAGATTCCATGTGTGGGCACGTACATCCGTGGGGAGGGGAGATGAAATGTATGTGGATGCCATGACAGCAGCAGAAATTAGTAAGGTTTTATTATTGACGCAGAAATAATTCTGATATCAAGGATAAAAGAAGCAGATGATTCGTATTATATATATCTCATGTAAAATTAATACATTGAATTTATCGCAATGAGGGCAGTTTGTACTTGAATCATAATTGACAAGGATTTCCAGTTCTACTACAGAAGGTAATGATTTTTTCTGGTACTCCCACTTCTTCCCTCAATAAAAATATGATATAGCTGAAAACTTGCTCAAAGTGGCGTTAAACATAGTGCAAACAAAACACAACAATAAAACTTGAAAAATACGTAAAAAAGTACTTGGCATATTTTCAGAACTGGCATCATAATTTATATATATATCCATATAAGAATTGATAGCTGGTAAGAAATATAATCTTGTGGTCTTACTTCAAACTTCAGAAATGTGCTTTAATTTAGAAGAATTTTGTTTTCATTTTTCCTTTATGATTATTTCTTTTGTCAGTATTTGTAACAAAAATAATTACCGTAATAGGGGTCGTATTGTCCGCAGTTTTTTTCTTTTAATTTTAGTTGGAAAGAAATGGTGCGGATTATACATAAATACAGACTCGATCGGGTTTTTTTCGTCCCGTTGATTGTTGTCAATGGCGGTCGCCATTTTGTTGTAGTGTCATACGCGGTATTTTCGTACTATTCTAACATAATTCTTTTACAAACTTCTATATGTATACGTTGTTATGATATTGATTTTTATTTAAATTATTTTTAGTAATATTATATTAATTCTATAGGACAAATAAAAATTCAAACAGATACGAAAATAGTAGACGTGTAACCTGTATTGCGTAAAATGCAAATGGCGTCGTTATGTAACCTGAAGTGTTTGAAGATCGATGTTTTGATTCAATCATTCAGGGATTAAAATAAAACGTGTTATCTTTTTGTTTTCTTTGTTTGGTTCATGAATCAAAGTTGACAAATTGTTTTGGTATCGAAATGTGTGATTTTCCGTTTTAACAACGATCAAAATAGACGATATGAGAATGCTCTATTTTTAATTTAATTTACTACAAGCACTTGAAATTAATAAAAGTATAAACATAAATGATATTAAAAAGAGAATAAATTACATTTTAAAGTAAAAACTTGTTAAGAAGCGCAGCCAAGTTGGACTTGGATGTCTTCATCTTTAGACGTCTTGTGAAAACTTGTACGTGCGGATCGTACATACATATAAGAATTTTTCCGCAATTTTCTGGTCCAAGAAAGGAGTGCGGACAATACGTAAATGCGGACTATACACACCGTTTTACGGTAATATCTAAAAGTATTGTATTAATAGTGTATTATTGAACATATTTATATATAACTCCTTATTCAGAACCAAACATTCCTTTCATATATAACAAAGGAATGCAATATAGTATATTTTATGTATATATAAAGATATACCTATTTAATTGATTTAAAATTACATTTCTTTTCAGAGCCAACCGAGCCAATTATACAGTCAGCAATTCCTGGGAAAACTTTTGTGAATGTTTCCTGGATGATCAACCGGAATGATACTGCTGGATTTGACTACTATGTTGAACATAGACGATATGGTAATTAGTTGTCTGACATAGATAAAAAATTATATACCTGTTACTATTGGCCCTGCAGTGTTATAATATTGCCTGCTTGGGACTATTGGCCCTGCAGTGTTAGAATATCGCCTGCTTGGGACTATTGGCCCTGCAGTGTAAGAACATTGCCTGCTTATTATTATTGGTGCTGCAGTGTTAGAATATTGCCTGCTTATTATTATTGGCCCTGCAGTGTTAGAACATTGCCTGCTTATTGTTATTGGCCCTGCAGTTTTAGAACATTGCCTGCTTAGGATTATTGGCTCTGCAGTGTTAGAACTTTGCCTGCTTGGGACTTTTGGCCCTGCAGTGTTAGAACATTGCCTGCTTAGGATTATTGGCCCTGCATTGTTAGAACATTGCCTGCTTAGAATTATTGGACATGCAGTGTAAGAACATTGCCTGCTTATTATTATTTGTGCTGCAGTGTAAGAACATTGCCTGCTTATTATTATTGGCCCTGCAGTGTAAGAACATTGCCTGCTTATTATTATTGGCCCTGCAGTGTTAGAACATTGCCTACTTAGTTATGTTCGTCTGGCATTTGTAAAATATTGTCTTATAAATGAGGACTATGGGTCTGGCAAAGTTAGTAAATTGTTTACCAAGGACATGTAATAACTCCTGGAAATTGTATACCAACGACATAAAATAACTCCTGGAAATTGTATACCAAGGAGATATAATATCTCCTGGAAATTGTATACCAAGGACATATAATAGCTCCTGGAAATTGTATACCAAGGAGATATAATAGCTCCTGGAAATTGTATACCAAGGACATATAATAACTCCTGGAAATTGTATACCAATGAGATATAATAGCTCCTGGAAATTGTATACCAAGGAGATATAATAGCTCCTGGAAATTGTATACCAAGGAGATATAATAGCTCCTGGAAATTGTATACCAAGGACATATAATTACTCCTGGAAATTGTATACCAAGGAGATATAATAGCTCCTGGAAATTGTATACCAAGGACATATAAAAACTCCTGGAAATTGTATACCAAGGACATATAATAACTTTTGGAAATTGTATACCAAGGACATATAATAGCTCCTGGAAATTGTATACCAAGGAGATATAATAGCTCCTGGAAATTGTATACCAAGGACATATAATAACACCAGGAAATTGTATACCAAGCACATATAATAACTCCTGTAAATTGTATACCAAGGACATATAATAACTCCTGTAAATTGTATACCAAGGACATATAATAGCTCCTGTAAATTGTATACCAAGGACATATAATAACTCCTGTAAATTGTATACCAAGGAGATATAATAGCTCCTGGAAATTGTATACCAAGGAAATACAATAACTCCTGTAAATTGTATACCAAGGAGATATAATAACTCCTGTAAATTGTATACCAAGGAGATATAATAACTCCTGTAAATTGTATACCAAGGACATATAATAGCTCCTGTAAATTGTATACCAAGGAGATATAATAGCTCCTGGAAATTGTATACCAAGGCCATATAATAACACCAGGAAATTGTATACCAAGCACATATAATAACTCCTGTAAATTGTATACCAAGGACATATAATAACTCCTGTAAATTGTATACCAAGGAGATATAATAGCTCCTGGAAATTGTATACCAAGGAGATATAATAACTCCTGTAAATTGTATACCAAGGAGATATAATAGCTCCTGGAAATTGTATACCAAGGAGATATAATAACTCCTGTAAATTGTATACCAAGGAGATATAATAACTCCTGTAAATTGTATACCAAGGACATATAATAGCTCCTGTAAATTGTATACCAAGGAAATACAATAACTCCTGTAAATTGTATACCAAGGAGATATAAAAGCTCCTGGAAATTGTATACCAAGGAGATATAATAACTCCTGTAAATTGTATACCAAGGACATATAATACCTCCTGGAAATTGTATACCAAGGACATATAATAGCTCCTGGAAATTGTATACCAAGGAGATATAATAGCTCCTGGAATTGTATACCAAGGAGATATAATAGCTCCTGGAAATTGTATACCAAGGAGATATAATAGCTCCTGGAAATTGTATACCAAGGACATATAATAACTCCTGGATATTGTATACCAAAGAGATATAATAGCTCCTGGATATTGTATACCAAAGACATATAATAACTCCTGTAAATTGTATACCAAGGACATATAATAACTCCTGTAAATTGTATACCAAGGAGATATAATAGCTCCTGGAAATTGTATACCAAGGAGATATAATAACTCCTGTAAATTGTATACCAAGGACATATAATACCTCCTGGAAATTGTATACCAAGGACATATAATAGCTCCTGGAAATTGTATACCAAGGAGATATAATAGCTCCTGGAAACTGTATACCAAGGAGATATAATAGTTCCTGGAAATTGTATACCAAGGAGGTATAATAGCTCCTGGAAATTGTATACCAAGGACATATAATAACTCCTTGAAATTGTATACCAAGGAGATATAATAGCTCCTGGAAATTGTATACCAAGGACATATAATAGCTCCTGGAAATTGTATACTAAGGACATATAATAACTCCTGGAAATTGTATACCAAGGAGATATAATAGCTCCTGGAAATTAAAGATATATTTTGATATGTATACAACAAACTATTTGTTTTTAGGCCAAATAACATTAGATTTATGGTTCTCAGGCCTATGCACATCTGTTTTTACCCCGCCGCATGCCGATTTTATCTGTTTTTCAATAAAATAAAAATCCGGAAATAGGGTGCCCCTTCTGTAAAAAAAAAATAATCCTGTCCGATCCGCTTCTTAATTTCCCACCACTGCATTTGGAAAGATTCACATCTTTGCTCACGCATATAATAACTTTCAAAAGAATACATATTGCAGACAAGTGTTTGAAAGTAAAGGAGGGTTATGGAATCTATTGAGTAACAATGAAAGATTCTTGTGAAAAATAAATTCTGAAATGTGGCATTGCAGAGTATGAGCCTTAGTAAAGGGGAATCGTATACAATTTGTTAAAAGAAAATTTTTGGTCTGTGTCAAAATGGAAGAGTTGATTGCACAAAAACGGTACCATCATCTTAAAAGATGTTCACATAGCCATGTCATGAGAAAACATAATAAAAATTTCCTTGGATAAGATCAGGTGCACACCTTTATATGTGTGCAATCTTTTGGTGATGTTTCAGGGATCTGGGTTGCAAGCTGGAGAGATTGATTACACAAAATCAGTACCCACTTCATTTAAAAATCAAGACGTTCCAAAGACTGTTAAAATGGGAGAAAGTTCTATAATAGTAGGTGCACAACTACAATATGTGTGCAATATTTCTGTGAAGTTTCAGGGATTTGGGCTTAAAGCTGAGGAAGTGTTGATTACACAAAAAAGGAAGGGGCCTCGGTGGCCAAGTGGTCAAGGTAGTTCGTCTTCTATTGATCACGTGGTCTGTCAACACTGAGATTGCGGGTTCGATTCTCACTGCAGGCAGGGTGTACTCGACTCCAATCTTAATTGACAAGGATTGCCAGTTTTCCTACCGCAGGTCGAGGGTTTTCTCCGGGTACTCCGGCTTCTTCCCACAATAAAAACTGGACGCCATGATATAGCTGAAAAATTGCTGAAAGTGGCGTTAAACACCATCAAACAAAACAACAACACAAAAAAGTATCCTTTTAGTGATTTTAGTATATTTTTTTTCCTGGACTAGTCACTTTAGAAAATGTAAAGTCCCAAACAATTTTCCTGATTACCACATCACAGACAAGTTCAGTTAAGTACTTGCATACAACCAATTTTTTAATGACGGACCCATTCAGTGTCATTTTAGATACAATATGGCAAATGTTTTATATTGTGCTATTCTGTATTACTAGTGGTTGAGTTTTTTATCAGTCTTCAGGAGTATGATTGAACTGCAATCATCAATGATAAACTTTTTCTCATTTTATACCCATGAAGGTATTTCTTAAAAAGAATTAATTATTCCTCATTGAAAACATTATACAATCAATTTCAACAGAAAGGTTGAACCTGAGCACAGGCACAGGGAAGTCATTTCAGATCCTAGACCTAGTGACTAGTAGTGTATATCAGATATTCTAATTGAAATGTATACAAATTGAAGGTTAATTTACTCTAATGTTCATACCGATTAAATCTTTGACTTCTGAAACCACAAGTATTGCGAACACTAAATTTTAACTATAAAGAGTGTCTATTGATGTTCAATAAACATCCTTATTAAAGCACATTTGCTGCCCGAATGATTGTTCCCTGTAGAGTATCGGATGAAACAGGTAAGTATCCATCACCATTTGTAAGAATATGTAATCACGCATAGGAGACAAAATTGACATGATGGAAATTCGTACGTCACTGCTGATCACTGTACTGGGATGCATTTGATGCTAAAGAGACATGTACAATACACATCTAGACACATTGTGAGGATCCCTGCCCTCAATTTCACTATACTATAACCTGGGTTGAAAGTGGAATTTGGTTTTTTAGTGTCTTTGCGTCTGTCCGAACTAATCGTGTCCGGACTATATTTTTTTTATCTTTTGAGGTAAGGTTTTGATATTTGGAAAGTGGGTAGATAAAATATCAAGGCGATGTGTCACATACCAGGGTTGATGACCTTGGCCTTGACATCAAGTTTGGCTGGGCCCACAAAGATGGGTACCATCTCATTGATATCTAGTTTGATTTAATAACCTTTAAATAAATTTCATCTACATATATGAATGTTTAATATTGAAATTGTTTGTTCTTTGGATTGAGATCTTTACCACTTACCCTTTTTTGCAAGATCAAGATTTAAAAAATGAGTCCCTCGCATTATTTTAGACCAATAAAATCATTAAAAAATGCCTTCCTCCCTCATCAATTTTTGTCTCACCTGCAACAATGATAGTCGCTGGAGGAGAGACATATGTATAGGAATCTGGCGGCGGAGGTGGCGGCATGAACACTTGGACATCTTCATATCTTACAAAGATATATCATGGTGTCCAGATTTTTGTCTCTCCTGCAACGAAAGTTGCTGGAGGTAAGACATATGTATGGGAATCCTGGAGAGGCGATGTAAACACTTGGACATCTTGCTTCATATCTTTGTAATCCTAAGACCTAGGTCCATCAAATTTGAGCCAGTGGTAGCTGATGATGATGAGTACTTGGGAGTCAGCCACCTGACCTTGACTTCAATTTCACGGTCTAGCGACTACGTTAAAGTTTTTGGGTTACGCATGGTATGATGACAATATTTGGAATATAGGTTGCTGATGAATAGTACATGACTGTCTGGTAGGTGTCACCTGACCTTGACTTCAATTTCATGGTCCACAACTATGTTAATGTTTTTGGGTTACATCATTTCCTCTGTAACCATACATGGTAGGATTACAATATTTGGTATATAGATTGCTGATGAATAGTACATGACTGTCTGGTAGGTGTCACCTGCCCTTGACCTCAAATTCACGGTCCAGTGACTACATTAAAGTTTTTGTATTAGGGCAGTTCCTCTGTAACTATGCATGGTAGGGTGACAATATTGGGTATACAGGTTGCTAGTGAAGAATACCTGACTGTCTGGCAAGGGTCACCTGACCTTCACCTTAATTTGATGGTCCAACGACTATGTTAAAGTTTTTGGATTAGGGCACTTTCTCTGTAACCATGCATGGTACGATGACAGTATTTGGTATATAGATTGCTAATGATTAGTACATGAGTGTCTCATAGGTTTCAACAAACCATGGCCTCTATTTTATGGTCCAGTAACTAAATTAAAGTTTTTGGATTAGGTCCGTTTCTCTGTAACCATGCATTGTTTATTTTAAACGATAACAATTTAATGCTATTACGTAATTTTTTTTCGTTAATGGTGTGGAATGCAGGCGAGACATTTTTCTGTCTCAACACTTGTTTGGCCTAAGAACATTCAAATTAATTTTGTGGGACCTCAGTGATATAAATTATTTGGAGTTAAAATCAATTTATTTTATTACCTGATCCACTTTTTTGACTTTGTTCTTTTTCAAGAATATACATGTATAGAGATATTAATTTATAATTAATACAGTATTTTTAAGATTTTTAAATTGAGGTGATTTTAATTTTGCAGGTGATGTACAATTTATACGTGGACAAGTAGAGCAGAGAAATAATTTTTTTGTGGTCAGTAATCTAACATCTGGACAGACATATGATATTAGGGTAGTAGCTCAAAGTGGACATTACGTATCAGCCAGTACTACAAAGACGGTGACAACCACAGGCACTGCAGGTACGTATCAGCCAGTACTACAAAGACGGTGACAACCACAGGCACTGCAGGTACGTATCAGCCAGTACTACAAAGACGGTGACAACCACAGGCACTGCAGGTACGTATCAGCCAGTACTACAAAATCAGTGACAACCACAGGCACTGCAGGTACGTATCAGCCTGTACTACAAAGACTGACAACCACAGGCACTGCAGGTATGTATCAGCCTGTACTACAAAGACGGTGACAACCACAGGCACTGCAGGTACGTATCAGCCAGTACTACAAAATCAGTGACAACCACAGGCACTGCAGGTACGTATCAGTCAGTACTACAAAGACGGTGACAACCACAGGCACTGCAGGTACGTATCAGCCAGTACTACAAAGACTGTGACAACCACAGGCACTGCAGGTACGTATCATCCTGTACTACAAAGACTGTGACAACCACAGGCACTGCAGGTATGTATCAGCCTGTACTACAAAGACGGTGACAACCACAGGCACTGCAGGTACGTATCAGCCAGTACTACAAAATCAGTGACAACCACAGGCACTGCAGGTACGTATCAGCCTGTACTACAAAGACTGACAACCACAGGCACTGCAGGTATGTATCAGCCTGTACTACAAAGACGGTGACAACCACAGGCACTGCAGGTACGTATCAGCTAGTACTACAAAGACGGTGACAACCACAGGCACTGCAGGTACGTATCAGCCAGTACTACAAAATCAGTGACAACCACAGGCACTGCAGGTACGTATCAGCCAGTACTACAAAGACTGTGACAACCACAGGCATTGCAGGTACGTATCAGCCAGTACTACAAAGACTGTGACAACCACAGGCACTGCAGGTATGTATCAGCCAGTACTACAAAGACTGTGACAACCACAGGCACTGCAGGTACGTATCAGCCAGTACTACAAAGACTGTGACAACCACAGGCACTGCAGGTACGTATCAGCCAGTACTACAAAGACGGTGACAACCACAGGCACTGCAGGTACAATTACTTTGTAAATACAGGATGGAGTGTGTGTAACATATTTTTAGATCACCTTATTGTATATGGAGTACAGAAACTTAACTTCAATATTTGGAATGACCATAAATTTCCTAATGTATTTGTTGTTCTATGATCTTTCTATGGTCATCCTTATTATTGATATATTCCATTCCTCCTGTCTTGTTTGGTTTTGGTCTTGAATTTTATATAAAAAAATATTGCTTAATTCTGTAAAGTAAACTTAACATAACCTTCAAGTAAAATTAACATGACCTTCCAGTCAAATTAACATGACCTTCAAATAACAATTACTTGAAGGTCATTCATGTAAGGACAATGCTATGTTGAAAGTGGGCATATTTTAAAATACCGTGACAACCATTATTTTGTATGTATGTATGTATAAAATATGTCTGGTTTTGGTCAGAGATTGTTTTGTACATATTTGTTGTGATATTTGTAGCCGTAGCATCTGCAGTATATGAAGCCACATGGTTCATCATAATGATGGTAGTCCTAGCATTACTTCTGTTAATAGTTATAATTGTGTGCCTTGTTAAACGCAGCAGAGGAGATAAATATCACGGTGAGTATTGATTGGTCAATTTTGTAAATCCCAGCAGAAGACACTTTAGTTTTTTTATTTATATTTTTTAATCAAATTGTAAGGATTAAGGACAGGTTTACTGTCTGTGAGGTGTCAGACAGGTCAGATTTGTCATGCAACAAGACAGGGTCAGGAAATTTAGTGTCTGAACATGCTAGCTATAAATAACAGCGTAACATTCATAGAATGTTAAACTAAACACATGATTTCATATTTAAAGGTCCACATCTGATAAGGAGTAAAAAGAAAGAATCATTGCAAGTTTTAAGTTCTGGTAACCCATCTGTAAATACAGTAGTCCCCCTCTTATAAGACCACCCGATCTGAGTCATGAAAGTGATCTTATAATGGGGGTGGTCTTTCTTGAGGGGATACAATTTATACAGGTCTATAGAGATTGGTCGGTTGATAAGCAGCAAAAGCTGTGAAGTGATTAAGAATCACACAAAATAAGTATTTGTATTTTATTATTCAGTATAAATAAAAATAAAAAGAATTCATGCAGTTTTTATCTGTTCAAAATGTGTAATGATAATATAACAATTCCAAGTCTTCTTAACAGTGAATGTTTCTGTTCCTGTTTCATCTGCATTATCGTTGTTTTTATCACTTTTATTGTCTGCCCAGGTTCCACTTTGTAGTTTATTAAGGTTCCGTCTAATTTGGGAAAATCCAGGTTTTTCTCTGTTTCCCGTTTCCCAAGATTTTGACATCGTTTGTAGTAAATTTTGATTTATGATTATTTTGGTACATTGTATTATTATCTCCTTGTTGAATATTTCAGTCTTCTTGTAATAAACGCGATTTCCATAATGCCGAAATCAAACTGATTTACAATATATTACTTGTTTTCCCTTTAATCCAACTTAAACACCTTTCTTTTGCACGATTTCGACATTTTGTTTACCGGTTGTTGAACTGTTTCCAAACTGGTTTACGATAATAAAACCAAATCTTGTTCTATTCGAGACTTCCAAAATAAACATCAGGTCAGTAAAAAATGGTCGTTCGTGAGGGGAATTTACGTTGTTGTGTCAAAAAAGAATGTGGTCGCTGGTTGCGTTTGAGGGGTGGTCGTTGGCGAGAGGTAATTTTACGTTACAAATACTAAATGCATCAGGGTTTTGGCCGGATAAAGCAGGTGGTCGCTGGCGAAGGGATCGTATAAGAGGGGGACTATTGTATACCTTATTAGATTCACCAAACGTAGGGTTTTGTTTAGAATCAACTACCTAGAGAATTATGTTTCCTTGTATTTAAATTTGATAATTTATTGCAGTTCAAGAAAAGGAAAAATTGAGAGGATTAGAAAATGATGAGAAAAAGACTGCTCAGTATAATGGATTTAGTGATAAGTAAGTTACCAATATCATCATACAATAAGCCACCATCATTACATCAGGTATTTTCATTGTGAAATGTTTCTGCCAATGGTCTGGGGTTCCTACTGATTATCTGGCCAACCTCCCAATTAAAACTGGACATCATGATATAGCTAACAGAGGGGTAAAACACCATTCAAAACAAACAAACATTGTGAAATATTCTACTAAAAAGATCAACTAAACTCAGATATGAAGGATTTTTTGTCAAATATGTTAATCATTAATGGGAGTGGTGCTTTATAATTATAATTTTGCCATCTGAAACTAGCTTAAAATAAAATATAAAAATAGAGTTCTTTTTTCAAAACACTTCGTAATCCCTGAAATGTAGTGTTCTGAATACATGATAAGGACAAAACTATAAATATTCCCAAAACAAGAAAAATTGGTACATGTACATTACAATGAATAGTAACAGTGTAATAGGTGATAAACATATTTTAACTTGTTTTTAGGTTCATTTCCTAATTTTCCACATAAGTAGGCAGAAATAAATCATTACCATTCATTTCATCATCTGTCATCTGTTTGTCTCCCCTTATATACTGTTGTAAAATTCTTCTCTATGCTTTCACTTAAACTTTTTGTTGCAGTGCTGTAAATCTGTCTGTTTTTAGTTGACTTCCTGACTAGTTTATTTATGCTCCTTTGCACAAAACAATCCTCTTCTATCATCAGATCAGATGAATATATTAGGAACTATATATAATAACCAAATCATTTGTTTATTTGTTTGTACAGTGTATATATACACACTAATCCCAGAAATAGTCCTTTTTAAAACATGAAGTGCCCAGAATATCATGTGGCTGCTAACATTTAACAGCCTTCAATCAAATCTAAGGCAAAAATAAAATCTTGTAAAATTTGGAAGCCAAACCAACTTTACAAAATGTACCTGTATACGTGCATGATGTTATATACTCCTATGTTGTCCTAGTTAATAGCTGTCTGTTATCATGTGCTCATTGGAGTCATAATTACATATAACAGGTAATAACTGATTAAAAATGTTAATACAAACATAAAGCTATATTATAAATGAGCACATACAGGGGTAGTCTTGTACTTTCTTAAGGTTTTTCTTCTACATTGAAATCAGTTTATCCTGTGGTAGTTTTTTTTTGGAAATAACTTCATCTGTTAGTTGTTTTTATTCTAAAACTATGTTATCTGATGGTAATTTTATTCTAAAATTAGCTTTCTGATATTAGTTTTTATTATGAAATTAGCTTAGTCTGATGGTAGTATCTATTATGAAATTATTTAATCTTGTGGGTAGATTTTATTCTGAAATTATTTTGGCTGGTGGTAGTTTTTTTTTTAGACATGTTTTGATCTTGTGGTAGTTTTTATTCAGAAATTAGTGTATCTGGTGGTAGATTTTATTTGGTAACTACTGATATCTTGTGGTTGTTTTTTCTGAAAGTTGTTAGTCATTTGGTTATTTTTATATTTGTAAATAACTTCACCTGTTAATAGTTTTTATTTGAAAAAAAAAATTATCGAGTGGTAGTTTTATACTTCCTGTGGTAGCATCTGTTCTAATACTGTTTAAGGTAGTTACCTAAACTTCTGTCAGCTAGAGAATTTTTTTTTATCCTGAAATGTCTGTCTTGGTCAGACTTTATATTAAAATTGCAAGTGTACATTATCATTGAGTAGATTGTTAACCATGATTTGAATTTTTAATTTAGAATATAAATGTTCACGAATATATGTATCTTTTCCTTAAAAATTTAGCTGCCTAGCTGACAGCAGCTGTTGCAGAAACTTGGGATAGCATATGTGTATGTTAAGATACATTTTCTAGATGATTTTTTTGCGTCACTGTCAGTCAAGACCAGAAATAAGTTTGGTTTGTAAATGTTTTCAAAAGATGAAAATTAATTTGCTTTCTTGATGACACTTTAACCTGATCAGTCAGTTTACACATATTATATTATTTACATTGTTTTGTTCCTTAAGGATGGCCTCCTGGGATTTTGATGAGCTGTGAGTCCTGACAAATGCAGGTGTTATTTTTGTTACATTACTTCCCCTTGCTCTACTTTCAGTTTCACTTTGAAATTTGTGCATGCTTTGTTTTAGTTGTAGTGGCTTCTTTTATTTGGTTCTTTTTCTTTACTACATTTTTATGTTTGATGTTGTCTTTTCTTGAAAAGCTTTTTTTGTAGAAACAGGTGTGTATTTAAGTGGCTGACAGTTTTAACATTTTTGTGCTATTTATAACACAAGCAGATGCAGTCTTTATCACATTAGATACAGATACAGATTTGTGTGTATAGTTTTTTTATGCCCAGGCGATGACATGTCAGGGGCATTAAGTTTTACTCATGTCTGTCCGTCCGTCTGTCCGTCCGTATGTTTGTACAAATTTCCATCAAGCTTTTGTCATAAACTGTTCATGAGAACAATTAAATTTGGCAGCGTGGTTCAGTACAAGTTGTACGTCCTAATTACTTTCAGACCTTTCGGACAACTACTTCCTGTTTGGGACTCCATTTAGCGGGGGCATCTGTGTCCCATGGACACATTCTTTGATTTTTTTCAACTGGTGATTCTCCAGTTTGGAAACAATGTACTGGTGACACTATGAGTATTTTATGCAACTCTTAAGAATAATTTGAAGCATGTTACAACAAAGTGAGTTAATAGCATTGGGGAAGAATCATTGAACAGCATGCTCTGATACTTGCAGTGATCATGTGATATGTGCAGGGTTCTTTGGTATTCAGACTGTCTACAATATGTACTATTATTTCTTTTTGTAGTTACAAAGATATTTAGGTTTATTTGCTGCTGATTTTAACAATTCAACTGTAATTTAGAAATATAACAATGGTCTATTTGCTTTTATAAAAAAAAATCTGTTGCATTTTTCACAATAGGCCATGAAAAATTCAAGACATACCGGTAATATCAGCCATTGTTAACACTAGGTATGGAAGTACCATATTACTGGTATATAACTTGGAGTATATGTTTACCACAAATGGTTCAGAGTAATAATGGACTATTGGACTATTTATTGTGCTCTAAATGTTGTACATTATATACTACAGAGTTTATTCTGATTATCTATACTATGTATTACTGTGTAAGAAACTTTTTTAATTAATTTATCTAAAATTGCTGTTCAGTTTCCCTTCCAATACATTATTTTCTATATAATTTTTAATTTTCCAATTGAACATTATTCCATTACATTTCACAGCTATGAGCTATTTCTGAATTTTTAGAAATCGTTAATTTTGTGTTCTATTTTTATCCCAAATCAAGTTGACATTACAATCCACATCACATGTGAGCTATTTTTAGCACATTTAAGTTAAACATTGAACTTACACTTTTCCAGTTATAAATAAGAAAAAAATACAATCATGTAATAAAATATGATATTAATGAAAACAAAATTCTTGATTGTTTATTGTATGACAGTACAATATTTTTGTCTGGGTATAATTTTAACATATTGACATTCAATACACCTGTCATTGTCAATGGAAAAACCTGAGTTTATATTTAGAACCGAGGGAGATTAAGGATCAATATAGATATTGTTTTCACACTCCATAATAATATTTTATGCTTCCTGAGAAACCATATACACTTTCATTTTGTCGGCTTTTAAATATTAAAATTTAGTTGTAAAGTAAATGAATTAAAACTCCCAGCATCAGTGTTTTGTTCTGGTATTGCAATGTACCAATAAGTTGGATTCTTACTCTTTAGCAGCCATTGTTGTTTGGTGTTTTTATAATGACTGTTATGTCTGTTTACAGTGGAGAGACACAACCTTTAGCTGGCAGTCCTGATGATTATGACAAAGGTCCCTTAGAGAGTGATAAAGATAGTTTGGAAGAATATGGAGACCCGGATCCTAGTCGCTTTAATGAGGATGGATCATTCATTGGACAGTATGGTGCAGAAAAAATGACTGCTTCTGAAGTTGCTGCCCCTTCAGCCATGCATACATTTGTCTAGTATAGATTCTCATTTTAGGCATAATTCATATAAAATTGGTGACAACTCATCAGAAATATATTATTTGTGTTGTTGTGGTGATATTATTTTTCAATATGGCCGAACTTTTGTGTGAAGTGGCATAGTATGTAATATTCATGCTTTAAAATGAAAATGTCTATGTAGCTGTGTGCATTGAGTTACATTCCGTAGTGCTATTTTTCCAGTAATATGACTATAGATGTACATTCCAAGTCAAATTTGGGGACCATATGTTCTTATCCCAGTGAAGTTAAAGGTTGTGTCTATCACAGGATTCGTCTGTTGACATTCAGCCATTAAAATTGCTATGGAGACATATATGCACAAAGTGCTTCAATAGATATTATTAATGAACAATCAGCACATTTAAGCATTTGAATATGTATGTTATTGTTACAATTTTAATTGTTCTATAACAATAATTATAAATATAATGTAAACAAACACTTGATATGTTATATTAGTGTGTACTGTTTGTACAATTGTATTGATTGGTTAAATAGGATGTAAACAAACACATGCAATAGATTTTCCCACCTTTAATATTTTGTTTATTTGCCAAATTATTTTTATTTGGTTTCTTAATGTTTTACTGTGTATGATAATGCATCAACTTTACTCCTATCATTCATTGCACTGCTTTGTTGCAAGTATTCTTGCTAGTTGTAGACCATTTTCAAACATAAAAATCTCCATCCTACCATAACAGATTTCTATATGTATTTTTCATGGCATTTGTCTCTATTTTTATACACTTAGGATGTGATCCTAAGTTGACCCTCGTGAAAGTCATCCTGATTGTCACCTCCCCACTATGGAAGCAAATAATAAAGCCCAGTTTCCATGGCAACCATGAAGACATCATTAGTAATGGCCAGTTGCATAAATTAAATAAAATGTTCCATACTAGTCACAGATAAAATCAAAGATGTGTGTCTTGCACTTAACATTATAAAAATGTACCATACTAGTCATATTGGACTACTGCAGATATTTATTTATTTTGTTAAATGGGACTAGCCTGTTATATTATCAGTATAATGCCCTGCTTGTCATCATGAAATGTTTTATCCATTGGTTAGTGTTAGTTGTGGCTTGTTTACCAAGGTGTTTGCCTTTGTACTGTTTTGCCTGTTTGTACGAGTTGGTTGAGATGTAAATGCTTTATGCTTTTTATATGTGAATGTTACCAATGTTAAATGGTGTTATATCATGTACCTAGATCTGTAGTCCGTTAATTTTTTATTTAATTTTTTCCTATGCACTTTATACTAACTATTTATTGTACTAGTAGAGAGCATTTTGGTTCCTGAAAAACTTCCATGTCCACAACTGACCTAAAGGAGATCTCTTTCAAAAGTAATGGTGGTGAATCTACTGCATTTTTTTTTAAACTTGGAAAGAGAGCATTACTATTATCTTATGTGAACGAACACCAACCCAACGAAAATCAGTCAAATTTATGTTCTTTACAGTTGATGGTCTATATGAACTTCACTTATGTCTGGCTGAATCATAGAATCATGTGAATACACCATGTTGACTTTTTTACTTGTTGACGATCTGCATTGTTTATGTTTTGTGTAAATTATATAAGTATAATGGTTGTTAATTTTTTTTTTATCCAATTTTATTTCACAAATGTGCTAATTATTTACACAGTAATAAAGTCTGCTAGAATTGGAATAACTTAAGGTTTAGTATTGGACCAAGTGTCTCAAATTAGTTAATTATTAATAAAAAAAGTTAAGTTTCTAAAATTGAAACCAATGTAAGCATGTATGTATTGCTGTGTATTAACTGTCCACCAAATGACTACATTAGAGCATAACAGTAGAGTGCAATTTAAAGTGTTTTTAATGATAAGACTTTGTTGTTACCTTACCCATGATATTACTGTTGGTATGAACAATAAATGGTGCCATGTTTACTTTGATCAAATTTTATTATTTGATTATTTTACATTTTAGTTCGTTGCAACACATGTAGGTTTTCTATAGTGTGTATATTTTTTATTATTTAGTTATTATTTATATTTTCAAGTCCCAATTTATTTTCTGTGAGCTTTTACAATGTTGTGTTATTGCATGGTGTGGTCACACATAGTGGCATCGACACTTCAGTGTTGGTTATTTTTAGATCTGAAAATATTGCCCAAAGGTACACTTATTTTTCTCAACATTTATTTTTTGGTGGATAAAATCTCATTTTACAACATAATATTTATCACAATCATTGATGATTGCTTCTTATTGGGTATGCATTTTCCATTTGTCAGTCTAAAAGCATTTTGATATAAATGTAATACTCTGATAAAGGGTAGCTGATGTTTTCTTAGGAATGTGCTATTATTTGGGTACATTAACATGATTGTGAATACAAAGACAATTTCTGGATAGAATATCAGTCATTACCCTAACACACTTATGACTTGGATTGAAAGACAACAGAAACATTTTGTATGACACACCATGTTAGTAATCAGTTTTATTGTTTTTTCGTTGTTTTTGCTAACTGCTGTATACAATGCAATATACATGTTTATTTATTTTGTAATGTCACATGATCATCAGCTGTATACACGTTGCCAATTATAAGTGTCCGGCTTTATGTTTTGCATCTATTATGAATACTATATAAGCTTCAGCTTGGAGTGAAGCAACTGCAAGGATGTTTCTGAATGAACACAGATATTTTTCAAATTTAAAAACAATAGTTTGTTGACAAAATAATTTGTTTAACAATAGATTAAGTAGACAGTTATCCACTAGTTCTTACCCATAATTTTTCAGATGATTTGCTCAGGGTTATAAATATTTCTTTTCTCAGGCTGCATTGTTTGAATAAATTCTAATTTTATTATTGATTTGTTAAGACAAGAAAGTTTTATATTGTTAGGTTGGTATTCTAAAATATTTTTGCTATTGTGTATGATATTAGGAGTGGCAACTAGATTAACCAAATACTACTACTTTAGTTTTGTAGAATATATTTTGCACTTACCTCTGGAATACATAACAAGTGATATCCCTAAATACATAGGAGGTCACAGTGGTTAAAATTTATTTACATTTTAAGTCAATTTATGAATCTTATGAACTGCATTTACTTTAGAACTGTAATCAGTTGAACGCATTCAGGTCAGATCTTATAACACATCACTGGTGTTTAAGTTACTACATTAAAGAATGTTGTCATTTTACTTCTCTTTAGAAATAAGAAATTAAAATCTCAAAGTTTTCATCCAAAAAAGTCACTATGAAGCTGACAACCAATCAAAATCTACATTAAACACATGAGTAGTTTTTTTTTTGTTGATAGTTACTGTACATGTATAAATCATGAATATATGTTTTACATGCATTTTATTTGTATTGTTTGATGTATTTTAAAATTCAATAAACAGTTTTAAATTATATGTTTCATCAGACAGTTTCTGCATTTCATAAGGCTTGGATAGCAAATTAGAATATTACCTCATCTGTCAGTCAGTTTTAGGTTGTTCTTATTTTAAAATGAGGAATCTGCACAGCACTGCACAAAAGCAATGTGTACTAAATTATGAGATATACTTTTAGAAAACTCTTTAAAATGTTTTAATCAACCAGTAAGTCGTTTTACAAATCGTAGAAGAAATCAAACCACACAAATTTAAATGTAAAAAAAGTTACTTGTTATATTCCTTTCAGTCCATCTGCATTATATGCCGATTTTGATTGGACAATGTGAATAATTTCATTGACATTGGATGTGAATGCACGAGCATTAAAATAAAGATTCCCATAATGTATTTGTATTTGGCACCAATTTCGTTATTTAATAGTCACAAATAAGAGTTTACTGGCTCCGCCATATGTGTCGGTGTAAAACTTCATTTGGAACCATCAAATTGCCAATTGATGCCGGCAATTTATACAATACAGTTACCTACTATAGGTATGTAGTCTCTATGAAGATTTACATTAAATTTTGTCTGTAAAGTGTGCTTAACAGATGTATTTTGGTTTCATTTGACAATCAGCTAGTAATTAAAATCTGCTTTAAAGTTTCATTATATGTCCTACAAAATGGATTACTTGACAATTATCCATCAATCTGATCTAAAAGTAGAGCCTTTTATTACTCAAGAATTTTTGGCAAAAACAGCTGTTCACCAAACATAAAGACTAGAACGAAAGATGTTCACAAAACATTCCAGTTCAGTTGCCTTAAACAACATTTGGTTATCAAAAATTCCAGCTGTAGTGGCTAAAACAGCTGTTTACAAAACATTCCAGCTGTAGTGGCTAAACACATCTGCTTACCAAACATTCCAGACTGTCGAAAACAGCTGTTTACCAAGCATTAAAATTGCAGTTGCTAAACACAGCTGTTTACCAAACATTAAAGTTGTAGTGGCTACATCTGTTTAATAAACATAACAATTACTGTGGCTAAAATGGCTGTTCACTGAACACTTGTTTAGTTGCTAAAACAAGTTGTTCACCAAACATTCCAGATCAGTTTCTAAAGCAACAGCTGTTTAATAAACATTCTAGTTTTAAGAGTCTTAACAGCAGTTCACCAAACATTCAAATTTAGTTGTGAAAATAAGCATTTCTGTGAACAATAGTGGCCATTTTGAATTTTTAATGAGCATAAGAACACACTTTGTCGAGACCTACCCCAATAAAAACTGGATGTTACGATATACTGGTAGCTGAAAAAATAGTAGTTTCAAATGGTTGATACAATAAACTTTTGGAAAACTCCCTGAGGTTGCCATTCAGTGAACATTGTGACTAAAGTTTGTTTCTAATGGCTAACTGCTTTCAAGGAAGATTAGAATGTAGAAGTTTACTAATAATGACGACAAACAAAAAGTGATAATACATTACAAGGCAGTCAGTTGGAGAACTTGGCTTTGATGAACTTGTTACACAGTTTATTTCCTGAACAAAACGTCCTGTTTTGATTATATGTATATGTTTGCTGTATATGTTTTTCTATCTGGGATGTTCACTATCTACCATGACAAGGACAGAAAACGACCACATTACAAATACAAATTGTTTATTGTAAATTACATGATATGTACAACTAACTAGGTTATAAAAAATAGGTATAAAGTGATATGTTTCTTGGAATGTACATGTTATATACAATGATCCAGATCTCTCAGATGTATAACACAACCATAAGAATAGACTACAACTAAATTGAAATTTACAAAAATGGTATAAATCTGAAATGGATAAGCACTTATAATAATTCTTTACATTTTAATGAAAATGAAACAGAAAAATAGCTCTTGATTTGCTTGCATCATAAAGTACATTAGCAGGTGTATTCTCAGATTAACGCAAAAAATTGACACAAAAAGTATTTAATTTTCTAGACACTTATGATTGATTGATTGATGTTTAACGTCCAATAAATTTTTATACAGAAAATCCAAGATAATAAACAAATTATAATGAACATTGGTTAAAAATCAAAAATGTATTACTATAACTCATTTTGTAAGCATAATTCAAAAATCCACAATGATTTTGTTACAATTTAAGACCACTGAATCGTATGACATTCATCTCAATCACAAAATTTATATACATATACATATTTAATGGGAATTCTAAATGTTAATAAAATTTACACAATGTAACAAAAGTCTAAATATGATATTAGGAGATTCATAAGAAGAGAAAATAAACAATAGATATTCTGAACATAAAAAGTAAAATATCATATTGCAATTCCAAGAGTTAGTAAAATCTCCAGATCAGAGAGTATTGTCTGATATATTCACAAATCATTCTGAAATAATCTCATAGAAAGAAGAGTATGGTAGAAAAGTTCAGTTTTTAAAATCTCATCCTTATATAGAATTGTATAATATTTACGAAATCTCAAGGTACATAAATGATTATAAATAGATAAAAACTGTACACATTGTGACAGATCTCCAAGACTTATATGAGAATGTTGTTTATATTTATAAATAATTAATAAGTACTTGTGACTGTTTTTAGTTTAGAGTAAGCATAACGCATTACAGTCAATTGTATTATACAAATATCAGATGTCGAGTATCAGCTCAGATAATATTATGCTTCAGACGGAATATTACTAAAGTTGAGAAAAAACCAGCAGACGACACACACAGCTGTAGATGTTATATGGCACAAAAAATATTCTTGATTTTTACTTTTCTAAATGTTATTAGATTAAATATGATCAGAACAAATAAGGGAAAATTTTTTTTATCTGAAATACATAATAATTTTATAATGTAATGAAATTATTTTCTTTGTTTTTTAAGTCAAACTTCCCTTTATAGAAAAGAATAGCAATATTACCCAAAAAGATCATTGTTAAACAAATACTTCAGGAATGTTCTGATATAATGAAATACCTTATAACACAAACACACCAATACATTTTCATTTCTTTTAAAATCTATCAACATAACAAGAAAACATTTTAATATATATTGTACAAAAAATCTCTTGTATATTTTGTAACAATAATGAGTCTGTAGTTCTGTGTCCTATATTAAATGAATAATTTTATAAATTTTAGTTGTAAATAAACTGCATGACGTCTACTGCCAAATATAAAATATACAGTCTAATGAATGAAAATGTTAGTTTCAAACTAAATGATAATATTCACAGTATATCAAATAAAATGATTATAAAAATCTTAAAATGAGAAAATAATACAATAAAATCATGTTTTCCTCAAAAAATGATCAACTAATATTATATCGATATGCTGTTTACACAAAGCTAGACATTCCAGGAGTGGAAGGCGTTGCTGGTTTAGTTTCAATGGGATATCCATCCTTATCAAACTTGGCTGGTTCTCGTAAGTCTACTTCACCACTCATTGGTCGATTTCTTTCATAACTAGGAGTCCTATCATAGTCTGGACGACGTGAGTAAGGTTCATAGTCCCCATCATGACCCTCGGCATACTGATCTCTGTCGCTACGATCGCTGAGTCGCCTCTTATCATCATCATATCTGTCATCATCATCATCATGTCTTCTATCGTAATCATCATCATGTCTTCTATCATAATCATCATCGTCTCTTCTATCGTAATCATCATCATCATAACGTCTGTCATAATCGTCATCATGTCTTCTATCATAATCATCATAACGATCATCGTAACCTTTCTTTTCGTCAGGATATCTGTCATCATCGTCACGGTAACCTCTGTTGTAATCTTTTTCATCGTCATGGTCTTTGTATTCTCGTTCACTGTAAGTATAATTGTCGTATCCTTTGTTCAATGAATCTGAACTCTTACGGACAATGTCCTGAGTACTGGAAAATAATATATAATGAATCTTAGCTGAGAGATGAATAGTTAGTAAGCTAGAAAGTGCAAAACATGCAAAATGAGGTATGGCAATTGTAATGTTATCATTCTTAAAAATTTGTCAACAAATATGAAAAATAAAAAAGACTAAATATTAACTATATAATGTCCTTTGTACATAACATATAGTGTGTCAAAATGTAAAGAAAAAAAGTTTAAATTAAAAGTGTTTAAGTATACTTTTTTTTAATTCATGACTTCCCAAACAAAATAATCATCCTTCATTATTTGTTAATTAAGGTCAAATCCAATTTGATCTTATTTATTAACAAAACACAGAATCGAACAAAGGGTAAGACTAATAAATTTATCACATCTGAAACAATTAAAAATGCCAAAGAAAAACAAATGTATAAAACCTAGTACCATAGATGTATAGGTAGAGTAGAAAGAACCTAGACTTTTGGATAGTACCATATATGTACATATACTGGACAGAACCTAGACTTTTGGATAGTACCATATATGTACATATACTGGAAAGAACCTAGACTTTTGGATCGTACCATATATGTACAGATATACTGGACAGAACCTAGACTTTTGGATCGTACCATATATGTACATACACTGGACAGAACCTAGACTTTTGGATCGTACCATATATGTACATATACTGGACAGAACCTAGACTTTTGGATTGTACCATATATGTACATATACTGGAAAGAACCTAGACTTTTGGATTGTACCATATATGTACAGATATACTGGACAGAACCTAGACTTTTGGATCGTACCATACATGTACATACACTGGACAGAACCTAGACTTTTGGATCGTACCATATATGTACATATACTGGAAAGAACCTAGACTTTTGGATAGTACCATACATGTACATACACTGGACAGAACCTAGACTTTTGGATCGTACCATATATGTACATATACTGGAAAGAACCTAGACTTTTGGATTGTACCATATTTGTACAGATATACTGGACAGAACCTAGACTTTTGGATCATACCATACATGTACATACACTGGACAGAACCTAGACTTTTGGATCGTACCATATATGTATATATACTGGACAGAACCTAGACTTTTGGATCGTACCTTATATGTACATATACTGGAAAGAACCTAGACTTTTGGATAGTACCATACATGTACAGGTAGAGTAGAAAGAGCCTAGACTTTTTTTGGATCGTACCATATATGTACAGATATATTGGACAAAACCTAAATAAACCTAAATTATTAAAGTATACATTGTACAGTACACTTTTAAGGAACACAAAATTTGTGTACAAATATGAAGAATTTTACAGAAACCTGTTAAAACTGATCCTGAAATAGCACAACAAAATATTAACAACAGATAAACAAAGCATGTGAACAGTATTAGTAACTATTTCTACTCTACCTATTAGGTGTTAGTAAAAGTCTCACTTTAGTTCAGTATCTAATTTGCATACAAATCTCATTTCATTTAAAACAGGCTGTTTTTGGAAGACACTGACATGACCGTAATGGTGACCATACATACAACATAAACAATCACGGCTTCATAACTGTTTAAATGTTTAATTTATAAATATTCGTCATACTTGAAACAATAACATTACAACTGCCAGAGATGAAATTCTAAAAAGCATTAGTATAAAGCAGTGAGCTAAAGACACAAAAATAGGGTGTCCTTATATTTGCAGAAAAAGTAGTGTCCCTTTGCATAGATGTGCTCTGATATATGGAGAAAAAGAAGTGTCCATTTATACACAGAAAAGGGGTGTCCAGTTATACACAGAAAAGGGACTGTCCTTTTATACAGACAGTGATTTGTAAAGTAGTTAAAAAACTTGTGGTAGACTTTAATTCCAGATCCCATTTTCTCAAATGCTGAGATTTAAAGTTTCCCATTTTGATGGAAGAAGACACAAGGAAATAAAGTGCAATGATGCAAATAATGACTATTTAAATTGAATCAGAGGCTTCTGAGTGCCTGTATCTCACACCAGATTAAGGTAAATTAAAAACACATTACCCAATGTTTAGGCTGAATTTAACTGCCGTTATAATCCGAAGTTAGTTTTTTTATTTGTCAGATTAATGGCAAAATTCAGTCCTATTGCTCGTAAATGAAGCAAATAAAAAATTCTAACTTCAGTCTATTTATACAAAATTCAAACATAAAATTCATCTTCTTTACGTTATTAAAGCTTCAGACATTGTGAAACTAATTGGGAAACAATTTTTATTGAAGAAATTTCTTTTTTTTGGTCTTTAAAGATGCACATGGAAAATGCAATTATCTGTTTTCCGTATATGGATAATGTGACCTAATTTTGTTGTAAACGTGCTAATTTGCATACTATATCAACCATTCCATAGTAAGAATCCAGTAATTTACATATGTAATACCCAAGATGCAACACATTTTTATTTTGCTCAGTGGTCTCAGAGAAGATCAAAGTGTAAAAGTGTATAGCTGGGTATTAATGTCAATATTATGATTCCTGTAAGAAAATCACACTTTTTATCTGCTATCAGTTTATGTGCAGTGATGATAACAAGGGGAGTAACTCAAGGCAGTGCTACTACAAGATTATGATGGATGAAATGTTACCATGTTATAATAGAACAAGGTTATTTTCAGTAATAAAATTTATAAATGTCTGGAAACAACTGAAATAAGGACAGTCTTAGCTATATACAATCATAGGACATTTTGTGCAGAGTAACCAAGATTATTATAGAAAAACCACTTGAGTGTTGGAGAAAATCTCCACATGTTATCATATGTCAGCTGTACATATTAGTTTTCTATTATAACAATTGAGATATCATTGAACGTTTTTAATACTGTATAGTTGATTTGGTATCGGGGAACATCCCCCCTAGCAAGAAAGCTGTATTTTCATTGCATTGCTAACAAGATGACTGCATACTGTGAGATTCAAATGCGTATGTTTAGTAATTTAACAAATGAATTTCAGGCAGTATTTTTCACCAACAATTTAGTTGCACATAAAGTTTCTCTGATAACAAAGATTGCAATAAATTTAACATTCATATTGAGATGTTTTCGTAGAAACTACCAGTTTTTATGCATTTTAAGGTTATGAAATGAAGGAACTGTCCTAAATGCTTAACATGCACTTTTTAGTTCTATTATAATAAGGCAACAAGGACACAAATAAGCAGTGAAGTGATGAATCCTCCAGTAGTTCTCAGTGACCAATATAACAATTAACTATAGTATAGACTTGCCACAAGTCCCTTTGTAAATTTTTTAGGTTTATGTACTATAAGAGCATGCAGTCTACTGTCTATACGTTTGTACATATACTACCAAGGTGTGGCACCAATGCATGATGTGTTATGTGTTAAACTTTTATAACAGGAATAGAGGAATCGTTTACATGGATCAGACAGGAACTTGTAGCAAGTCTAACAATTAATCTGCATTATTCATTTCTACCTTGTTGTTATACAGCATGTTATCAATTGACAAAATAGAAAACAATAATTCTGTATTATGTATGAGCTCACTTCTATAAATATATTGCAATAGTAACATATAACAAAACAGAAACAGCATGCTTTGATCAATGTACCTTATTATGAAGTTGTAACTAGACCAGGTACTTGGTCTTCAATCTCAAAGTCATGATATAGCTGAAAAATAGCTGAAAGTGGCATAAAACTTCCTTAAATGCAAATCATTTCAGTACAAGAAAATTAATTTACTATGTACTTAAGATCTTGGTTAAGTCATGATCTTATGATGAAGCAGTATATACAGAGAACAGCTGATGATATAACACCATGTATGTATATGTAGGATCCAAATAACAACTAGCCTGCATGCTTTCAAATCAAGAAACCCTGTTTCCATTATCTAATGCTGCAACTAAGCATAGGGTGTCTTTCCTGTCGATAGTATAAAAAGGGCACTTCATTATGAAATGCTTAAATTATCAAACTAAGAATCCAGCGTTACTATTAATTACATGACGACTTAAAGTAAAAATTAAAAGTAAAGTTTGTTAGGGAGAATATGTCAGAAAAGACACCCTGCATGAGCAGGCAAAAACCCAAAAGCAAAGCCTCTAGCCGATCTAAGGCAGTTGGTAACCTTGTAGAACCCTGTCTCTGTGGAGCATATTTAATGTCCCTGAAATCACCAAAAAACCAAAAATAGAAGGAAGAAGTAAATATTAAGCTGTCTACTTATCTCTCAGATAATTTTCTTAAATCTTACCTATAGTTCCTTTTTCACAAATAATTTTGCATAACAAATACAAATAAATATTTAAACATTATTGTTAAAAACTTTTTTTACTGGGACTATATTTTTTCTCAGTACTTGGAATATTTGTATAAGAATTCCTTTAACAGGTTTTGACATAAAACACTATAATATTTCAAATATTTTGAAGCAGACGTGGTGACTGGAATAAATAACAAAATACTGTTCATAAATTCCAAATACAACAGGTGGTAACAGCAGGTCAGTGGAATGAGACTTTTTTTTAGCAAAGTAAAACATTTAATAGTGAGATAGCTATACAAGATCAGACCAGCTTTTATTCCATTCATTTTTTCATTTGAGTTTTTATAGTGTCCTTATATTTTTTTTCAAAAACTTTAACAACTCAGCATCCATTAAATGGAGAACCAATGTCAGCTAGGCATTATGGCTGAGAGGAACAATGTCTGCTCTGCACCATGCCTGAGAGGAACAATGTCTGCTTGGCACTTTGTCTTGGAGGAACAATGTTTGCTTGGCACTATGTCTGAGAGGAACAATGTCTGCTTGGAACTATGTCTGAGAGGAACAATGTCTGCTTGGCACTGTGTCTGAGAGGAACAATGTCTGCTTGGCACTTTGTCTGAAAGGAAAAATGTCTGCTTGGCACTTTGTCTGAGAGGAACAATGTCTGCTTGGCACTATGTCTGAGAGGTGTCTGCTTGGCACTATGTCTTACAGGAACAATGTCTGCTTGGCACTATGTATGAGAGGAACAAAGTCTGCTTGGCACTTTGTCTGAGAGGAACAATGTCTGCTTGGCACTATGTCTGAGAGGAACAATGTCTGCTTGGCACTATGTCTGAGAGGAACAATGTCTGCTTGGCACTTTGTCCGAGAGGAACAATGTCTGCTTGGCACTTTGTCTGAGAGGAACAATGTCTGCTTGTCACTATATCTGAGAGGTGTCTAATTGGCACTATGTCTGAGAGGAATAATGTTTGCTTGGCACTTTGTCTGAGAGGAACAATGTCTGCTTGGCACTATGTATGAGAGGAACAAAGTCTGCTTGGCACTTTGTCCGAAAGGAACAATGTCTGCTTGGCACTTTGTCTGAGAGGAACAATGTCTGCTTGGCACTTTGTCTTGGAGGAACAATGTTTGCTTGGCACTATGTCTGAGAGGAACAATGTCTGCTTGGAACTATGTCTGAGAGGAACAATGTCTGCTTGGCACTGTGTCTGAGAGGAACAATGTCTGCTTGGCACTTTGTCTGAAAGGAAAAATGTCTGCTTGGCACTTTGTCTGAGAGGAACAATGTCTGCTTGGCACTATGTCTGAGAGGTGTCTGCTTGGCACTATGTCTTACAGGAACAATGTCTGCTTGGCACTATGTATGAGAGGAACAAAGTCTGCTTGGCACTTTGTCCGAGAGGAACAATGTCTGCTTGGCACTTTGCCTGAGAGGAACAATGTCTGCTTGTCACTATATCTGAGAGGTGTCTAATTGGCACTATGTCTGAGAGGAATAATGTTTGCTTGGCACTTTGTCTGAGAGGAACAATGTCTGCTTGGCACTATGTATGAGAGGAACAAAGTCTGCTTGGCACTTTGTCCGAAAGGAACAATGTCTGCTTGGCACTTTGTCTGAGAGGAACAATGTCTGCTTGGCACTATGTCTGAGAGGAACAATGTCTGCTTGGCACTATGTATGAGAGGAACAAAGTCTGCTTGGCACTTTGTCCGAGAGGAACAATGTCTGCTTGGCACTATGTCTGAGAGGTGTCTGCTTGGCACTATGTCTGAGAGGAATAATGTTTGCTTGGCACTTTGTCTGAGAGGAACAATGTCTGCTTGGCACTATGTATGAGAGGAACAAAGTCTGCTTGGCACTATGTATGAGAGGAACAATGTCTGCTTGGCACTATGTCTGAGAGGAACAATGTCTGCTTGGCACTTTGTCCGAGAGGAACAAAGTTTGCTTGGCACTTTGTCCAAGAGGAACAATGTCTGCTTGGCACTTTGTCTGAGAGGAACAATGTCTGCTTGGCACTATGTATGAGAGGAACACTGTCTGCTTGGCACTTTGTCTGAGAGGAAAAATGTCTGCTTGGCACTTTGTCCCAGAGGAACAATGTCTGCTTGGCACTATGTCTGAGAGGAACAATGTCTGCTTGGCACTTTGTCTGAGAGGAAAAATGTCTGCTTGGCACTTTGTCCCAGAGGAACAATGTCTGCTTGGCACTATGTCTGAGAGGAACAATGTCTGCTTGGCACTTTGTCTTAGAGGAACAATGTCTGCTTGGCACTGTCTGAGAGGAACAATGTTTGCTTGGCACTATGTTTTACAGGAACAATGTCTGCTTGGCACTATTTATGAGAGGAACAAAGTCTGCTTGGCACTTCATTTGAGAAGAACAATGTCTGCTTGAAACTATGTCTGAGAGAAACAATGTCTGCTTGGCACTTTGTCTGAGAGGAAAAATGTCTGCTTGGCACTTTGTCTTGGAGGAACAATGTCTGCTTACCACTTTGTCCGAGAGGAACAAAGTCTGCTTGGCACTTCATCTGAGAAGAACAATGTCTGCTTGACACTATGTCTGAGTGAAACAATGTCTGCTTGGCACTTTGTCCGAGAGGAAAAATGTCTGCTTGGCACTTTGTCTTGGAGGAACAATGTCTGCTTACCACTTTGTCTGAGAGGAAAAATGTCTGCTTGGCACTATGTATGAGAGGAACAAAGTCTGCTTGACACTTCATCTGAGAGGAACAATGTCTGCTTGGCACTATGTCTGAGAGGAACAATGTCTGCTTGGCACTTCATCTGAGAAGAGCAATGTCTGCTTAGCACTATGTCCGAGAGGAACAAAGTCTGCTTGGCAGTTATCTGAGAAGAACAATGTCTGCTTGACACTATGTCTGAGTGAAACAATGTCTGCTTGGCACTTTGTCCGAGAGGAAAAATGTCTGCTTGGCACTTTGTCTTGGAGTAACAATGTCTGCTTACCACTTTGTCTGAGAGGAACAATGTCTGCTTGGCACTATGTCTGAGAGGAACAATGTCTGCTTGGCACTTCATCTGAGAAGAGCAATGTCTGCTTAGCACTATGTCTGAGAGGAACAATGTCTGCTTGGCAATATGTCTGAGAGGAACAATGTTATCTTGGCAATATGTCTGAGAGGAACAATGTCTGCTTGGCACTTTGTCTTAGAGGAACAATGTCTGCTTGGCACTATGTCTGAGAAGAACAATGTTGGCATGGCACTATGTCCAAGACACAACACTTGGCACTTTGTCCGAGAGGAAAAATGTCTGCTTGAAACTATTTCTAAGTGAAACAATGTCTGCTTGAAACTATTTCTGAGAGGAACAATATATGCTTGGCACTTTGTCTGAGAAGAACAATGTTGGCATGGCACTATGTCTGAGGAACAATGTCTGCTTAGCACTATGTCTGAGAGGAACAATGTCTGCTTGGCACTTTGCCTGAGAGGAACAATGTTATCTTGGCAATATGTCTGAGAGGAACAATGTCTGCTTGGCACTTTGTCTTAGAGGAACAATGTCTGCTTGGCACTATGTCTGAGAAGAACAATGTTGGCATGGCACTATGTCCAAGACACAACACTTGGCACTTTGTCCGAGAGGAAAAATGTCTGCTTGAAACTATTTCTGAGTGAAACAATGTCTGCTTGAAACTATTTCTGAGAGGAACAATATATGCTTGGCACTTTGTCTGAGAAGAACAATGTTGGCATGGCACTATGTCCAAGACACAACACTTGGCACTTTGTCCGAGAGGAAAAATGTCTGCTTGAAACTATTTCTGAGTGAAACAATGTCTGCTTGAAACTATTTCTGAGAGGAACAATATATGCTTGGCACTTTGTCTGAGAAGAACAATGTTGGCATGGCACTATGTCTGAGGAACAATGTCTGCCTGGCACTATGTCGGAGAGGAACAATGTCTGATTGGCACTATGTCGGAGAGGAACAATGTCTGCATGGCACAATGTCGGAGAGGAACAATGTTTGCTTGGCACTTTGTCTAAGAGGAACAATGTCTGCTTGGCAATATGTCTGAGAGGAACAATGTCTGCTTGGCACTTTGTCTTAGAGGAACAATGTCTGCTTGGCACTTTGTCTGAAAGGAAAAATGTCTGCTTGGCACTTTGTCTGAGAGGAACAATGTCTGCTTGGCACTATATCTGAGAGGTGTCTGCTTGGCACTATGTCTTACAGGAACAATGTCTGCTTGGCACTATGTATGAGAGGAACAAAGTCTGCTTGAAACTATTTCTGAGAGGAACAATATATGCTTGGCACTTTGTCTGAGAAGAACAATGTTGGCATGGCACTATGTCTGAGGAACAATGTCTGCCTGGCACTATGTTGGAGAGGAACAATGTCTGATTGGCACTATGTCGGAGAGGAACAATGTCTGCATGGCACAATGTCGGAGAGGAACAATGTTTGCTTGGCACTTTGTCTAAGAGGAACAATGTCTGCTTGGCAATATGTCTGAGAGGAACAATGTCTGCTTGGCACTTTGTCTTAGAGGAACAATGTCTGCTTGGCACTATGTCTGAGAAGAACAATGTTGGCATGGCACTATGTCCGAGACACAACATGTCGTCTGGGTGTGCTGGTCTTTAGAATACTGACAATACTGCATATTCTTTGATGTAAATTTAGCTAGTTTCAATAATATGGCATCATCTTATTTAACCAAATAATGAAAATATTGAAAGCTGGACTAGACTATTGGCTGTGGACATGGGTCTTACAAAGGCCTGATGTAACTTTACAGATCTTGACTTGATGAACAAACAATTTAACTAGTATACATATAATTGGATTGATGAACAAACAATTTAACTAGTATACTTATAATTGGAAATTAATTAAATCTGATAATAGACCAGAAAGACGACGTCTACAGCCTGTATAGCTTTAAATAGTTATTATCACTCTGTGGTCCTAAAGGTTACACTTGGTAGATATACACAAGGACCAAATAGCAGAACAAATTATGGTTGCAGCATATCCTTGCTTTTCATTGGCTCTAATAAATCCATTAAATATTCAACTTCATGTGTCATATATCAATTAACTTATCAAGTTAGTATCAAACCTCCCTGACTTAGTATTCATAAAGCCAATTGTACAGACAAAATCAAAGCTGTCGATTCAAGTTGTTTGAAATTCATGACAATATTGTTAGCAATATTATTATAAGTTAATTTATAGCAGTTTTTAGCGGACATAACTCTGGTAAACACGCTTATATCTGAACAAGTAAACATCCATGAATTTACAGCATTAACTTTTAACATAAAAAGAAAGTTATTTTTTGGCATATTGAAGAAACATATATGTAACTCTAGAATAAAAAAGTCTTAGAAACAATCAAGGCTGAATGGACATCTACAATCTGACAAACTCTGTCAACTTTTAAATTTAGAACATCAATTTGATTACACTGAATTTGTTCTGCTATGTCCACAACATAGTTATATACAACATCAGAAACTATACAAATTAGAATCTACTATTATAAGAAAACTTCTACCTAGTCTAAAAATAACTTTCTACTGCTGAAATTCTATCGTGAACATTTTACTGTTAGGTGATAAATGATGGCAATTTGCAGAGTTTCTGAACATACAAGAATATACACCATGTATGCATACAAGTCACACAAAAACAACTCTTTTTGTTGCAATGTAAACTGCAATGAATTGCCCAATCAAATACATACC
The DNA here is from genome assembly GCA_944474755.1 of Limnoperna fortunei. Lineage (NCBI taxonomy): Eukaryota > Metazoa > Mollusca > Bivalvia > Mytilida > Modiolidae > Limnoperna > Limnoperna fortunei. Next base: position 108,710,539 of record OX104111.1, read on the forward strand.
TTCTGTCTTCCCTGAATTCATCCCGCTTTCTAGGTGGAGCTAGAAATATTCAAATATATAAGATGTAACAAATTCTGATTGGAAAATTAATGTTTGTTTAGTATTGATCTATGTCTGAATCTGATTCATCTAAAGTTTCCATGCACTTTTTTTTATCTAATAACAAGTAATTACCATAATCAACAAAAAATCATTCTCGTGTTACATCATATCTTTAAATAGCCTTCTTGAAATTATTTTTCTTGCAAGCTTGGTACTATATTTACACCTTGCTGTGTTGAAAGTTTATAATCACATATATGATTGGCCAAAACTTAAAAATTTCATATGATTGGCCTAAAAAGAAAACAGCAAACACTTGACTTCTCTCCCAACCATCCTCCAGAACTTGATTGTGCATACCTGTATATGGTTTTTGTTTAGGTTCGGGCCTTCTTTTGTACAGGAGGTAGATAAGGATAGCTAATGCAATGATAATTAACACTGCAACAATGAGTCCAATAAACCATCCAATGTTTCCTCCTAAACTAAAGGCAGCAGCTGAAAATAAAAATCAGTTCAACAGGAAGGAATCTTAAAAAAGTCAATATAAAGCAGGAAATCTAAAATAAAATGTAAAATATACCCACACTAAGCAAAAAGTATCTAAGACTTTACATAGTACAATCCAAATACAACACTGTCTTTATCATGTACTTAGCCTAAATTTGTTTATTTTTGTTTTCTGGAAAGTGATAAAAAATTGTTAGACAAACCTTTAACTTGTTTTGTACAGATTTTTAGGCTATATGTTTATCAAATGTCCAGGACAGGCCAGGACCAAAGGCTATGGAAATGTCCCAGACAAGCTTAGACCAAAGGCTATGAAATGTCCCAGACAGGCCAGGACCACAGGCTATGGAAATGTCCCAGACAGGCCAGGACCAAAGGCTATGAAAATGTCCTAGACAGGCCAGGACCAAAAGCTATGGAAATGTCCCAGACATGCTAGGACCAAAGACAATGGAAATGTCCCAGACAGGCCAGGACCAAAGACTATGGAAATGTCCCAGACTAGCTTAGACCAAAGGTTATGGAAATGCAATGGGCAAGCCAGGACCAAAGGCTGTGGAAATGTCCCATACAAGCTTAGACCAAAGGCTATGGAAATGTCCGAGACAAGCCAGGCACGAAACTAGTACAATGTCCCAGGATCAGAGGCTTTATTGTTAATGTCCCACACAAGCCCAAAACTTCATAACTGCTTTAAACATTCTATGTATGATCTACACACCAAGTTGAAATATCCTTTAATGCAGTAAGGGCATGCTTATTTGTCCTAACTGAGAACAAAGACACAATGTATCAACATTTTGTTACAAATACTTACAAATGCCCTTAGTTTTAACTATTTCAGTAGGACTTGTAGCTGTGTTTCCACCATTGGTTACAGACAATCTGACTTCATACGATGTTCCTGTCTCCAGGTTAGACACACCAATCCAGCTCTTGGCTACCTCTTGTGGACTTTGTTGCCAATCAGAAAATCCTGGAACAGATAAGATATTGTTGAAGTTAAGAGTTGACAAGAAATTGTTTATCAGAATGACTTACCGAGTGCTTCACCCATAAGTTTGGTATTTCTGGAACTGGGTAGGTAGGTACACATTTTTGTTAATTCAAAATATTCAAAATTGCATATTTTTATAGTAATAACAGGCAGCCTGGGTGGCCAAGTGGTTCAGGTAGATCATCTACTATTGATTATGTGGTCTGTCAACACTGAGGATACAGTTTCAAGCCTCGCAGCAGCCATCAGGTGCGCTCGACTCTGATTTTCATTGACAAGGATTGCCAGTTTTCCTACCAAAGGTCATGGTTTTCTCTGGGTACTCAGCTTCCTCAACCAATAAAAACTGGACGCCATGATATAGCTGAAAAATTGCTGAAAATGGCATTAAACACAATTCAAACTAACAAACAATACAGTAAAACCATCTTAAGAACAATTTTTTATGGATGTTCATTACAAAAAAAAAAGAATTCGCCACAAACAGTTTTCTATGAAATTTAACATTGTAGGTGTTATTTAAAGTAACAACTGCCATTTTGGTTTGAGGCCTTGGTCATCAGTAAACATTCTGACAGAAGTAACAACTGCCATTTTGGTTAGAGGCCGTGGTCATCAGTTAACATTCTGACAGAAGACACCCTAAGGAAAATTCTGGCCATTTTTGGTTCCACTTCAATTGAATCCGAGATTTGTTTTGAAGGATAAACAACAATAACAGATGCCAACTGACAGGTCTTTAGTCCTGGAGAGCTTTTAAAGCTTTTTCACCTTCTGTATACATGACAAAAAAACCCAATTTTTCAACCTCAGTCTGCAGTCTCAATAATAAATAATAATATAGTTACTACCTTCTTTACGATACTCCACAAAAGCAACAGTTCCATATGCCTTATTAGCAATGGTGGTCCATGTTAAATTAAAGAACGTTGAGTTCACATTGATGACTGAGAACCCAGGTACACCTACAATATAAAAGGTTATTGTAATTAATGTTGAGTTCACATTGATGACTGAGAACCCAGGTACACCTACAATATAAAAGGTTATTGTAATTAATGTTGAGTTCACATTGATGACTGAGAACCCAGGTACACCTACAATATAAAAGGTTATTGTAATTAATGTTGAGTTCACATTGATGACTGAGAACCCAGGTACACCTACAATATAAAAGGTTATTGTAATTAATGTTGAGTTCACATTGATGACTGAGAACCCAGGTACACCTACAATATAAAAGGTTATTGTAATTAATGTTGAGTTCACATTGATGACTGAGAACCCAGGTACACCTACAATATAAAAGGTTATTGTAATTAATGTTGAGTTCACATTGATGACTGAGAACCCAGGTACACCTACAATATAAAAGGTTATTGTAATTAATGTTGAGTTCACATTGATGACTGAGAACCCAGGTACACCTACAATATAAAAGGTTATTGTAATTAATGTTGAGTTCACATTGATGACTGAGAACCCAGGTACACCTACAATATAAAAGGTTATTGTAATTAATGTTGAGTTCACATTGATGACTGAGAACCCAGGTACACCTACAATATAAAAGGTTATTGTAATTAATGTTGAGTTCACATTGATGACTGAGAACCCAGGTACACCTACAATATAAAAGGTTATTGTAATTAATGTTGAGTTCACATTGATGACTGAGAACCCAGGTACACCTACAATATAAAAGGTTATTGTAATTAATGTTGAGTTCACATTGATGACTGAGAACCCAGGTACACCTACAATATAAAAGGTTATTGTAATTAATGTTGAGTTCACATTGATGACTGAGAACCCAGGTACACCTACAATATAAAAGGTTATTGTAATTAATGTTGAGTTCACATTGATGACTGAGAACCCAGGTACACCTACAATATAAAAGGTTATTGTAATTAATGTTGAGTTCACATTGATGACTGAGAACCCAGGTACACCTACAATATAAAAGGTTATTGTAATTAATGTTGAGTTCACATTGATGACTGAGAACCCAGGTACACCTACAATATAAAAGGTTATTGTAATTAATGTTGAGTTCACATTGATGACTGAGAACCCAGGTACACCTACAATATAAAAGGTTATTGTAATTAATGTTGAGTTCACATTGATGACTGAGAACCCAGGTACACCTACAATATAAAAGGTTATTGTAATTAATGTTGAGTTCACATTGATGACTGAGAACCCAGGTACACCTACAATATAAAAGGTTATTGTAATTAATGTTGAGTTCACATTGATGACTGAGAACCCAGGTACACCTACAATATAAAAGGTTATTGTAATTAATGTTGAGTTCACATTGATGACTGAGAACCCAGGTACACCTACAATATAAAAGGTTATTGTAATTAATGTTGAGTTCACATTGATGACTGAGAACCCAGGTACACCTACAATATAAAAGGTTATTGTAATTAATGTTGAGTTCACATTGATGACTGAGAACCCAGGTACACCTACAATATAAAAGGTTATTGTAATTAATGTTGAGTTCACATTGATGACTGAGAACCCAGGTACACCTACAATATAAAAGGTTATTGTAATTAATGTTGAGTTCACATTGATGACTGAGAACCCAGGTACACCTACAATATAAAAGGTTATTGTAATTAATGTTGAGTTCACATTGATGACTGAGAACCCAGGTACACCTACAATATAAAAGGTTATTGTAATTAATGTTGAGTTCACATTGATGACTGAGAACCCAGGTACACCTACAATATAAAAGGTTATTGTAATTAATGTTGAGTTCACATTGATGACTGAGAACCCAGGTACACCTACAATATAAAAGGTTATTGTAATTAATGTTGAGTTCACATTGATGACTGAGAACCCAGGTACACCTACAATATAAAAGGTTATTGTAATTAATGTTGAGTTCACATTGATGACTGAGAACCCAGGTACACCTACAATATAAAAGGTTATTGTAATTAATGTTGAGTTCACATTGATGACTGAGAACCCAGGTACACCTACAATATAAAAGGTTATTGTAATTAATGTTGAGTTCACATTGATGACTGAGAACCCAGGTACACCTACAATATAAAAGGTTATTGTAATTAATGTTGAGTTCACATTGATGACTGAGAACCCAGGTACACCTACAATATAAAAGGTTATTGTAATTAATGTTGAGTTCACATTGATGACTGAGAACCCAGGTACACCTACAATATAAAAGGTTATTGTAATTAATGTTGAGTTCACATTGATGACTGAGAACCCAGGTACACCTACAATATAAAAGGTTATTGTAATTAATGTTGAGTTCACATTGATGACTGAGAACCCAGGTACACCTACAATATAAAAGGTTATTGTAATTAATGTTGAGTTCACATTGATGACTGAGAACCCAGGTACACCTACAATATAAAAGGTTATTGTAATTAATGTTGAGTTCACATTGATGACTGAGAACCCAGGTACACCTACAATATAAAAGGTTATTGTAATTAATGTTGAGTTCACATTGATGACTGAGAACCCAGGTACACCTACAATATAAAAGGTTATTGTAATTAATGTTGAGTTCACATTGATGACTGAGAACCCAGGTACACCTACAATATAAAAGGTTATTGTAATTAATGTTGAGTTCACATTGATGACTGAGAACCCAGGTACACCTACAATATAAAAGGTTATTGTAATTAATGTTGAGTTCACATTGATGACTGAGAACCCAGGTACACCTACAATATAAAAGGTTATTGTAATTAATGTTGAGTTCACATTGATGACTGAGAACCCAGGTACACCTACAATATAAAAGGTTATTGTAATTAATGTTGAGTTCACATTGATGACTGAGAACCCAGGTACACCTACAATATAAAAGGTTATTGTAATTAATGTTGAGTTCACATTGATGACTGAGAACCCAGGTACACCTACAATATAAAAGGTTATTGTAATTAATGTTGAGTTCACATTGATGACTGAGAACCCAGGTACACCTACAATATAAAAGGTTATTGTAATTAATGTTGAGTTCACATTGATGACTGAGAACCCAGGTACACCTACAATATAAAAGGTTATTGTAATTAATGTTGAGTTCACATTGATGACTGAGAACCCAGGTACACCTACAATATAAAAGGTTATTGTAATTAATGTTGAGTTCACATTGATGACTGAGAACCCAGGTACACCTACAATATAAAAGGTTATTGTAATTAATGTTGAGTTCACATTGATGACTGAGAACCCAGGTACACCTACAATATAAAAGGTTATTGTAATTAATGTTGAGTTCACATTGATGACTGAGAACCCAGGTACACCTACAATATAAAAGGTTATTGTAATTAATGTTGAGTTCACATTGATGACTGAGAACCCAGGTACACCTACAATATAAAAGGTTATTGTAATTAATGTTGAGTTCACATTGATGACTGAGAACCCAGGTACACCTACAATATAAAAGGTTATTGTAATTAATGTTGAGTTCACATTGATGACTGAGAACCCAGGTACACCTACAATATAAAAGGTTATTGTAATTAATGTTGAGTTCACATTGATGACTGAGAACCCAGGTACACCTACAATATAAAAGGTTATTGTAATTAATGTTGAGTTCACATTGATGACTGAGAACCCAGGTACACCTACAATATAAAAGGTTATTGTAATTAATGTTGAGTTCACATTGATGACTGAGAACCCAGGTACACCTACAATATAAAAGGTTATTGTAATTAATGTTGAGTTCACATTGATGACTGAGAACCCAGGTACACCTACAATATAAAAGGTTATTGTAATTAATGTTGAGTTCACATTGATGACTGAGAACCCAGGTACACCTACAATATAAAAGGTTATTGTAATTAATGTTGAGTTCACATTGATGACTGAGAACCCAGGTACACCTACAATATAAAAGGTTATTGTAATTAATGTTGAGTTCACATTGATGACTGAGAACCCAGGTACACCTACAATATAAAAGGTTATTGTAATTAATGTTGAGTTCACATTGATGACTGAGAACCCAGGTACACCTACAATATAAAAGGTTATTGTAATTAATGTTGAGTTCACATTGATGACTGAGAACCCAGGTACACCTACAATATAAAAGGTTATTGTAATTAATGTTGAGTTCACATTGATGACTGAGAACCCAGGTACACCTACAATATAAAAGGTTATTGTAATTAATGTTGAGTTCACATTGATGACTGAGAACCCAGGTACACCTACAATATAAAAGGTTATTGTAATTAATGTTGAGTTCACATTGATGACTGAGAACCCAGGTACACCTACAATATAAAAGGTTATTGTAATTAATGTTGAGTTCACATTGATGACTGAGAACCCAGGTACACCTACAATATAAAAGGTTATTGTAATTAATGTTGAGTTCACATTGATGACTGAGAACCCAGGTACACCTACAATATAAAAGGTTATTGTAATTAATGTTGAGTTCACATTGATGACTGAGAACCCAGGTACACCTACAATATAAAAGGTTATTGTAATTAATGTTGAGTTCACATTGATGACTGAGAACCCAGGTACACCTACAATATAAAAGGTTATTGTAATTAATGTTGAGTTCACATTGATGACTGAGAACCCAGGTACACCTACAATATAAAAGGTTATTGTAATTAATGTTGAGTTCACATTGATGACTGAGAACCCAGGTACACCTACAATATAAAAGGTTATTGTAATTAATGTTGAGTTCACATTGATGACTGAGAACCCAGGTACACCTACAATATAAAAGGTTATTGTAATTTAGTTTTAATGCTGTCATATAAAATTCTCATGTATATATGTATACTCAGAATCATTATCTTGAAATAATTACTTATTGATATTATCAAAGTTAACAATCTTCAAATCTAAATCATCAGGACCATTTTACAACAAGAGGCTCTCTAGAGCCTGTATCGCTCACCTGATTTATATAGGCAAAGAAGATGGCATATCCACATTGTCAAACTAAGTCCTGTAACTTTAAATTTTTTACTGTTATAAATAACATGATCTTTGAGACCATCCAATGAATCCTGCTGTTTGGTTTCAATTGATTCAATAGCTTCAGACATTTTTCCTATATATAGGTTTGCATGTAAAATTCCTACAATTGCAGCCATTGTTGATTTTAGATCAAATGAGCAAGCATAAACTTTTAAGGGAACCATCCAATAAGTATTCACATACAATAATATGGCTTGAATCAGCTTTGCAGTTCAGAAAAGTTGGCATTTGAAAAATATTCCTACAGAGTCCACTGTTAAAACTTTGTCTGTAATGGTAATGGTAAACACAAGTAGACCACCTTTACTCGTGTTAGCTAAAACAGTTTGTTGACCTTTAAGGGGCTATAACCAATTTAATTAATCACCCGACTACATCAATCCAATTTAGACTATTGTTTACATTTATTAAAGGGCCATAACCCCTATAAGGGGTCATCTGACAATTTCAATCCCATGGACAATTTTGTAGAGCTCAATTAGCTGAACATTTAAGCAAGCAAAACCTTTTCCCTATCTTCTATCGTTCACAATCTATAAGGGTAAAAAAACTATTTCTGCAATTTAAGGGGCCATAGCCCCTATAAGGGGTCATCTGACATTCTTCAAAATTTCAGGGTAGGTAGATCTTGACGTGCTGATCACTTTTACCCTCTGCCAGAATTTTGATATCTGTCACCGTTTTTGAGTTATTTGCAAAAAACTGCTGTTTTACCCCCCTGTTCTATTTTTAGCAACGGCAGCCATGTTTTTTATTGGATCAATTTAAAATGAGGATCGTTTGTAGCCAACATGTCATTTATAATTCCTATCAAGTTTCAGTCAAATTGGTTCAGTAGTTTCAGACAAGAAGATTTTTGAAATTGTTAACGGACGGTTCGCAATCTATAAGGGTAAAACCACTATTTCTGGCATTTAAGAGGCCATAGCCCCTATAAGGGGTCATCTGACATTTTCAACCCAATGACAATTTTGTAGAGCTTACTTAACTGAACAATATGCAATTGAAATAACTTCAATATCTTATATAGTTCTTGAGATATAAGACAAAATTAGTGCAAAACTCAGAAAAAATCAACAAAAGGGGCAATATCTCCCACATGGTTTGTTGGAATTTCTTCAAAATTTCAGGGTAGGTAGATTTTCACGTGCTGATCACTTTTACCCTATGCCAGAATTTTGATATCTGTCACCCTTTTTGAGTTATTTGCAAATAACTGCTGTTTTTTATAGGATCAATTTAAAATGAGGATCATTTGTAGCCAACATGTCATTTATCATTCCTATCAAGTTTCAGTCAAATTGGTTCAGTAGTTTCAGACAAGAAGATTTTTGAAATTGTTAATGGACGAAGACGGACGACGACAGACGCATAGTGATGGCATAAGCTCACATGGCCTTCGGCCAGGTGAGCTAAAAATACATTTATGCATCTATTCATCACAACAGGTATCTCTGTGTCAGAGTGGTTAATTTAGTCACCAACTATTTATTATGTGCCTGTCAACACTGAGGTTGCAGCTTCAAGTCTCACTAAGGTTGAGCAACTCAAATCTTATTTGATTAGGGTTGCCAATTATCCTACCAAAGGTCAAAGGTTTTCTTACTTCCCTGATAAAAACTGCACACTTGCTAAAAGTAGCATAAAACACCATTTAAATAAACAAACAAAAACATATTTAACAGGGGAAATATACACTTTGGGCACAATTCATGTATTCCAGTTAAATATCAGTAAAGCTCTGGCTGCCATAATTGCCTTCAACACACAGTTTAGCAGATGTGACATGTATGTATTACTCATAACACACAGTTTAGCAGACGTGACATGTATGTATTACTCATAAAACACAAGTTACACAATTTTATGTTATTTGCATTTATGGTGGCTATTGACTAGCAATATGAATACCTAAACTTACAACTAATATGTATCAGAAATATACATGTGATATGTATTCATTCCCCAAGTTTTTTGTTTTTGTATATGTATGAATGTTCTTGATATTCCTATGATATGTATGCATGTTTGGAGTTCATGATAATAAACCAGTTTTAAGACATAGATAGATCCCTCTGTTCAGACCAGACTAGTAATATTATCTTGAACTTTTTGACCTACATAAAAACTCATATCAACAAAGACTTCTTTCAAGTAGACAAATTTTCAAATAAAAAATTAATTTAATTTAATGACTTTTACTTCTTTCACAAATTAATCACAACAACGTTGTTAACTGCTGTTGTTTCCACAATTTCAATCAAGGGTGCAGTGTGATTTAAAGACAACTTACTCATGCTTGCAACCTTGGCTGTAACGACTTCTATAAATGAATCTTCACCACGACCATTCTCTGTTCTGGCCCACATGTGTATCCTGTATTTCTGGTTTGCAGTCAGACCATTCAATACACAAGTAGTCCATCTTGGGTCAGTGATCTGAGGATCCATTTCTTGCATTTTACCAAGATCCAAACCATCAACTGTAAAAGGCAAATTCAAATTAAATGGTTATTACCAGTGAGTGGTTCTGTAACAAATATTGTAACAGAATTATTTTTAAAAAATTATGTAAAACAGCAGCCATTTTGTGATTAATTTAAAATTGCATACATGGATGTGCATTCACTAAACGCTTATACGACAATCTGAAACTACAAAATGGTGCATGCAATTAACATACAAGGTACATAAATAATGTAAAGTAATGATACTCCTGCTCTCTTTACCCAATCGTCTGTATCAGTAAGCTTTTGTTTACATAATATTGTCAAGATGGCATATGCAACTTTATGCTTGCATTTTATGAAGATCTGAAAGTCTTTGAAACCATGTTGTAAAACAATTACATCATAACCTTCAGATTGTTTAACTTCAACGAAATATTTATAAATGTTTATTTATGCACCCACATTCACCAATCCAGGTTATGGTTCTTTCAAAACTACCAAAAGCTACCTGCTAGTCTGATATCGTAACCCAACAGGCAAGTGTTTTTATTGCAGGACAGTTAGATACATACCAGTCTGATAACCAACATCGTAACCTAGCAGATAAGTGTTGGTATCTGGAGAATTAAGTAGCTCTGGTTGTTCCCACGTCAGTTCTACGAAATTAGTACCAATAACTTTGGGAATCAGATTCTCAACAGGTCCAGGTACTGAAAAAGATGTAATAAACATGTAAAACAGGTCCAGGTACTGAAAAAGATATAATAAACATGTAAAACAGGTCCAGGTACTGAAAAAGATATAATAAACATGGCAATATTTACTAATACAAGTTTCTGTAGTGTCGTTTTCTATCAATATTGCATTTTATAAAAGTACAAGTTTATATATAATGTTTTCTACCTTAACTGTTAACACCATTAGTTTATTTCAACAAACAAAAATGGTCTTCATTATTTGATATAAGAAAGGTAACCAGCTCCAAATCGTACCACACTACCTACAAGCACCCAGCTATTTTATTATTAACCATTTATCTCTAAGAAATAAGGGCTACAGATTATTGTTACTATATGGTTATCATTTACTAAAATATCATTATAATAATTACAACAACAATAGTTGTTTTTTACTAGCTTGTTTTTAATGACAGACTAATATAACTATAGTAATATTAATTTATTATTTATTTAATTTTTTTTTACTGTATCAAATGTTGTCCTGCATCATCTTAGCAAGGATCCACCTAATTTAAAAATCGATCAGACAGAAATGGCCGGATTTCGTTAAAAATTACCTAAGTTGGTTTACAGGAAGTAGGTGAGCAACAGACCTGAAATTGAATCCCACGTTATGGGAGGTCATGCTGATGCTGCATACCAAATTTCAAGAGAATGTGATAAGCAGTTGCTGAGAAAACTGTTACACATTTTTTTCCCTACCCACCCGCCCGCCCAACATTCACCATTCTATAACCCGGATGTTCACTTTGTAAAATCAGGCCAAAAACTCTTATTAATTATTTATTATTTATTTAATTTTTTTACTGTATCAAATGTTGTCCTGCATCATCTTTGAGAGGATACACTGACACCTATTTTTAAAAAATGGCAGAACATATGTGATGATTTAACATAATTCACCTATACAACACAAAAATGAAAATTGTGTAAACGTCTGTCTTACATTTAAACATTACTTATTTATAACGGAATACGTCAACACAAAAATATGGTGTTTACCTCCCTTGGCAGTGGTAAAGGACACAATCGCACTTGGTGCACTAACATAGTATGTATTCATCACACAGATCCAAGCCTGCATATTAGTATAGGGGAGCAGGTCATTAACTGTATACTGCAGTTCTGTGATAGCTCGCTTCACCACTGAACCATAGCGACCTTTTAGATCTTTTTCCAGGATCTCATCCTCTCTGAATGTTTGTCTCTTCAGGCTATCTCCAAGGACCCAATATTGTAACTACAAATTACAAAAATAGACTACATTCCATTATGTAAACTAAGGATTCACTTTATCATTCTCTCCAATTTTATAAAAAAATTATTTTATAAACAAATTTCTCTGTATATTTCCAGCCATTTATAAATAGCAGACCATGCAGAGCTCATATACCAACCAACATGATTCTTTTAATATGTGTTACATTCTCCTAGATTGAAAAAGTAGGACAGAAACTATCATGGCTGACACAAATATTTACAGTTTTGTGTATGATACAATAAAATAAACCACGTACCTTAAATCCTCGGAATTTTCCATTCAGTCCAGTCTGTAACTGGTTGTTAAGATTCATATCCCAGTTCCAATAGAATGTGGCTGAATTGTCTTGTATAGTACCGACCTGGAAGTTATCAACCCTCATAGAATTGTCAGGCCCTGTTTGGAGTAAATAATGTCAGTATAAAAACAAGCAACAAGTTATCCACCCTCATAGAATTGTCTGGCCATGTTTGGAGTAAATAATGTCAGTATAAAAATAAGCAACAAGTTATCCACCCTCATAGAACTGTCTGGCCCTGTTTGGAGTAAATAATGTCAGTATAAAAACAAGCAAAAAGTTATCCACCCTCATAGAATTGTCAGGCCATGTTTGGAGTAAATAATGTCAGTATAAAAATAAGCAACAAGTTATCCACCCTCATAGAACTGTCTGGCCCTGTTTTGAGTAAATAATGTCAATATAAAAACAAGCAAAAAGTTATCCACCCTTATAGAATTGTCAGGCCCTGTTTGGAGTAAATAATGTCAATAATAAAAACAAGAAACAAGTTATCCACCCTTATAGAATTGTCAGGCCCTGTTTGGAGTAAATAATGTCAATAATAAAAACAAGAAACAAGTTATCCACCCTTATAGAATTGTCAGGCCCTGTTTGGAGTAAATAATGTCAATAATAAAAACAAGCAACAAGTTATCCACCCTCATAGAATTGTCTGGCCATGTTTGGAGTAAATAATGTCAATAATAAAAACAAGAAACAAGTTATCCACACTCATAGAATTGTCAGGCCCTGTTTGGAGTAAATGTCAGTTATGAACATAACCATCAATGTGGTATTTTTAACTTATACTGTACAGGGATGTTTTTTTACCAAGCAATGTTAAAGGATATAACATTTGACTTCTATACTGTACAGGGATGTTTTTTTACCAAGCTATGTTAAAGGATATAACATTTGACTTCTATACTGTACAGGGATGTTTTTTTACCAAGCAATGTTAAAGGATATAACATTTGACTTCTATACTGTACAGGGATGTTTTTTTACCAAGCTATGTTAAAGGATATAACATTTGACTTCTATACTGTACAGGGATGTTTTTTTACCAAGCAATGTTAAAGGATATAACATTTGACTTCTATACTGTACAGGGATGTTTTTTTACCAAGCAATGTTAAAGGATATAACATTTGACTTCTATACTGTACAGGGATGTTTTTTTACCAAGCAATATTAAAGGATATAACATTTGACTTCTATACTGTACAGGGATGTTTTTTTACCAAGCTATGTTAAAGGATATAACATTTGACTTCTATACTGTACAGGGATGTTTTTTTACCAAGCTATGTTAAAGGATATAACATTTGACTTCTATACTGTACAGGGATGTTTTTTACCAAGCAATGTTAAAGGATATAACATTTGACTACATCACTACAAACACCAAAACCTTAATTCCCGCAGAAAACCTTAATCTCCGTGGGAAAACCTTAATTTTTTGAGGAATCCCTATAAAATTAAGTGTTGGTTTTTTAAATTAAGGTTGTCCCAGGGAAATTAAGGTTTTCCCTCGGAGATTAAGGTTTTCCCGCGGAGATTAAGGTTTTTTGTTGATTGGACCCCTGGGTCGGTTTTAAGCCCTCTGGCATTGTTGTTGATAACGATCATCAGTTACTCTGCAGATTTATGACAATAGTTATAAAGCTATATATTTATGTATAAAATTTATTCTTGTCCAAAATAAATATGTATACGAATATCCCAAAATTAAAATGCATGAATGTGAATGCATTTTCTATCAACTTTATTTCAGAAAAGACGTATATTTAAAAATTATTATTATACAAATGATTAAAATATAATTTTTAAGTAACCGTTAAGTTATTATTTTTCCATTTGAAGATCGGTAGGTAAGAAATATAGAACAATCAATACACGGTCCGAACTTTTAATACACATCCGCCATACTGTTTGTTTACCTGTACAAAATGAAAGGAATAAAGGACGGATCATATTATTTATATATATATATGTTTTTTTATTCGCAGGTTTCTGGTAAGTTTTTGGTATTCATATTGTTGTTGAACAAAATCTAACATGTTGTTTATTTTTCATTTTTAACCTTTCTTCGTTTTAGCTTTATATTTTTATTGGGTTGTTATTATTACGTTTGGTTTCTAATGATTTGATTTTTTTTATTGTCGATTTTATTTAATTCAAATTATGTTAATTGTTAATAAAATTAAACGTGTTATTTGTTTTGCTTTCATAACAAATTCTTAGTTTTTACTTTATAAACATTTATTTTTTGTTATATTTTAATTTGCTCAGAAATTTATTTTCAATACAAAGCACTTTTTCGCCATTTTCTGTTATTTTCTATTCAGCTTTAAATTGTTTCAATTTATAATTTTAATTGGTATTACAGCTGTGTAAATTTATGATTTTTTTTTGTTTTTCTTGAACTGAAATTAGCAGTGTTTTTTAATCGATACTAGTTTATTTATAATTATTTCAACCCTTGAGACAAAAATGAATACATGCGTCCATTAACTTAAATGAAATCCTATGGTCGGGTGCAGCTCTTATGCCCTTCCGTCGAATATCATCGGAAAATCAAAGAATAATCGACTAATTAGAATATTCTTTACATTAATTTGACAAAAATTTCCAAATTGTTAATTTAACATTTCTTCGTTTTTTGCTTTTACATTTTTTTTTCAATTTTATTTTTCATTTCTTATATATAATTATGTTCGTGTTTTTAAGTATTTTAATTGCTTTATTATGACCTTTAGTTGAAGACATTAGTACAGTGTATCCAGAAAAAATTATGCAAAGTTAGATCCACCATCCTATCACAGGAGAGGACGATTTGTCTTTTTAGCTTAAAATGTAATCTTTGTTATGCTCGTTAAGTTCACGAAACAATTACTGTTGTTAAATTTTGTTGTTATTTTTCTAAATCTATATTTTTATATGTTCATAATTTGAAATGTTTACTCTAAGATTATGCAATAAACTTACTGAGATGGTCTCTTTTTTACTTCTATACAAAGCTACAACCACGGGTTAGTTTCTGCCTTACAGCCATCTTTAATCATCTGTTACGCATGTTGCATCAAAGTGCGCTTAGTAACAGATTTTCCATTGTTCACGTCCTGAATATAGATGAAATATTGCTTGCTGGACGTTAAACAACAATCAATCAATCCACTATAACAGGAGGAACAATAACACATGTACCGATCCATAGTTAAATTCTGACAAAGCTGTTTTATATACTGTCGGTAGTATTTTCTCAATATTGTTCGTTTTTACAAGTTAACTCTATAAAAATCGAAGAATGTGTCCATGGGACACAGATGCCCCGCTAAATGAAGTCCCAAACAGGAAGTAGTTTTCCGACATATCTGAAAGTTGATTAGGACGTACAACTTGTGATACTGAACCACCCTGCCAAATTTCAAACTGTTCTTATGTACAGTTTCTGAGAAAGGCTTGACGGAAATTCGTACATACGGACGGACGTATTTACGTACAAATGAAGTCCCAAACAGGAAGTAGTTGTCCGACAGGTCTGAAAGTCGCTTAGGACGTACAACTTGTGATACTGAACCACCCTGCCAAATTTCAAATTGTCCTCATGTACAGTTTCTGAGTAAAGCTTGACGGAAATCCCCCCCCCCCCCCCCGACATGTCGTCGCGGGGGCATAAAAAATGTTTATTTGAAAATTGGTACTAGGGCTTAATTGTAAAAATCGCACTACAGATATTTATAGTCATAATTAGTTATGATATTTATTTTTTAGTCCTCTGCTCAAATTAGTGGTCAGCATTTCCTATAATTAGAGAATATAACTACATATACAATAGAGCAAAGAAAATAATCAACCAGTCAGAAAGAAGCTTATTATATGTCCAATGTAGATGGATAGTTCTATCTTTATTCTCCAAATTCAATGAATACAATGGTTTCAGAGCGAGAGATTGAATGTCATACAAATACAATAAACAAATACAATATACAATAAACAAGTACATTATACAATAAACTAATAGATATTGCAACACCATCTACTTTCTTATACAATCAATACCATATATATATGGCAAATAATTATTGTTACAAATAATAGCGATAAACAGAAAAAAACAGAATAGACAAAATTCAATACCTTATCGGTATCAGATTTGTCAAGTAAAGTTTACCTTTTTGTTGTTAATATCTACAGATCTGCTGAGTTTTCGTAATGTGGTCGGGGTTTTACTGTTAAATAATTGACGAAATTTAATTGTGTTCGGTGTATAAATATACATTCTAGAAATAAATTTCAGAAAAAAAACGGGTATTGTAAGATATAATGATATTCATCACCGATTTCGTTTTTAATACACAAGTCTATTTTCTCTTTCTATATTTTTCCTACGACAAAGCTCTATTGGCAGTTTATACCTAATCTAAATCTACAGAGAATATTATTTTACAAATTGAATCCAAGAAAATACGTTTACTTCATTCGATTTACATATTAAGAGCTTATATATCATGCTGGATAATTTTGACTGTTTACCACATATTAGTTTACACCAATAAGAAGTAACTGGTAGTTTAATTTGTATGTGAAGTGGGTATCTACCTTACTCTCCATATATCCTTACACTAGGAGTGCTAGACTCGAGATTCAATAGCAGCTTACAATATTTCAAGTGCAACATTTCTAAGATATCACAGTTTTGGAATCCCCAAACTTCTGCTCCATATCTGTCGAAAAGATCTAATTGACAACTAATAGATACATTATGCAGACGGCCTTTATTTAGAATTTCATACATTGCTATAAAGGCTTTCTCTACGAGGTATTTTTTATTTTTTTTTAAAGAGCCCGTTCTTTGGAAAAGACTGAACCCCGAGTTATATAAATTCACTTACAATTTCTAATTCTCTTTCCTGGAACGTGAATTTAAAATTTCGTGAGATTGCACCTTTACTGAATATCATAACTTTAGTCTTATCTATGTTTAATTTTAGCTTCCACTTTTCGCAGTATTCTTGAAAGAAATTTAGACCCAATTGTAAATCGTTGGCAGACTCTGCCAAAAGTACATTTCTGCAAATAAGATCGTACATAATTTTACGTATACATCGAGTTCACTCTCTAAATCGTTTGTAATGGTTGTCAACCCATAGATAGATTGTAATATGATCGACGTGTGTTAATTTGTTTTTCCAGTTGCAAGAATTCGAACATTTAAAAAGAAATCAAGGGATAGTCAAGATGGCCGACGAGTGTGTCTCACTGTAGTTGAGCTCCACAATTTTGGCTGTTTTTGTGTGGTTTCTGGGGAAATAATGTGCATAGTTTCTGCATCAGTGTTCAACTCAGGATGGATTCCATGGCTTTCCAGCAACAAATCTTTATAATATTTTGTAATTGACTGTATTTATGCAGATTATTAGTTCCATATATATATTATTATATGACTGTAATGAGCTGTTGACAACTACTCAGCTATAGAAAATCTGCAGATATGTCAAAGGCTGGAGGACACAAAACTGTGCAAACACTTATTGCTCCAAGGAAGGATTTATCAAAAAAGGATAAGGAAAGTTCATCTAGTGAAAAATCTTCCAAATTAACAAAAAGAACTCACTCAGATGTAGAAACAAGTGACCACAGTGATCATAGTATGAATATTAGTGTAGAATACATTGAGCTCACAAAAGACTTTCAGGAAATAAAGAGTGCATTGAAGGATAACACAAAGAAAGAAGACTTAACGAATGCCCTTAAGGATTTAGTTAAACAAGCAGATATAGAAGACATTGTAACAAACATTGTTCAGAAACTGTTGACAAATTTTAAGATTGAAATAAAAAAAGAAGTTGATGAAAAGTTCTCAACTATAATACAGAAACAAGCAGAGGAAATTGAAAAACTGAAAGCAGATATTGTGAGAATAAACAAGAAATGTATAGATCAAAATGTAGATTCTAACAATCTATCAAAAGAATTGGAGTTCATCTCCAACAGAACAGAGGAGGCAATATCTATGTCCAACTATAATGAACAGTACTCAAGAAAATGTAACCTAAAAATAATAAACTTTAAAGCTGAAAACGATAATAATCTCAGAGACAATTTCGTTAAAATGGTAAAAGATGACCTTAATTTGGAAATTGACAAACGAGACATTGTGGCAATACATAGATTGAGAACTAACAGGGCTGGTGTACCTCCTGTCATTGTCAAAGTAATAAACAGTGATGTGAAAACACAAATCATGAGAAGGAAGAAACAGACAAAAGGAGGTGTTAGACTTTTTGATGACATTACTTTTAAGAACCAAGACCTCCTCAGAAGAGTTAAGAAACACAAAGACATTACTGCTGCCTATCATTTCAACTGTGCCGTGTATGGTAGAACAAAAGATGGACTACAAATACGGTTTGATATAAGTGATGATATAAATGGAAAAATTGACTATGAAACTAGAAACAAGTAAACTCTTTGAACCATCCAAAGGTCTGCTGCCAATTTTTTTTATCAAACTAACATTAAAAACAACCAGCATGTAATTTATTTCTCCAATACCTGTTTTTTTTTATTTGGTGTTTGTATGATTTCTTAGGATTTCTTTTTTTTCTCTAAAAATATTCTATTGCATTACATCATATCACAAGGTTGACCTTGCACTTTTGTACTAGAAAATGGGTGTTATTACTAAAATAAGGAACTTCAAGTTATGATGTATCTACACAAATGAGGTTTTTCTTTATTAAGAAAAGAATTAAAATAACCAATTCAATATTTAGGCAAACTTCTACATAATAGTTATGTTTCTTATTATAGACAAAATTCGTATAGACACACTGTCTCTTTGATGTACATATAAAGTATTTTGGTCTATTTGTTGTTTTTATGTGAGTTGCTAACAGTCATGGGTAAATCCCCTCTGTATGCTACATGTATATAATGATAAAAATAAATACATATTACCCATATTTTTAAACATAGTCCTACAAAATAGGAATAAATATATCGGGAACTGTGCACCATCTATATGTAGATACATATGATAGTTATAGATCTATACCTACACAAATATTGTCTTATGTATTACAGGAAAATAAAGGTATCTGATGTCAAACTATTTATTATGTATAGACAGTTTTGTATCACTGTATACTTTTCCCTCTATTATGTCTACATCAATATAGAAGATCCAAGTTGATGTTTTTACTTTGTTTCTTACAAGACAGAAAGCCAAAATTGTAATTAGTCTTAGAAAAATTGGACGAAACTGGTCATGTTGATAACTTATGTTTTTTTAGCTTTCTTTTCTTTTTTCTTTGGGGGCTGCTTAAAAAAAAAAATATTAAGTTCATTACAGTTTATGCTCATATGGTTGGTCAGGGTTTGTGGTAAGAAATGCAATACACTTGTAACCACATATCGCTATAGGGAGTATTAAGATATTATCATTTAACTGTCAAGGTCTAGGAAATATGAAAAAAAGAACTGATGTCTTTAATTACTTAAAAGAAAAGAAATATAATATTGTATGCTTACAAGACACACACTTTACTGAGTCCCAAGAAAATACAATAGAAAATCTATGGGGCTATAAATCTTATTTTAGTTCATTTTCTTCTAGTTCTAGGGGAGTTTCCATCCTATTCAGTAATAATTTTGAATTTAAAGTACATCGTGAAAAAAAAGATTCAGGAGGAAATTATTTAATCTTAGATGTGACTATAGAAAATCACAGACTTACACTAGCCGTAATTTATGGCCCAAATAATGATGATCCTTCATTTTACGAAAGGCTTGTAGATTCAGTAGATAACTTTGATAATACTTCATGCATTTTTTGTGGAGATTTTAATCTAGTACTTAATCCAGACCTTGATTATTATAACTATTCACATATTAACAATGAAAAAGCAAGAGAAAAACTGTTAGAGATTATAGATATAAGAAATATGACTGATCCATTCCGCGAACTGCATCCCGAGTTAAAAAGATACACCTGGAGGAAGAAGTCCCCACTAAAACAATCAAGACTTGATTTCTTTCTAATAACTGATGACTTACTCCCATCCCTAAAGAATTCAAATATAGAATCAAGTTATAGGTCTGACCACTCAATAATCACTCTTGAATTAGTATTTAATGATTTCAAAAGAGGTAAAGGATTATGGAAGTTCAATAACTCCCTACTGTACGATAAAGAGTATATAGATATAATTAAATCAAAAATTTTAGAGGTTAAAACTCAATACTGTGTCCCCAAAACAAATAACATAAATGTTTCATTAATACCTAATTCAGAAATTACTTTTAACTTAAATGATCAATTGTTTTTAGAAAACCTTCTAATGGAAATAAGAGGAAAAACAATATCATATAGCAGTTACAAGAAAAAGAAAGAAAAAAATAGAGAAGAATATTTAATTAATGAAATTAATAGCTTAGAAAACAGTCCTATAAATAATGAAATACTAAATATAATCGAAAATAAAAAGAAGGAATTAGAAGACTTAAGAGTAAAGAAACTGCAAGGTAACATGCTTAGGTCAAAAGTACAGTGGATTACTGAAGGAGAGAAGCCAAGTAAATATTTCTGTAACTTGGAGTCAATAAATTTCACAAATAAAATTATACCAAAAATTCAGAAAGAAAATGGAGAAATAATAAGTAAACAGCCAGATATTTTAAAAGAAGTTCAGCTCTATTATCAAAACCTATACTCTGAACCCATGAACCCCAAAACTAGTTTTAATTTAGAAAATGAATTAAGAAACATCCCTGTCCAAAAGTTAACTGAAGATGAATCACTCCAGTTAGAAGGTTTAATAACATATGGGGAAGCTACCAAAACACTAAAACAAATGAAAAATGATAAAAGTCCAGGATCATCAGGGTTTACTACTGAATTTTACAAGATATTCTGGAAAGATATAGGTCATTTTGTTATTAGATCTCTAAACTATGGTTTTGAAAATGGACAGCTATCAATAACACAAAAGCAAGGTATAATAACATGTCTGCCAAAAGGTGATCAACCACGCCAATTCCTAAAAAACTGGAGACCAATAACATTACTAAATATTACTTATAAAATAGCCTCTGGAACAATAGCCAACCGTCTCAAAAGTGTTTTACCAAAATTAATAGATCCAGACCAAACAGGTTTTATAATTGGTAGGTTTATGGGGGAGAATACACGTATCCTATATGACATAATACAAACAGCTGAAGAAAAAAACTTGCCCGGTCTTCTCTTATTCATAGATTTTGAAAAGGCTTTTGATTCAGTGTCATGGTATTTTTTGCAACAAGTCCTAAAGTTTTTTAATTTTGGCCCATCCATCCAAAAGTGGATAACTGTCTTTTATAAAAATATAACCTCATCAGTTAACCAAGGAGGAAACCTCTCAGAGTTTTTTACAATACAACGGGGCTGCCGCCAAGGGGACCCTTTATCTCCGTACCTGTTTATTTTATGTGCTGAAATTCTTGCACTTAAGCTAAGAAATAATACTAAGATTAAAGGATTAAAAATAGTTAATACTGAAAATAAATTGTCACAGTTTGCTGATGACACGGCAATAATTTTAGATGGATCAGAAATGTCCTTACAAGAAACCCTAAAAGAATTAAACAGATATGCAGAAATTTCTGGCCTTAAAATTAACTTTACAAAGACTCAATTAGTATGGATAGGAAGTATGAAATATAGTCAAGCTACTCTATGCCAAAGTTGGAATTTATGTTGGGGAAAAACTACATTCAGATATCTTGGTCTTGATTTTAACACAGACCTAACAAAAATAATAAAAACAAATTTTGAAAAAAAAATTACAGAAATAAAATCCCTACTTCATCAGTGGGGCAAAAGAAACCTAACCCCGATCGGTCGCATTACTGTAATCAAGACATTTGCACTCCCCAAGCTAGTACATTTGTTCAGTTCTTTACCAAATCCAGATGAAAAGTATATCCAAAAAATAAATGGAATTTTTTTCAACTTCATATGGCAAAAACCTATAGGAAAGGTAAAACGAGAAGTTGTAGTTAAAGATTATTTAAGTGGGGGATTAAAAATGATAAATTTAAAAGCATTTATAAGTGCACTGAAGGCTGTGTGGATCCGGAGAGTGACACAGAACAATAAACTCCAAAACCATGTTTCCTCTTTAGGAATTGATTTTAACAGTTTGATAAACAATGGGACTGAATATATTGAAAACTGTGCCAAGATATGTAAAAATATATTTTGGAAAAATGTACTTTATGCCTGGGTAGAGACTCTCCAAAAAGAAACAAACCTTAAGTGGGAGCATTATCTAAAATCCCCTTTGTGGTATAATAAAAATATTAAAATAAATAAACAAAGTGTATTTTATAAAAGTTGGTCTCGGCAAGGAGTCCATATAATTAATGACCTATTAAATGAAAAAGGGGAGATAACAACACTGGAAGATTTTGGCAAAAAGTTTAGACTAGATATAAGGAAACAAGTATTAAAATTCAATGGAATTATCTGTAGTTTAAATAAGTACTCAAAACTTTTTACAAAGGATGAATATAGCCCTTTAATTGTGCCATACCCATATATTCCTTTGAATTTAGAAATATTTCTAAAAAGCAAAAAAGGGATTAAAGACATTTACATAGTTTTGAACTCAAACTCATCAGAACCAACCTGTAAAAACAAAATCATGACCATGTTTGATATAACAGAGTCAGAAATCAAACAAGTATACAAACTCCCTTTCACTATAACCAAAAATTCAAAGCTTCAGTGGTTTCAATACAAAATAAATCACCTTATTTTAACAACTAATTCCTACCTGTATAAAATAAAACTGATAACCAACCCACAGTGTAACTTATGTTCAAAACACCCAGAAACTTTGACACACTTATTGTGGGAATGTGAAAAGGTCCAAGCACTACTAGAAAACCTAGAGAAGTGGATGAACCACTGTGCAAATATAACCTTAAATTACAACAAAAAAACATTTCTCCTTGGTATGTTCCAAAATAACCATGCAATACCTCAGGATTTAGTTATTTTAACTATAAAGTACTATATTTATTCAAGTAGATGCCTTAACAGAAATATTACATTATATGGAGTCAAGCAAGCTATAAAAAATCTTTATGAAACAGAAAAGGTAATAGCAGCCAAATGTGAAAAAACAGAAAAATTCCAACAAACATGGCAGAGATGGCATATTCTTTTTGCATTGTAGTAATTCATTACCCTAAACCAAAGACAGATAAATATAAAGTTATCATTTCTTCATATTTTCATGAAAGATACACTCCTCTTTTCAAGTTTCTTCTTATGAGAAAAAAATAGGAAACAGCATGTTTACCCAGAGATCTGACCAACCAACACCCACTTTTTGAATGATTTACATTAACTGTTATTTGCTATATATTTATTTCATTTTTTTCTTCTGGGTTTTTACTGTTAATTTCTCTCTCTTTACTGTTAAAAATACCAAAAAAACCACTTCTTTGTTATACATATATACATGGTTTGTGTGAGTGTGTGTATGTGTGTGTGTGCATGTTGTATAATGTGTGTGAATGTATAAACCAGACTACTACTAGTTGTAACTTACTAAGTATTTGTATTTGTATTAACATGCAGTATATGCAGTAGATTTGGAATTGCCTGAAATGTTAATTCATTGTGTATAATCCATCTGTACTGGCACTTATGTAACATAGAAGTTTACAAATAAAATAAATATAAAAAAAATAAAAAGAAATCTTATACATCTTAATTTTACGATTTAAAGAACAACATTTAGAATCGCTCTTGAATACGTAAAACCAGAGATATATGCATGGAAACTGATGGCGTAATGCATAATGTCTTAGTAGTAAAACGTACAATATAAATTATCTTTCAACATATAGCTGAAATGGCACCGTGGATCAAATTTACGGTAAAGCTGTTCAAACTGCATATTGTAAAGCTAGCTGCGTTGTTTGTAAGCGATATAGCTGATTTTGTTGAAACCCTTTTGTATATATATACGCGGTTAACGGAGACTAATCCGAATTGAATGATAGATCGATCGGTACAAAAATCTAATAACCTTATAAGGTGAGGTGATGCATTCTAGACCCTTTTTTTTATCACGGGGCCTTGTGGATGCAGATTCATAATCGCACCCCTCCCCCCCCCCTTTCCAGACCCCATCCACCAATGATGTGCTACAATACATAATATATGTAATGGAAAAATAACTACAAAATAAATAATTTATACACAATCTAACAAGACATATAGTCCAATATTGTATTATTGACCAAGTACACAATATTTCTTCCGCAGAACAATACTGCACAAAAAATGATGTGCTCTGTTGGAGTCCTAGGCTTGCATTTTTCTGAAAAAAAAACATGATAATAATTTGTATAATTTCATACTGGCGGGCAGGGTTACAAATGATACAGAATATGAATTCATAATTCCCATTCTCGCCTACAGGATTTATCGAGAATAAGGCCCAAATTAGTTACTTTTCTATGAGGACATATAAATTACTTTGCCTTGTTATTTCTTAATACCTGCAGCCATAAAAATGTCTAAATCACTAACAGATAATACAATAGAAAATATAAATATATACATACATCTCTTTATACTTTATACAGATATAACAATATTATATTACGATCGATACTTACAGCATTAGCTATCTAATTATATCAAACCGGAGCTTCTTAACTAACGATGTAAAATAAAACAGCATAAATGTGTTTTTAAGATGATTTAAATTTTGTGTATTACTGCTTATAAATTGTAAATTGAAACAATTTGAAGCTGAATAGAAAATAACAGAAAAAGGCGAAAACGTGCTTTGTATTGAAAATAAATTTCTGAGCAAATTTCAATATAACAACAAATAAATATTTATAAAGTAAAAACTAAGAATTTGTTATGAATGCAAAACAAATAACACGTTTAATTTTATTAACAATTAACATAATTTGAATTAAACAAATAAAATCGACAATAAAAAAAATCAAATCATTAGAAACCCAACGTTATAATAAAAAGTCAAAATAAAAATATAAAGTTAAAACGAAGAAAGGTTAAAAATGCAAAACAAACAACATGTTAGATTTTGTTCAACAACAATATGAATACCAAAAACTTACCAGAAACCTGTGAATAAAAAAACAAATATATATATAAATAATTTGATCCGTCCTTTATTCCTTTCATTTTGTACAGGTAAACAAACAGTATGGCGGATGTGTATTACAAGTTCGGTCCGTGTATTGATTGTTCTATATTTCTTACCTACCGATCTTCAAATGGAAAAATAATAACTTAACGGTTACTTAAAAATTATATTTTAATAATTTGTATAATAATAATTTTTAAATATACGTCTTTTCTGAAATAAAGTTGATAGAAAATGCATTCACGTTCATGCATTTTTATTTTGGGATATTCGTATACATATTTATTTTGGACAAGAATAAATTTTATACATAAATATATAGCTTTATAACTATTGTCATAAATCTGCAGAGTAACTGATGATCGTTATCAACAACAATGCCAGAGGGCTTAAAACCGACCCAGGGGTCCAATCAACAAAAAACCTTAATCTCCGCGGGAAAACCTTAATCTCCGAGGGAAAACCTTAATTTCCCTGGGACAACCTTAATTTAAAAAACCAACACTTAATTTTATAGGGATTCCTTAAAAAATTAAGGTTTTCCCACGGAGATTAAGGTTTTCTGCGGGAATTAAGGTTTTGGTGTTTGTAGTGTATACTGTACAGGGATGTTTTTTTACCAAGCTATGTTAAAGGATATAACATTTGACTTCTATACTGTACAGGGATGTTTTTTACCAAGCAATGTTAAAGGATATAACATTTGACTTCTATACTGTACAGGGATGTTTTTTTACCAAGCTATGTTAAAGATATAAAATTCTATACCAAATAAATTAAACAATAACCTGAATATATTTACATGAATGCTACTGAACGTAAACACTTTCATCACACAGAATATTAAAAATTGGCTTAGTCCACAAAAAATAAAAAATCAGTACTCACTGCTTTCTCCTGAAAAAATGACTTGGGTTACCACGGGAGCAGAGCTATCACCCCATTCATTGGCTGCCTTCAGTGAGACATTGTATGGTGCATATATATCACTTGTTGGATATTCAAATCTGTAATCTCTCCAATTAGTTAATGTTCTTGTAAAATCCAAGGGATTGTTTCCTCGTCTGCTGATGGTTAGTATATATCGGAAGTTTTTACCACCTTGTTCTATTGGTGGCATTGGCTGCAAAAAATGGAGCTTATATGTATATAGATATTGTACAGGTTTAAACTTATTTGGTTGTAAAATCCTGAACAACCTGATACAAACTCAACAAAACATTGTAAAATCAGACAACAGCCTGATTCAACAAAACATTGAAACATCAGACAACACCTGATACAAACTCAACAAAACATTGTAAAATCAGACAACACCTGATACAAACTCAACAAAACATTGTAAAATCAGACAACAGCCTGATTCAACAAAACATTGAAACATCAGACAACACCTGATACAAACTCAACAAAACATTGTAAAATCAGACAACACCTGATACAAACTCAACAAAACATTGTAAAATCAGACAACACCTGATACAAACTCAACAAAACATTGTAAAATCAGACAACAGCCTGATTCAACAAAACATTGTAACATCAGACAACAGGCTGATACAAACTCAACAAAACATTGTAAAATCAGACAACACCTGATACAAACTCAACAAAACATTGTAAAATCAGACAACACCTGATACAAACTCAACAAAACATTGTAAAATCAGACAACAGCCTGATTCAACAAAATATTGTCAAATCAGACAACACCTGATACAAACTCAACAAAACAATATCAAATCAGACAACAGCCTGATTCAACAAAACATTGTAACATCAGACAACACCTGATACAAACTCAACAAAACAATATCAAATCAGACAACAGCCTGATTCAACAAAACATTGTAACATCAGACAACACCTGATACAAACTCAACAAAACAATATCAAATCAGACAACAACCTGATACAAACTCAACAAAACATTGTAACATCAGACAACAGCCTGATTCAACAAAACATTGTAACATCAGACAACGCCTGATACAAACTCAACAAAACATTGTAAAATCAGACAACAGCCTGATTCAACAAAACATTGAAACATCAGACAACACCTGATACAAACTCAACAAAACATTGTAAAATCAGACAACACCTGATACAAACTCAACAAAACATTGTAAAATCAGACAACAGCCTGATTCAACAATAAACTGAAACATCAGACAACACCTGATACAAACTCAACAAAACATTGTAAAATCAGACAACACCTGATACAAACTCAACAAAACATTGTAAAATCAGACAACACCTGATACAAACTCGACAAAACATTGTAAAATCAGACAACAGCCTGATTCAACAAAACATTGTAACATCAGACAACACCTGATACAAACTCAACAAAATATTGTAAAATCAGACAACACCTGATACAAACTCAATAAAACAATATCAAATCAGACAACAACCTGATACAAACTCAACAAAACATTGTAACATCAGACAACAGCCTGATTCAACAAAACATTGTAACATCAGACAACGTCTGATACAAACTCAACAAAACATTGTAAAGTCAGACAACAGCCTGATTCAACAAAACATTGAAACATCAGACAACACCTGATACAAACTCAACAAAACATTGTAAAATCAGACAACACCTGATACAAACTCAACAAAACGTTGTAAAATCAGACAACAGCCTGATTCAACAAAACATTGTAACATCAGACAACGCCTGATACAAACTCAACAAAACGTTGTAAAATCAGACAACAGCCTGATTCAACAAAACATTGTAACATCAGACAACGTCTGATACAAACTCAACAAAACGCTGTAAAATCAGACAACAGCCTGATTCAACAAAACATTGAAACATCAGACAACACCTGATACAAACTCAACAAAACATTGTAAAATCAGACAACACCTGATACAAACTCAACAAAACATTGTAAAATTAGACAACACCTGATACAAACTCAACAAAACGTTGTAAAATCAGACAACAGCCTGATTCAACAAAACATTGTAACATCAGACAACACCTGATACAAACTCAACAAAACATTGTAAAATCAGACAACACCTGATACAAACTCAACAAAACATTGTAAAATCAGACAACAGCCTGATTCAACAATAAACTGAAACATCAGACAACACCTGATACAAACTCAACAAAATATTGTCAAATCAGACAACACCTGATACAAAATCAACAAAACAATATCAAATCAGACAACAACCTGATACAAACTCAACAAAACATTGTAACATCAGACAACACCTGATACAAACTCAACAAAACATTGTAAAATCAGACAACACCTGATACAAACTCAACAAAACGTTGTAAAATCAGACAACAGCCCGATTCAACAAAACATTGTAACATCAGACAACGCCTGATACAAACTCAACAAAACGTTGTAAAATCAGACAACAGCTGATACAAACTCAACAAAACGTTGTAAAATCAGACAACAGCCTGATTCAACAAAACATTGTAACATCAGACAACGTCTGATACAAACTCAACAAAACGCTGTAAAATCAGACAACAGCCTGATTCAACAAAACATTGAAACATCAGACAACACCTGATACAAACTCAACAAAACATTGTAAAATCAGACAACACCTGATACAAACTCAACAAAACATTGTAAAATTAGACAACACCTGATACAAACTCAACAAAACGTTGTAAAATCAGACAACAGCTTGATTCAACAAAATATTGTAACATCAGACAACGTCTGATACAAACTCAACAAAACGTTGTAAAATCAGACAACAGCCTGATTCAACAAAACTTTGAAACATCAGACAACACCTGATACAAACTCAACAAAACATTGTAAAATCAGACAACACCTGATACAAACTCAACAAAACATTGTAAAATTAGACAACACCTGATACAAACTCAACAAAACGTTGTAAAATCAGACAACAGCTTGATTCAACAAAATATTGTAACATCAGACAACACCTGATACAAACTCAACAAAATATTGTCAAATCAGACAACACCTGATACAAACTCAACAAAACAATATCAAATCAGACAACAACCTGATACAAACTCCACAAAACAATATCAAATCAGACAACACCTGATACAAACTCAACAAAACAATATCAAATCAGACAACAACCTGATACAAACTCAACAAAACATTGTAACATCAGACAACACCTGATACAAACTCAACAAAACGTTGTAAAATCAGACAACAGCCTGATTCAACAAAACATTGAAACATCAGACAACACCTGATACAAACTCAACAAAACATTGTAAAATTAGACAACACCTGATACAAACTCAACAAAACGTTGTAAAATCAGACAACAGCTTGATTCAACAAAATATTGTAACATCAGACAACACCTGATACAAACTCAACAAAATATTGTCAAATCAGACAACACCTGATACAAACTCAACAAAACAATATCAAATCAGACAACAACCTGATACAAACTCAACAAAACAATATCAAATCAGACAACACCTGATACAAACTCAACAAAACATTTTGTAAATCAGACAACACCTGATACAAACTCAACAAAACATTGTAAAGTCAGACAACACCTGATACAAACTCAATAAAACATTTTAAAATCAGACAACAACCTGGTACAAACTCAACAAAACATTGTAAAATCAGACAACAGCCTGATTCAACAAAACATTGTAACATCAGACAACACCTGATACAAACTCAACAAAACATTGTAACATCAGACAACACCTGATACAAACTCAACAAAACAATATCAAATCAGACAACAACCTGATACAAACTCAACAAAACATTGTAAAATCAGACAACACCTGATACAAACTCAACAAAACGTTGTAAAATCAGACAACAGCCTGATTCAACAAAACATTGTAACATCAGACAACACCTGATACAAACTCAACAAAACGTTGTAAAATCAGACAACAGCCTGATTCAACAAAACATTGTAACATCAGACAACACCTGATACAAACTCAATTCTTTAAAAACCCAAGTAACTGTTGCTATGGCATTTATTTTCGTGATATTATGTCCAAATTTGGTAAACTAATAAGTAAAATCAAGTTTTTAAAATAATACATGCAGAATGACTAATATTACCAGTGCCCAGAGCATAGAAAATAGGTACCAAATAACACTTTGTCTGTGTTTTTTTAAATCATTGTTTTATTAGTTTGAGTGGTGTTTAATGCCACTTTCAGCCATTTTTCAACATTATTATGTCTACTTACAGTCCACTCAATGACAAGAAAGTTCGGCTTGTCTCCTATTCCTCTGACATTTTCTGGATTTTTGTATGGTTTCTTAGCTTCAGTAGTACAAACTCCACTCGCTTTACTAGGGTCACTGATTCCAATTTTATTGGTTGCCAATAAACGGAAACTATAGCTGACACCTGGTTTTAGGTTTATTGTTATTGTATTTTGTGACTGATTTGCTGTGGTTGCAAACACCCAGTTGTCTGGCTCCATAGACGTGTTGAACTGAACAGTAAAGTACTGAATTGGAGCATTATTGAATGCTCCCTTTGTCCACTGAAGTGTGACCTTCTGGCTTAAACAGTCCTTCATTATAAGATCAACGGGTGGATCTGGTTTGTCTGAAAGTAATTGATATGAGAGGATAATTAAGATTTCATTATCAACTAAGTGAGGCATAGTATGAGACATAGTATAAATCAGGGGTTTTTATTTCTTGATAGTAATTAACATTGTAATTATAAAATTGCATGTAAAATTTAAATTAGAAATATATATTCAATTAAGAATTTGATCAATTGAAACAATATGCATATCTTTAATTATATGAATTTTCATTATATATGCATTATAGTAAAATGTAAAAAAAAATTATGAAAAGTAGCAATGTTGCAAAGGGATATCAATCAATGAAATTTACAGACACTACAGTAAAAAATTACATTTTCTAGAATTTTTGAAAAAAAGAAGTCCTTTTTTTTTACTGTTTACTTTATTTTGTATTTTATACTTTTATCATTTCTGGTAACTGTTTGGTGCTGTGTTATTTTTAATTTTAAGTACTTTGCAGTGGCCAGGGGAGATACATTTTACACATCATTTATTTAGAAATTCTCATTGTAATTACAATGCATTGATGTACAGTATGTGATGAGTTGTAGATTCTTGTGTAGGTCGAATTTTACTGCCATAATAATCCATTTGTCACTTGCTGTTGATGTTTGTGCAATTAGAAAAGTTTTGTTCAGATTATTTAAACTGTATGATTGTTAACAGAAGGTAGCTGCGAAAACATTGCTCTGATGGTCCTGAACGGAAGGCAGAGAATATTGAATGTCATTTTTTAAACTGTTAAAACAAAAAGGTGCTGTAGGGGGAACTTAATACAAGCAGACATATTTAAATGCAAGTGCTATGATGGCGAGAATGCTATATTTCTAGGAAAATGTGTAATATGGGGGGGGGGTTAGATCGTGTTTTATTTTATCTTGCTTTGTCTATTTTTGAACATTCTGTTAGTTACTGTGACATAATCATTGACAGATTCCTCGTCATTAGTCATGCATGCCCGGTAATGAACTGCCTGGTATGTTTTGTATACTGTGACAAGCATTATCAGTTAGCACACATCAAAGGAAAATAACACAAATTACTTATAAAACATTTTCTCCTATTATTATAATTTATGTAGAAGCAACCTATACAAATAAAAGCAATAATTTTTTATGCTTATTGTGACTAACTTGATCTGTGATCCCCTTAGTTTTTGCCAAAATATCATCACATATGCATCAAACATTTTCACACAATTTTTTCAGAAATATTTATCACACAAATTTTTGACCCCATAGTCTGGACTGATGTGAGATATATAATAAATAAGAGTTCACTGTAAAAAAATATAAAAACAGTGAAGTGTTTAATGTATAAAATTACATCCCCTTAATGATATCTGCGGTCATTAAAAATCCTTCATGCACATCTACATATAATGTACTTCCTTTATGCTAAGTTTCATTAAATTTCATCAAGCTGTTTAGGAGGAGTTGCGCTTACAAGGGATGTGGACATATGGACAGACAGACAAACAGGATGATTCCTATATACCCCCCAAACAAGTTTGCGTGGGGTATAACAAGATGAACAGACCAGTTATAAAGCACATACATTATACAAGAGCCAATAGTATCCTTCAGACTAAACAAAATATTTAATCCCTATCTGTGGTTTTAGCTTTCGAATATAATCAAATAATCATATTGATATATCAATTTTATTTTATAGGTGGGGGGTACTTTCCATAAAAATATTTTCTAGGTTGTGCCTCTAAAAAAATTAAAATTTTAGTGGTGGTACCCCATTTTTTGAGCTGCGTTCCGACCCCCCTGTACCTTTTTTTCTGGAAAAGCCCTAAATAAGAGTTCACTGTAAAAAAAAAAAAACAGTGAAGTGTTTAATGTCTAAAATTACCAATCTTTTTTTATGGAAATCTTTCTGACACTTTACAAAAGATCATCAGCTTGCTGGAATAAAAATCTGATTTCCATAAAAATATTTTTGTAAACAAGAATTTACAATTTTATGCCAAACCCTTATGTAAGGACTTTAAAGTGAAAAAAACTATTAAAAAATAACTGATTTCAGTATCATGCATTTTTTTAAGTGGCTTTTTGTAAAATACACAAATATATCAGAAAAACCTTTATAGAATTAAAATCAGGTAAGACAACTCTACAACAAAACCTGTCAAGATAATAATATAATATACCAGTATCAAATAAAAAATGTTGATAAAATTTTACAGGAGACTAATTCCCTGCTAAATTTAATTGAAGGCAATATGACACTGCTGAGGTCAGTATTTGTTTTTTTTAAACGTATTAGGAAAAAGTTTGACCTTTAACAGTTAATATTGCTGATGCCGTCTCTTGATCTAAACCATTTGTTACAACACATGTGTAGAATCCAGAGTCTCGACTAATAGTACCACTGATGGTTAAAGAGTTGTCCTGAACATTCATGGTCATCCTCTGGTCATTTGTTGTAATCTCTTTTCCATCCTTTTGCCAATATACCCTTAGATGGGACACTTCTTCAAAATCAGTCGTTCCTGTACAAGTAAACTTGGCATCGGTACCGGCTATGTTTTCTAAATCTGATGGTTTCTGTTCTATTCTTGTTTTTCCTGTTAATGAATAAATTATAAAATACATATAAGACAACAACAATTTATTGTTACTTAGTCTACAGCTATTTAATACAATAAACAAAATTCTAAAAATAAGCATGTATCTAACAGAATTTCTTTGTATTGCCTGTCACATGATTACTATAACAGAATTTCTTTGTATTGCCTGTCACGTGATTACTTTATCTAACAGAATTTCTTTGTAATGCCTGTCACATGATTACTATATCTAACAGAATTTCTTCGTAATGCCTGTCACATGATTACTATATCCAACAGAATTTCTTTGTAATGCCTGTCACATGATTACTATATCTAACAGAATTTCTTTGTATTGCCTGTCACATGATTACTATATCTAACAGAATTTCTTTGTATTGTCTGTCACATGATTACTATAACAGAATTTCTTTGTATTGTCTGTCACATGATTACTATATCTAATAGAATTTCTTTGTATTGCCTGTCACATGATTACTATATCTAACAGAATTTCTTTGTATTGCCTGCCACATGATTACTATATCTAACAGAATTTTTTTGTATTGCCTGTCACATGGTAATTATATGTAACAGAATTTCTTTGTAATGCCTGTCATATGATTATTATAACAGAATTTCTTTGTATTGCCTGTCACATGGTTATTATATCCAACAGAATTTCTTTGTAATGCCTGTCACATGATTATTATAACAGAATTTCTTTGTATTGCCTGTCACATGGTTATTATATCCAACAGAATTTCTTGGTAATGCCTGTCACATGGTTATTATAACAGAATTTCTTTGTATTGCCTGTCACATGATTACTAAACCTAACAGAATTTCTTTGTAATGACTGTCACATGATTATTATAACAGAATTTCTAGGTCTTACCTGTCATAAGATGTAACTGTTCTGCTTATTATTAGTTTGATTAAGACAGTAAATATTGAAAGTTAAAAAACATTCTTGTAAAACCTGCATCATGTTCATTTAAATTTTGGGACTAAATTAATTATTAAATGTTATTACATTAGTAGGGATGAAATAATGAGATTTCTCACTGATATAGTATTCTGGTAAATAATGAGATTTCTCACTGATACAGTATTCTGGTAAATAATGAGATTTCTCACTGATACAGTATTCTGGTAAATAATGAGATTTCTCACTGATATAGTATTCTGGTAAATAATGAGATTTCTCACTGATATAGTATTCTGGTAAATAATGAGATTTCTCACTGATACAGTATTCTGGTAAATAATGAGATTTCTCACTGATACAGTATTCTGGTAAATAATGAGATTTCTCACTGATACAGTATTCTGGTAAATAATGAGATTTCTCACTGATACAGTATTCTGGTAAATAATGAGATTTCTCACTGATACAGTATTCTGGTAAATCCCATTTGAAATCAAGTGGGTTCTTTCAATACCTTTAAAGTAACATCATAATGAATCAAAACAAAGTTCCTCTAAATTTTGGGCGACATATTAAATATTTGTCCATATAATTAACAAGATAATCAATAATGCATCATGAATATTGAAAATATGATCACTCGTGCCTAAACTCATTCAGATTAAACTCGTGTGCGGAACAAGTTCTGTGCACTTGTGTAATCTGATACGTTCTATGGCACTCCTGATCATGTCTTCAATATTCACTCTGCGCAATATGATTATCCTATAAAGGAAACACTTACTTCTAACAATCACAACACCCCAGTCTGAATCTGAGCCTTCATCATTTTCAGCTATACATGAGTAATTTCCAGCATCTGACAACACAATTTTCTGGAAGGTAACAAACTCAAAAAATGAATAAATAAATACAAATAGACAAATATAGATTGCCTCTATAAATAGACATATAAAGATTGTCACTATAAATAGACATATATAGATTGTCACTATAAATAGACAAATCTTGATTGTACACACATATATATATATATATATATATATATATATATAAAACATAAAAAGTCCAACATAACCAGAATTTACATTTCTATTTTCACAAGCCCTTTCATGTATCATTACAATCTTCAGCTGAATGTTTTTGTGAATCTATTGGCAACGTTTACGTGACGTTACATTAGTGTTAAAAGGGAGATAACTTATTCGATAAACATATGTACAAATAATTAATAATATATTGTATATTGTAAATTATGATTTAAAGATGGTTTAAACTTTTTAATAAAGTTTTTCTCCTTAATTTCTCGTATAAATCCGTCTTCTTTAAATATTTTGTAAAAAGGGAATATTTTAAAATTTTAATATATATATATGTACAATCTAGACTGTCACTACAAATAGACATACATAGATTGTCACTATAAATAGACATATATAGATTGTCACTATAAATAGATATATATATAGATTGTCACCATAACAATGATCTGCTTCATCTGCAAAACTGGTAGAGGTATACCAATTTATTTGCAAAATAAGTTTGCAGAAATTTCAATAACAGCTAGATACACTGTGGTCTAGTGGAAGGAATCATCTGATATAAGTTAGAAAAATTGGTTCTAAAAGGATAATTTAGTCATTTTTGTGTTCAATGGGCCCTGTGGTCTATGACGACAAATGAAAAGTGCTATAAATAGCTCATCCATACTTTGCTTCTTCATGTCAGACTTAGGGTTGGCTGTGGTCGAAACCAGCCTTTACTGACAAGTCAGACTAAGGGTTATTTGTGGTCGGAACCAACCCTAACTGACAAGTCAGACTTAGTGTTGGCTGTGGTCGGAACCAACCCTAACTGACAAGTCAGACTTAGTGTTGGCTGTGGTCGGAACCAACCTTTACTGACAAGTCAGACTTAGGGTCGGCTGTGGTCGAAACCAACCTTTACTGACAAGTCAGACTAAGGGTTGGCTGTGGTCAAAACCAACCTTTACTGACAAGTCAGACTTAGGGTTGGCTGTGGTCAAAACCAACCTTTACTGACAAGTCAGACTTAGGGTTGGCTGTGGTCGGAACCAACCTTTACTGACAAGTCAGACTTAGGGTTATTTGTGGTCGAAACCAACCTTTACTGACAAGTCAGACTAAGGGTTGGCTGTGGTCAATACCAACCTTTACTGACAAGTCAGACTTAGGGTTGGCTGTGGTCGGAACCAACCTTTACTGACAAGTCAGACTTAGGGTTATTTGTGGTCGATACCAACCTTTACTGACAAGTCAGACTTAGGATTGGCTGTGGTCGAAACCAACCTTTACTGACAAGTCAGACTTAGGGTTGGCTGTGGTCGAAGCCAACCTTTACTGACAAGTCAGACTTAGGGTTATTTGTGGTCGATACCAACCTTTACTGACAAGTCAGACTTAGGATTGGCTGTGGTCGAAACCAACCTTAACTGACAAGTCAGACTTAGGGTTATTTGTGGTCGATACCAACCTTTACTGACAAGTCAGACTTAGGGTTGGCTGTGGTCAAAACCAACCTTTACTGACAAGTCAGACTTAGGGCTATTTGTGGTCGATACCAACCTTTACTGACAAGTCAGACTTAGGGTTATTTGTGGTCGATACCAACCTTTACTGACAAGTCAGACTTAGGGTTATTTGTGGTCGATACCAACCTTTACTGACAAGTCAGACTTAGGGTTGGCTGTGGTCGGAACCAACCTTTACTGACAAGTCAGACTTAGGGTTATTTGTGGTCGATTCCAACATTTACTGACAAGTCAGACTTAGGGTTGGCTGTGGTCAAAACCAACCTTTACTGACAAGTCAGACTTAGGGTTGGCTGTGGTCGATACCAACCTTTACTGACAAGTCAGACTTAGGGTTATTTGTGGTCGATACCAACCTTTACTGACAAGTCAGACTTAGGGTTATTTGTGGTCGAAACCAACCTTTACTGACTAGTCAGACTTAGGGTTATTTGTGGTCGATACCAACCTTTACTGACAAGTCAGACTTAGGGTTATTTGTGGTCGGAACCAACCTTTACTGACAAGTCAGACTTAGGGTTGGCTGTGGTCGGAACCAACCTTTACTGACAAGTCAGACTTAGGGTTATTTGTGGTCGATACCAACCTTTACTGACAAGTCAGACTTAGGGTTATTTGTGGTCAAAACCAACCTTTACTGACAAGTCAGACTTAGGGTTATTTGTGGTCGAAACCAACCTTTACTGACAAGTCAGACTTAGGGTTATTTGTGGTCGATACCAACCTTTACTGACAAGTCAGACTTAGGGTTGGCTGAGGTCGGAACCAACCTTTACTGACAAGTCAGACTTAGGGTTGGCTGTGGTCGAAACCAACCTTTACTGACAAGTCAGACTTAGGGTTATTTGTGGTCGATACCAACCTTTACTGACAAGTCAGACTTAGGGTTATTTGTGGTCGATTCCAACATTTACTGACAAGTCAGACTAAGGGTTGGCTGTGGTCGAAACCAACCTTTACTGACAAGTCAGACTTAGGGTTATTTGTGGTCGATACCAACCTTTACTGACAAGTCAGACTTAGGGTTGGCTGAGGTCGAAACCAACCTTTACTGACAAGTCAGACTTAGGGTTATTTGTGGTCGATACCAACCTTTACTGACAAGTCAGACTTAGGGTTGGCTGTGGTCGAAACCAACCTTTACTGAAAAGTCAGACTTAGGGTTGGCTGAGGTCGGAACCAACCTTTACTGACAAGTCAGACTTAGGTTTGGCTGTGGTCGGAACCAACCTTTACTGACATGTCAGACTTAGGGTTGGCTGTGGTCGAATCCAACCTTTACTGACAAGTCAGACTTAGGGTTGGCTGAGGTCGGAACCAACCTTTACTGACAAGTCAGACTTAGGGTTGGCTGTGGTCGGAACCAACCTTTACTGACAAGTCAGACTTAGGGTTGGCTGTGGTCGATACCAACCTTTACTGACAAGTCAGACTTAGGGTTGGCTGTGGTCGAAACCAACCTTTACTGACAAGTCAGACTTAGGGTTATTTGTGGTCGATTCCAACCTTTACTGACAAGTCAGACTCAAGCTTGTTTGTGGTCAATACCAACATTGAATGACAAGGATTGGTAGTTTTCCTGCTGATGGTTGGGGGTCAATATATCCTCCAGCTTCCTCCCCCAACAAAAACTTAATGCCATGAATACAGCTGAAAAATTGCTGGAAGAGGCATATAAAACCCTATTCAAGCAAACAAACAATAATTCATACCTTCAGTCAGTCATGTGTGAGGTACCATGTTTTCACTAGATCATTATGAGACATCATACAATTAAACCTGTGTATAGAGAACACTGTAGGAAGATCACAGATGTTCCCTTATAGACAGGTTTGACTGTACACAAATAAGCTCAGTGGAGTGAGTAGAAAAAGAATGCATAATCCAAACACCAAAAAGTCCTCTATAATTGCTAATATTATTTCAACTTAATGACTTTTCCAGTTAATTACCGTAATAAATAAGTCTCCATTGCGCATAATCCGGTACTTCCCACCCGTAATCTGCTGTGTGCCTTTAAACCAGGTGACAATCGGGTCTGGTTTCCCACTGGTTTGACATGTCAGGTTAACATCTGAGTTTTCAGCTACTTTTAATTCTTTGACTGGTCGCTTGATAAATGCTGGTTTCTCCTCTACAGAAAAATGCTTATGTAAATCAAATTAAATATAACATACATGTCCATTTTACAAAGCTAACAATTTTTCCATTAAAAAAAAGAATGAATTAATTTCCTATATAAATTTAAATATAAATTTCACTAGAGAATCTTATGAGATGTTTTTGTGGTTTATGACTTCTACTCCTAAATCAATTGTATAGAGACTCGTCATTTCAATGCTAAGATAGATTTTTCTTCAATTTGCTGGGGAAGCTGACTTAAATAACATTTTGTTTTTGCGAAACCATTTCTTATTGTCTAACAGTCATCTTGTATCCTCTCTTTATGTATTTAAATATTTCTACCGTGAATTGTAGTATTATTAGCATATCTGTTGTACAATTTTTTATGTGTAATAGTAAATCATTTCTATACAAATAAACAAATGTGGCTACATACAGAACCTTGAGAAACACCAAGTTTAACTATTATTTAACTAGATTTGGAATTTCCAAAATGTACTTGTTGTGTCCTTCGGTTATGTAGAACTTAAAAAAATAACTGCCCTTTCACTACATCCAAACAATGCTAATTTTTCACAAAGTAATTTATGATAAACAACATCAAAAGCTTTTTTGAAATCCAAGAAAATAGCCACATTGATATTTCCATTATTCATTTCATAGTGTCACTTGTCAACACTATAAAAGATGTGTGAGATGAGTAATAAGGCCTGAAACCTGATTGTGCTGGATTAAACAGGTTTGACAGGGATAAATATTTATATAAATGAAAGGACACATGTTTCTGGACTGGTTTTAAAATAACTGGCAAGAGATCTCATCCTGGTGATGTATTATTTTGCAA
Source organism: Limnoperna fortunei (assembly GCA_944474755.1). Classification (NCBI taxonomy): domain Eukaryota; kingdom Metazoa; phylum Mollusca; class Bivalvia; order Mytilida; family Modiolidae; genus Limnoperna; species Limnoperna fortunei. The sequence goes on from OX104111.1 coordinate 108,750,659, forward strand.
ATAAGGAGACACTTTAGCACACCAGATTACTGCTGTTTAATTTTTTATTGACATTTGTTGCAGGAACTTCATTTGACATTACCATCATTGGAAATTGTTACAAATGTTTAAATAAGCTAAAGCACCAAAAACACTGTAGTGCAATGTACCATCTCTTACTTACTGAGGACGTTAAGATAAAAATCACCAAAGACATAACCATAACTATTGGAAGCATTACACTGTAGTGAAATGTACCATCTCTTACTTACTGAGGACGTTAAGATAAAAATCACCAAAGACATAACCATAACTATTGGAAGCATTACACTGTAGTGAAATGTACCATCTCTTACTTACTGAGGACGTTAAGATAAAAATCACCAAAGACATAACCATAACTATTGGAAGCATTACACTGTAGTACCATCACATCACTCTTTTGTAAGTTTACAATCGTTACTTCATAATCATCCTTTTTGAAAAATCTACCACTTGTTTTATAAGTTGGATGATTTGTATCTGTAACAAAGGAAATATTTTTTATTAGAAAGATTGTTAGTTTATAAAAAATAACAAAAGATTGTAAGTTTCTTAGAAAAACAAAGAAGAGATTGTGAATTCTGAAGGAAAATATAAGTAAATCTAACATTAAGCAGCGAAAATTTTTCGGATAATAAATTACAATGGGTAGTCTGTACTTTGGTACACTAAATTTAGAATTATGGTAACCTGTGGTAAAATGACAATTAATTACATGATAGTCCTACCTTCTATTGGAACTCCATTAATGAACCATTTATAATCTGGCTTAGGGTCTCCACCTGCCACACATCTGAAAACTGCAGTAGCTCCTACACTCATCTCTAAATCTTGGGGCTCCTCTATCCAGTAAGGTTTGGCTATAAAAACAACATAACTTATTAAATTGTATTTTTTGTAAATCTATTTTTAAAGATCAGGACAGAACTTAAATTAAAAATAAAAGAAATCTGTGAAAATAGTAAACTGTGTTAATGTGTATGTAACAATTTAGCTTACTAATACACATTTAATTACAACTGTAGACTATAAAGTTTGTGACATGTAGACTCTAAAGTATGACATGTAGACTCTAAAGCATGACATGAAGACTCTATAGTATGACATGTAGATTCTATAGTTTGACATGTAGACTATAAAGTATGACATGTAGATTCTAAAGTATGACATGTAGACTCTACGGCATGACATGTAGATTATAACATGACATGTAGACTCTAAAGTATGACATGTAGACTCTATAGTATGACATGTAGACTCTATAGTATGACATGTAGATTCTAGTATGACATGTAGACTCTAAAGTATGACATGTAGACTCTAAAGTATGACATGTAGACTCTATAGTATGACATGTAGATTCTATAGTATGACATGTAGACTCTATAGTATGACATGTAGATTCTATAGTATGACATGTAGATTCTATAGTATGACATGTAGATTCTATAGTATGACATGTAGACTCTAAAGTATGACATGTAGACTCTAAAGTATGACATGTAGACTCTATAGTATGACATGTAGATTCTATAGTATGACATGTAGACTATAAAGTATGACATGTAGATTCTAAAGTATGACATGTAGACTCTACGGCATGACATGTAGATTATAACATGACATGTAGACTCTGAAGTGTGGTTGGTTGGTTGTTTGGTGTTGACCGCCACTTTCAGCAAATTTTCAGCTATATCATGGCGTCCAGTTTTTATTGGGGGAGGAAGCCGGAGTACCCAGAGAAAACCCCTGACCTGCAGTAGGAAAACTGGCAATCCCTGTCAATTAAGATTGGAGTCCAGTACATCCTGCCCTCAGTGAGGACTCTAAAGTGTATCATGTGGACTATAAAGTATGACATGTAGACTTTATAGCATGACATGTAGATTATAGCACGACATGTAGACTCTAAAGTATGACATGTAGACTATAGCATTACATGTAGACTATAAAGTATGGCATGTAGATTTTATAGCATGACATGTAGACTATAAAGTATGACATGTTGACTTTATAGCATGACATGTAGATTATAGCATGACATGTAGAATCTATAGTATGACATGTAGATTATAACATGACATGTAGAATCTATAGTATGACATGTATACTCTATAGCATGACATGTAGACTCTAAAGTATGACATGTAGACTCTATAGTATGACATGTAGATTCTATAGTATGACATGTAGACTATAAAGTATGACATGTAGACTCTATAGTATGACATGTATACTATAAAGTATGATATGTAGACTATAAAGTATGATATGTAGACTATAAAGTATGACTTGCAGACTTTATAGCATGACATGTAGATTATAGCATGACATGTAGACTCTATATTATGACATGTAGACTTTTTTAGCATGACATGTAGGCACTAAAGTATGACATGTATTCTATAAAGTATGATATGTAGACTATAGCATGACATGTAGACTATAAAGTATGACATGTAGACTCTATAGTATGACATGTAGACTATAGTATGACATGTAGACTATAGCATGACATGTAGACACTAAAGTATGACATGTAGACTATAAAGTATGACATGTAGACTATAGCATGACATGTAGACACTAAAGTATGACATGTAGACTATAAAGTATGACATGTAGACTTTATAGCATGACATGTAGATTATAGTATGACATGTAGACTCTATATATAGACCTGTTTTAGATATTTTGGTACTTTAGAAAACTCTTTAGTTACAGCATTCACCTTTCCAAAAACATCTTTTATAACTGACTCTTACGTAGACCAGCATTGAAAAAAGTTCAGTGTTATGATATGCCAAAGCTTATTTTACTTACATTTAACAATAATATTGATATTTCTCTGTTCCCTATTACCAGTAGTACTTGTGGTATAACAGATATAGCTTCCACCATCACTTAGTAGAAGCTGTGAAATAAGAAGCTCTTGACCACCAATCGACAAAGTACGACGATTGTCTGGAATTTTCCCTGTAGAACTTTCCCAGTATACTTCTGGTGTTGGACTAAAATAATCAGTATATATACCATTAACTTTATTAGCACATACATCAAGCCACAATGCTACAAAAAGAATATTCTAAAATACAATCGTTTTCCTGAACAATTAATAGGCTTTCCACTAAATGCAGAATTTTGAATAAAACTTATTGACAACAATTATAATTTGTTATTTGAAGAAAAACAAGCCACATGTCACTCAAAATAGGAAAGGTGAAATTGTGTGACATTATAGCCTTGACCATGACCGTTTAACTTTAATTTGAATTTACATGTTCTTTCTCAAAATTAATAAATCAAAAAAAGAAATACTCAAGGTCACAAATAGGATATGAGGGACCTAAATAACTTTGACAAATGAGTTTGATCCTTGCATACAGGGCTCACCACACTGGGCGAAGTGGGCGACAAAGTCGCCCTACTAGAACCTGAAGTCGCCCTACGGCGCCTCAAAAGCGAAGTCGAAGTCGCCCTGTCATTTCCCTCAAGTCGCCCGATGGTTCACATAAGATACTTGTAAATCTGGTCCAAATACTTCACCCAGACTACCAATTTATCAGTAAATGTGTAATTCCAATAAAAAACGGCAAACAATATGCGTATTTAACATATTTTCAAACGATTTACGTCTTTCAAATGTATTACGCGCCATTTGTTTATTTACCGGATGTGACCAATTACCGGAAGTGCACAACGAAGAAAAGTAATGTACAACGGCCCATAATGAAAAATCGTATTTTTTTTATAAACAAAAACTTAAATTGGTTTCAAACTTCAGTTTTTTCAAAGAGTATAGTACTTTAACAATTTTCCTTAATAAGTGTACGAGCTCCACTTGAAAGAATAATGATGTATAGTAATTATTGACTATTAAGTTCTGTAGATGGGTGTCCCATGAAGCAATTTGGATCAGCACAAATTTGTCAAGGTGGAAGTGTGCTGAACAGAAGAATTATTTGTCTGGGTTTTATGTAATGTTATTCTATCTATCTTCTCTGGAAATTTGCTCAGATAAACATGGCATGTTCATAACAAACTGTTAGGAATATTATGATACAAGAACTCATGAATGAAGTTTATGTCTTTACTTATACACATATTTTTGTTGATCTATGTTTATTTGTGAATACCTTGTACAACTACAAGTACTGAAGTAGATAGAAATATAGTCCCTATATCTGGTGTTTGATTAATGATAAAGGTTATGCGCTGTTTTATATTGCATACCATGAATAATAATGAAAAAGAAAGAAAAAAAAACTGAATCTAAGTGTGTTATGGTTTTAAAACACAAGAGAAATAATCCTGGAAATTGATGTAAATAATGACAAATGTATGTAACTACTGCGAAATTAATTATTTGTACGATCCCCCTGACTTCTCCCTAGTGTCTCCTGAAGTCTCCCTATCAGGGCCTGACTTCTCCCTGTTTGGCTGCCAGGGAGAAGTCACTTCTCCCTACTTTTTTAGAGTGTGGTGACCCCTGTGCATATATAATTCGTGCAGACAAAATAAGATGTAATTTCTCTTTTATAAAAATGGAAATTCAAAAATTTAAAAGAAATCATTACCATAGTCTATCAACATGTGACCTTGCCCTTGTTGAAGGTCAACAATGAATAACAGTGAAGGTCCTATGGCAATGAATGCAAATTATATGTAATTGTAAATAAGATATGTCTATTTACAGTAAATTTCAGGTTAACCTCTACTAAATAGCCAATCAGTTGATGTTGTAGTCAAAAGTAGTGCTTAAAGACAAAGAAGTTCTACTTTCACTTTGCATAAAAACTGTAATTCTGAATGAACATGTTTAAAATTAAGTTTATATGATGCACAAATATTTTATTAGTGAAATGAATCTAAATTTATTAATTTCAAGCAAGTATTAGATTTTGTACGAAACTTAACAGACTGGCACCTGCTTCTATCCATCTGACAACTGAAACTAGCTCTATTTGTGACGTTATCTTGTAAACTTTACAAACATTCTTATTTGAATTTAAACTTGTTGTGCTGGCCAGATTTATTTAACAAAGACATGATAATTGGAGAAAATAAGGTTGTCACTTATAGTGAACTTAAGGTAAATTCAGTATTCTATAAAATGTTACAATGGTCAGCTATGTAAATCTATTTAGTAGAGGTAAACCTTCAATGATCTGAGACTCCTGAATATAGCTGAAATATTGTTTACTGGACGTAAAACAACAATCAATCAATCAACCAATCAATGATCTAAGGGAATCATTTATTTATTATGACCTTTTAAAGACCTTAAGGCTCTAGATAGACTTCTGTATTTTTTAATGGTGGGTACTGTTTTCAGAAAAATGAGTTTCCTGTCCATGGTGGAATGGGACAGCATAAAAACTAAGTGGTGTATGGTACACAAAGTCATAATGACATTTGGTAAAACAACACTTTAAGCAGTAGTAACAAAACCTAGAAACAAAACAAAACTGAAAAATAACAAGAAGGCTTTCCCAACAAATTGTGGAAAGATTTAATTACTGTTACAACAATGGCCTTTAGATAAAATTGAAATTTAACAAATTTGCATACAAGAAATTCATTATGTCATATCTATTGTATCTTATTAAAATTAACTCCAACTGTACTTATAGATTTACTGTAAAACTTAAACATACATAAACATTTTTTTAAAAAACTACAAGATAAATGTAAAAACTCACTTTCCACCAAATATACATTTGATTCTAAGTGTTTCTCCAAGTAATCCAAACTGCTCATTTGGTGTGGACCAGAGCAGATGAGGAGCTACGATGTCAGTTGTACCTGAAGTATACAAATACACTAAATACACTGACAGTTTTCATGACATTAACGAACAGCATTTAGATAATGTGAAATTATGAAGCACAAAAAAAGTATTTTTTTGCCCCCCCCCCTAGATAAGTTAATGGTTGGTCCCTAAGGACAAATATATAAACCAAATAAAATACACCATCTGTATTTTGACAAAAGAAACAAAGTTCTGTATGATGAAGTTTTTAACTTACCACTGGCACTGCCAACATAATGTTTTTGTAATTTTGAAGAACAAGTATTCCATCTGATGAAGTTATAACTTACCACTGGCACTGCCAACATAACGTTTTTGTAATTTTGAAGAACAAGTATTCCATCTGATGAAGTTATAACTTACCACTGGAACTGACGTTTTTGTAATTTTGAAGAACAAGTACTGTGAAATACTTTTTATTCGTGGGGTATCAATTTTCGTGGTTTTCGTGGAGGCCTCTGACCACGAAATTAAAAATCCAACGAAGAATAAAACTTCATTAACAGATGGGAACTTGGGAACAACGATCTGAAAATGTCCGAGATCGGACATTTATTTGTAAATGTAATATATGATTTTGTGGTTTGATCCATTACTAATGTTCAGCTCAAAATCCATCTTAATGATTATGTTACAGGTTTCATGTTCGAATTGTGTTTCATTAAATGTAGGTATTATTTAATTGTAAAGCGCACGAAGAAACATCGACTTCTGGTCAAGGTGGGATATATGAGGTGTTCATTTTCGATGTTAAAAAGTAACAAATTATTATCGGAATTATGAGTTTGGTTGCTCCTTTGAACATAAATTAAAATAACAAATAAAATATTTAAAAGATAAGCTATATTTCATCTTTATTAGTGCATATCAATGACACGCTATATCCAATGGATATCCAATGGATGTTGTGATTTATTGCTGCTCAACACATGAAGTGACAAATGCCCTTCGGGGAGGAATGCTTCTAAAGATAACAATTAGAGAATTAAATAGACTCAAAGTAGTTTTTATTGCAATTAATCAATTAATTAATACATTACCGTGTTTATAATTAGCAATTGATTTCCGTGTTATTAATTTTACATTTGTTACCATGCGCGTAAACAACATCATGTAATGAAACTGTTTTGTCTTCTTATATGTTGATGTTTATTATCAACAGTGAAAATGATTCTGCTGTAATCATTTATTTTGATCGCTTCCTCACTTTTTGCATTTTCGGAAACGAATTTAAGAACCCACGAACATGAAAAATTTCACGAAACCACGAAAATTGATACCCACGAATTTAAGTACTTTCACAGTATTCCATCTGATGGAAGTTTTTAACTTACCACTGGCACTGCCAACATAACGTTTTTGTAATTTTGAAGAACAAGTATTCCATCTGATGAAGTTATAACTTACCACTGGCACTGCCAACGTAGCATTTTTGTAATTTTGAAGAACAAGTATTCCATCTGATAATGTTATAACTTACCACTGGCACTGCCAACATAATGTTTTTGTAATTTTGAAGAACAAGTATTCCATCTGATGAAGTTATAACTTACCACTACTGCCAATAGGAATAATCTTGTATCCTGGAGCATACGAATTTTGTCTCATAAAATAGTTCATGGCTATACACACATAAGTTCTTCCATTCTGGAAGTCCTCATCCAAAACATGGGTCAGGTAAAGACGACCTGAGAAATAAATACACATAATCCAGGTTGATGATTAGTATCAGCAGATTATCTGTCATTATTGTACATGTACTTTTTCACCACTGTCCATGACAGGCAACATGTTTGCTTACATTACATATCACGTTTAAATTATCTTCCATGGAAATAGGAAAATTTCACATAAAAAAACTTAAATGATAAAGTTACAATTTTTAGTTTCCATTTCAAATCAGCCACAGATTATTAAAAGCCCAACAGATTGAAAAGACTAAGAAAACTAGGTCTAACAAACAGAACTCCCACTGTGCCAAGGACAGATGTCCCAATCTTAACAAATTTGTCTCACAGAAGATGTCCCACTCTTAACAATCTTGTCTCATGGACATATGTCCCACTCTTAACAAGCTTGTCTTACAGAAGATGTCCCACTAATAACAATTTTGTTTAATGGACATATGTCCCACTCTTAACAAGCTTGTCTTACAGAAAGACGTCCAGCTCTTAATAAGCTTGTCTCACAGAAAGATGTCCCGCTCTAAATAAGCTTGTCTCAAAGAAAGATGTCCACTCTTAACAAGCTCGTTTGACAGACAGATGTCCAACTCTTACCAAGCTTGTCTGATAGACAGATGTCCCAAGATGTCTGAAAGATGTCAGAATTACCTAAAGCAAAATTTGTATTTGATTTATTCTACTTTAAAGTTTGTTGTCATTGAAAATGTTATGTATATCTTACCTTCTAAATCTTTTGTTATTCTGTTATCAAAATTAATGGGTTCAATTCTGCCTGATGCTGGATCCTTCAGAACCCATCTGATCTCAGCTTTAGGTAAACTAGTCGGTGGTATACATAGCAATCGAACAGAGTGACCTCGAGTTACTTTAACCTCTTGATCTGGTCCAAATGGAAAGTTTTCTAACATGGCTTGCCTTAAATTTATATTTATAGTCACTGAGATACCAAGTTCATTAATAGCCAAACACTGATATATTCCTTCATCTTTGTCTTCCGGTCTGTTTATAACAATCGTTCCCTCATCAGGCAGCTGAACCATACGATCGTCATTACCACTGGGATTAAATTCTTTTTGTTCATTGTCCATCGATATCTAAGTAAATTAAGATTTAATATTATAAATCTGTGTTCTTCCTAGTAAAACCACAGTAGCTCAGCACTTTATTTTCTGCTGCTGCGTTATCTGATTTATGGTGGGTTTAAAGTTCTTGCTGCAGTGCTATCCAAATCAGTGACAATCTGATACTATTTCCTGTTGTATTGTTTATTCAACAGATTATGTTGTGGACAATACCTTCCATGAATTAATGCCTTTGGTAATGATAACATGAGAGGTGTAAACAATCAAGACATTGGCACACTCACAAGGCCAAATTACCATTGGACTCATTATAACTAGACTTATCTCTAGACTTGTAAAGCAAACAATTGTAGAAAAAAAAGAAACACGAAGTTAAATTATAATACCATAATCCGTCCGACCAAGGGCATTAAGTTGTCGGTGTAGGACGTAAAAAACTCCCCAAAAAGAATACCATATTGGAGTTTCCCCTACAAAAAATTTGCATATGGTGGCCACAGTGATTTGTGACCTCCAGCAGACACTCTGAACAAACATTCTTGTGAATTTTAATTCTATTATTTATCTTATTTGAGAAGAAATTAGCAATGAATTATTCAACTGTTTGTTATTAAATTGAGGACCATCTGCATAAAAATGAACACTAATGAATATTGAAAAAAATTCAATTAAACACCTGTACAAGTCCAGAGTTGCTTCCCCTGCATTAGTAAATAATAATAATACAGAATACATTTATTTTGTGTTCTTGGTTTAGTATTTCGATCAAAAACTGCTATCCAAACATTTTTAATATATTTTTAACAATAAAAAGAATTAACAAATAAACTTCACTCCCTTCATTAAAATTTTGTAGAAAGTAATTTAAATACTATATTAAATGAGAAACCAAATTAAATCTGGTTTAAAATGACCTAGTGGTTTATGAAAGATTAGTTATAGTTCAATGTGTGGAATTGCATTTTCAGTAAAAGTTTTTCCGACACAGTCGGTATTATATTTACCTTTAACCCTTTGACCTCATGACACTTCACATCTCGAAAAAGCAAGTCACGTGATCGTAATTCTATTTCTTGAATAGTCAAAAACCAATTGGACAGGGGTTCGGAACACTGTGGTAAATTGGGAAATTCACTTTTCAAATTTTGAACTATAATTATTATTAGATTTTGCCGTCTGTTTGTTTATAAAATTATGACATGTTATGGATTGTGATACAGAATAGACATTGTATGTATTACATGTTGAACTATACGCTTAACTACTGGGTACATCAAAATGCTGAATTACAACTAAATCAAAAGAGTCAAGTATTTAAAAATAAAGAGTTTTACAAAAAAGGATATATGACAGCGGTCAAGATAATGAAAAATGTTTGTACTTGTACATGTTGTGTTGCGACAGCATTGGAAACGCAAACTCTTTCAACAGTCCTATCAAAAATTTCTGGGGAGAATCCTATAAATCTGACACATTATTATTTTTCTTTTTACACATTATAGTGACACTTGCATAAAACAAACCCATTAGTTCAGTATATACATTTGTCCAGTTTAGACAGGTGTCCAGTTTAGGTGTTCAATGTATACGGGTTTCAGTGTTATAAAGTGATAAGACTCATTTTATTTCTAGTATGTAATGTCTGATTTTGGTATACTGATAAAGCAACTAGTTTTTTTGTTTGTGTTTACATCTAAGGAACCCTTTTTTTTAGAAAATAGTAAATTCAACTTCAGCAAATCTCATAAAAATTAAATCTTTCACTTGCTCCCTGCTAACAATGCAGTGACCAATCACAAAAAGGGGGGAGTAAGGTAAAAATTTAATTAGATTGAACTTCAGCAAACTTAAGTTGAAAATCACACCAACAGATGTTTTTTCTGAAAATCTTATTTGCATAAATTAAACATACCATTCTGGTGAAGGTATCAATTTTAATTTTAATTTAATTGAAAAAAAATGCCAGGTATCATCTATTAATTATCTCAGAAGGAAGATTATGTACATCGTACAAAACAAAAAAAATACCCATTTTTTAAATATAATTTCAGATATCAACTGTAACTGTTAAAAGTTCAATATTTATACTGATATTTACATAGGGGTTGGAACTCCATCTGCTATACATGGCATTTGAACCGTCTCTCCTACTTTATAATAAACATCAAAGTCTATCGGCTGTATCTTCATGCTTGGAGGACGATTAGGTACTGAAATAAAAGCAAATAAAGCAATCTTAATATATAGCATTAAAACCCTTTCAGGAATTTACTTCTTGTTCTCAATTCTGATATATAACACCTGAAATATTATTTTTTCATTGTAATTAGCCTTCTCCGATTGGATTATTATGTACCATATGACAAATTATAAAAACGTGTTCAGCCATGGTACAGTATTTAGTAAACCTGTTCTTTCCACAAATAGCAGTCTTTCAAGAGGTATTTCATTTTTTTTAAGACATCCAGTACGTAAACACAATTATCTTAATACCAGGTAAAATATATTTTGACTAAATTTTTAAAGCAAATAAATGTATATGTTTAGCAATCTGTACTGGTATTCAAAAAGGGCTGTAGTACTCTCCTTTTTTATTTTTGGACATTATCAGTAATTAGGAGCATCCTGGAAATAAACATATGGCACAGAACTCATGTATTTAAGTGTTATAAAAAGAGTTCAATATGCAAAATTTTTACAATTTTTATTGGTACATATATTAATATTGGATCAAAAGGAAGAAGTGGGGTAGAAGCAGTACGACATGATGTACTATATCAAAAGGAAGAAAGCTGGTAGAAGCAGTATAACCTGATGTACAAGATCAAAAGGAAGAGGTCAAGGATCAACAGTACAATTTGATGTAAAAAATCAAAAGGAAGTTGAGGAGAAACAGTGCAACCTGATGTACTATATCAAAAGGAAGAAGTCTTCTAAAGGACTGAAATCAGGGCTCACCACACTGGGCGAAGTGGGCGACAAAGTCGCCCCACTAGGACCTGAAGTCGCCCTAAGGCGCCTCAAAAGCGAAGTCGAAGTCGCCCTGTCATTTCCCTTAAGTCGCCCGATGGTTCGCATAAGATACTTGTAAATCTGGTCCAAATACTTCACTCTGACTACCAATTTATCAGTGAATGTGTAATTCCAATAAAAAACGGCAAACAATATGCGTATTTAACATATTTTCAAACGATTTACGTCTTTCAAATGTATTATTTGTTTATTTACCGGATGTGACTAATTACCGGAAGTGAACTACGAAGAAAAGTAATGTACAACGGCCCATAATTAAAAATCGTAATATTTTTGATAAACAAACACTTTTAATTGGTTTCAAACTTCAGTTCTTTCAAAGAGAATGTACTTTAACAATTTTCTTTGATAAGTATTTGAGCTTTACTTGAAAGAATAAAGATGTATAGTAATTATTGACATCATGATAAGTTCTGTATAGATGGGTGTCCCTGTGAAGCAATTTGGATCAGTACAACTTTGATAAATGATAAAGGTTATGTGCTGTTTGATATTGCATACCATGAATAATAATGAAAAAGAAAGAAAAAACTGAATCTAAGTGTGTTATGGTTTTAAAACACAAGAGAAATAATCCTGGAAATTGATGTAAATAATGAAAAATGTATGTAACTACTGCGAAATTACTTATTTGTACGGTCCCCCTGACTTCTCCCTAGTGTCTCCTGAAGTCTCCCTATCAGGGCCTGACTTCTCCCTGTTTTGCTGCCAGGGAGAAGTCACTTCTCCCTACTTTTTTAGAGTGTGGTGACCCCTGCTGAAATGGCTTTAAATTGAAGATTCAGGCAAGTTTCTCTCACCCTCAGACTTTTTCTTTTAGTATTTAAAGTAAACGATATGACCCAGTCATGGTTTGCACCTTTCCTTTTGAGAGGATCGCGCCATTATTTTGGATACCACAAGAACAACTGGGCTGTTAAACTTTTAGAAATTACTTTATACTTAGCAAAATAAAAGAGCATAAAAAAATACTGTTTTTAAAAATTTGGAAATTTACAAATTTGGATAATTTCAAAATTTGAAAAATAATAAAGCTAATGCAGTATGTTGATTCAGTCGATCCATGATTTTATTGCAATCAACCAAGAATAAGAATATTGACCTGACTTCACCCTTGGTCAATATTCTTTTTCTTGGTTAGTGCAACAGAATCATGGATCAAAATCAATACCAATGCTATAATTGTAAATGGTCATAAAATTTATTATTATCAACATTTGTCTCAAAAACTTCAATCTACATAAAATAAACTAGGCATACATGTGTGTCAGAATCAACATAAATTATACACAACTTCGTGGCATGTGTATAACAACTACGATTTATATATACTTACCAGAAATTACAGTTAAGAAAACAGTCGTAAAAATATGAAGTACAAGCAGCAACTCCATGGTTTCTATCTGCAAAATGACATAAAAATAATAAACAAGAAGGTACCAACATTTAACCTCATTTTAATCTCCATACAATTAATACAATGTCAAGAATACACACAATCAAGAACTCTTTTATGGTACTTCCTATATCCCAAAAAAATCTAGATTTTCAGTTTTACTATCCACGACTACTTCCTACATAAGGGTCTATAGAAACAATATATTTTTGTTGAAATACTATTTTGACTATCTAGAATTGTAATTATCGCATAGTTTTGGCCTGCCCTCTAACTGGATGCTTTCCTGGACCTGCCAAGTAGGTTTTTTCTTCATCTGCCGGGCTGTATGATTGAAATAACCTCACTATGTGATCGAATTTATGAGACACATGGTCGAATTTGGAAAAAAAAATGTATACAAGTCAAATCACTACACGATAAAATCGCCCCCATCTAAAGCAAAATCACCACACTGTAAAATCTCCCTGTGTAATAACAATCCCACATTTAGCAAAATCGCCCTACTTACAAAAATCGCTTATTAGTGCATAACAGTTCTTTTTTCTGTACCTATATGTTAAAATCTCGGTTAAGATAAATGATAGGTATGTGCTGTTTCTTCGTTCTTGTTTGTTTGTTATGTATGTTTGTACAATTTTTAATCGTTCATCTTATTACATGAAAAGACGAAGACACGACAACAACAATTTCATCTTTTTTATCATAGCAGATAAAAAGATAATAATGTGTACAAACAATACATTATGCACTATTGTTTTTTTAATTTGTACTGTTAAACATGAGGTAAACACCTAATTCTAATATGGCGTCCTTTAAAAGCTTTGACACCACAACTGGTTTAATCTTCAATGCCAGCCTTCAATATCGTTGTTATTGCGTGTTGGCTGACTGAAGACTTCTTGTTTATTTTTTATGTGTTTATTAAGATTTACAAATCTTTGAATTGATGATTATTTAATCGTATGTAATTACAAAAGATTCATTACTGATTTACAGAGTAGTGCAAAAAGTATTCGTCAATATGGCGGCGTCGGCAAATTGCTAAAAATATTTCACAACGTCAAGTTTTCTGTATTTTTTCTGTTATAAATAGACGTCGTAGTAACAAAAGGGTAAGGTCACATTCCTTTGTGGTTACGTCACAAACAAAATGACGCAAAATTATGACGTCATTTGACAGATGTGATAACATTTTGCACTTTTACCAAAACAATGGGTCGGAAAGGAGCAGAGTTAAGTCCTGATGTTAAAACAGTAATAACTCAACTGTACGAAGATGGATCATCTATTACGAGGATCAGCAAGTTGTTAGATATTCCTAGAACTACTGTATCAAGTTTTATCCACAGATTTCTTCAAAGAGGGACAGTAGAGAACATGGAAAGAAAAGGTCGACCAAAACTTGTGACCCCGAGGGATTATCGGAAGTTGGAACGGATTGTAAAGACGAACAGGAGGGACACCCTTGCAGATATCACCACCAAATTCAACGAGAACCGAGAAAAACCTGTTGCCAAGCGAACACTTCAGTTTCATCTGCATAGAAACGAGTTTAAAAGAAGGGTTTTGAGGAAAAAAATGTTTGTAAAGGAGGTAAATCGGAAGAAGCGTTTATCTTGGTGTCGCGAGAAGAGATGGTGGACAGTTCAGCAGCATTGGAAGAAAGTTATCTTTTCAGATGAAAGCAAGATAATGATAGGACACGATGAAAGAGTCTATGTGTGGAGGAAATGCGGTGAGGGCTGGAGACCGGACTTGGTACCGTCGGCAAATGTGAAACCGAAGTATGAGGCCATGATTTGGGGATGCATTACATTTAATGGTGTTGGCACAATTTCTGATGTGAGAGGTAACATTAATTCAGAAAAGTATCAAGAAATACTAGAAAACAATCTGTGGCCAGTTTTAGCTCGGCATTTCCCTACTGGAAGTTATTTGTTCCAAGATGACAATGCTCCGGTTCACCGCTCACGTTCTACGATGGATTACATTGCCAGGAACCATATTAAATCCATGTCATGGCCTGCACAATCACCAGACATAAACATAATTGAAAATATATGGTTGTATCTTAAAAGAAAGTTGCAGTGTAGGCAGAGTAGGATAAATTCGAACGCTGATCTTTTCCGTGAAGTACAGGCAATATGGATGGACATAACAGTTGACTACGTGCAGAGCTTGTACAAGTCTATTCCAAAGAGAATTCTTCAGGTTATTAAGTTGAAGGGACATTTGACAAAATATTAGGTAAGTCTCGATGTTGAAGTTTTACTTGTTTTGTTTTAACCCTTGCTTTTATTCAGTAGGATAATTTACGATAACGTTGTTGACGTCGCAAAAATGACGAATACTTTTTGCACTACTCTGTAGTTCATTAAGGTAATTATCATAACTGTATAATTATTAAATCAAAATATAACCACATAATCTATCATTATTAACAAAACATTTCTAAATTTTAAACAGCGACAATTAACTCCAAAAAGTAGAAAATATTTGAACATACTATAGTAATTTTTGAAAGTAGGCGATTTTGTTCAAGATGGGGGCATTTTTGGTCGGGGTGATTTTGTTAAGTGGGGAGAGTTTGCAAAAAGTGTGGACGTTTTTGAGGGGGCGATTTTACCGGTATCGTAACGATTCCACCCATCACGAGTCTCCCCATTCAATAACGACTTGCCCAACATATGTCAAATATATAATATAAGTTAATACATTTAATATTTTAAAATATATTTTAATTAAATTTATAGTATAAATTAAACAATTTGCACATATTTTATTGCTAGGTGTTTTAATTGGCGGTGGATCTATTGAGATTAAAGTGAACTCGTGAGATAATTATAATTGAATGTTTGCTTGTTTACAATCGTGATTAACTTTGATGGGATTAACGGTTTTAAAGAATGAAAAGTTAACTGATGTAGTTAATATTATAATGAAGTAATTAATTGTCTTTAATGTCAAAATTGTCTGAGATTGGCATATGCTACAGATAGTGGTTTTTGAACAAGATTATCAGAGCATGTACCTTCACTTCCAAAACGGTGTAAAACCTAACATTTATTACGAGAATGTTACCATAATAAAGTTTTTAACAATAACAAAAACGTAGTTTTGTAGAAGTCTTGTATGAGAGAGTGGACAGGGCAGTGGGAGACAGGGAGAGAGGGGGAGGGAGAAAGGAGCAAAGGGGAGGGAGAAAGGAGAAAGAGTGAGGAAGAAAGGAAAAATAATAAAGAGGGCAGTACTAGTACAAATATATTCTTAAATTCATACCTGAAAATTTAATAAGTGCTAATTCATTGATTTAATTGAAAAAAAGACTAAAATTATTTACATAAAACTCCAGTAAAGATATAAATTGCTCTAAATGATCAGAATTTTTAATGCTAGTATGCAGTAAGGTTTTTTTTCTGAAGTGTATGTCAGTCCCTTTTACATATTAACTACAATCGTTGTTTTTATGGTCTCTTGTTAACTGTCTCGGTGTAGTTTGAATACGCAAGCACCTAGCTTGTATTTTTAAACTTATAGAAAACTGTTTTCAATAGTATGTAAGATTAACAGTATTCTACACTTAAATTTACAGGCAGCATTTAATAGTTTTACATATAGAGTACAAATTGATTAATTAAAACACCAAGCAGTACAATATACGCAAATTTAAAAATTTATACTATCAATGTATTTATTTACATTATAAAGTATTAAATAATTATATACATTTATATTATAAATTTTATATATATTTTACATTAGTGGGGTGACTCGCGAGTGAGGCAAGTCGTTATATATTCATTTTACCATTGGGCGATTTGATTTTTCTTTCTAGGCCTCCATGATTCATTCTGTAAAGAATTTTTCTACTGATACACGAATAATCGTTTTCCCTATCCACCCAATGCAAACTGCTGCTGAAGGGGTCATTGTCGACCTGGTTACTATATCAGCGTACCCAGGGTACTGTCGCTTAACATAAAGGTACCCGGTGTGGTAAGTGTCACGAGATTACGTTCATTTCCTTCCCGTATTCGGTCCACAATTATATATTACAATGGCGGTTTGTTACAGTTTACGGTGAAGTTTGTTTTGATTATGTACATGTTTATGGCCACTGTTGAAAAATAATGGATTTGATTCAGCAATATTGGTCTGGGTACGTTTATGTTAAGCGATAGTACCCTGGGTACCATTTCTCAAATTTTAAGTACACTGGGTACGCTGATATAGTAACCAGGTCGACAATGACCCCTTCAGCCAAACTGCTTAGTATCAAGCGACCTATACTGAACTGATCAAAATATCGCTACGTTCCCCTACCTACCTATCCTGACATGAAAAGGTATTTTGACGTTTCGGCCATATTTTTTTTCGTCCATAGTAAATGTCGTCCACAGTAGACATCGGCCCCGAACATTTCGGCCATACTATTTATGTTGGTATATTGTTGATTTATTCGGTATGTACAGGGATTAAAATGAACTAATTTAGTTATCTTTCAATAGAAACACTATGGTGATCAAAACAGTTGTGAGAAAAGTCTCTCCTTTGCTCTTTATGCATTTTAGTCGTTTCTACAAAGATTACTCAATGTGCTTGAATATTCCTTTATATTTTCTCCAAACGCGTATCTCTATTGAAAATTGCTTGTTCTTTAGCGTGGTTCATCCTTTTATATTTAACAATGTTGTTTTGTTTAATTGACATCAAAGAAGTTTTTTCTTTGTCTTATTGGTGTTTAATTTCTTATAATTATTTTAAATCATTCATTTTATTATTTAATTAATCAATCAAAGATTGACAATGATTTACAATTAAAATAGTAACTAGTAACATATTATTAATTTAATGATTTTATTTAAGGATTAATATCTAATTTTTCATTGGTAATATCATTTATTCACTCAATTTTGGTTTTTTAAATAACTTTATTAATATATATATATATATATATATATTCAATCCATGGCCGATCTGTACTAAGGCCGAGGCGTCTACGGACGAAGTGTCCATGGCCGAAGTCATACTATGGCCGAGGTGTCCCTAAAGCCATGAAAAAGCTATACTACTTTAACATTATTGTAATATTTCTGTAAGGTTTTAGAGGTTTTTGCAGTGGTAAAAAAATTTTCAGGTCAAAACCTGCATTTGTGTACATGAGAGCCAACAAAATTTGGTACTCACCTTTCAGGTAAAAATACCGGAAGTGAACACCTTTACGTTTTTGCAGAATTCTGATTTATTTTGCTTATTTTAGCATTATATTTAGTACATCCATGTTTGAGATGTACTGTTAGATTAATACAAATGTTTAAATTCATGAAATAAGACATATTTGTTAATTTAAAACTTTGTTGTTACCTGCAAGTAAACACCTGAGATTCAAGTCGCCATTTCTTAAATTAGGTCACCGCGTTAGTCAGGTATGACATCCGATAACCTCGTGGTTTACCATTAAATATTGTTGTTCATGTACATGTACATCTAGAGAGATTCCGATCAAAATTTTGGTCTGGTATCATAGCGTATTCAAACCAGTCTAAATCTAGAAATACTGCCTTTCGGGTAGAAAGTGCGCGTCAGTGCAAAGAAACAAGACTAGTTTAAGATGACAAGAAGTCTTTTGTTAATCAATTTAAAGTCCTGGTGAAATTGTAATTAAATTTAGGAATAGAATTATTAAAGAGTTAAAATCAGGTTAGATATCGACACCGAATTTTTTTTTATGAAGCACAGAGAGAGGCAGAACAATTTGTGACGAAGTTTGTAACTGAGCTATTTTTAGATTGTTGTAGATCGGAATTTGTTTACTTGCTGATAAGGGATGGTGTATTCGGTACACATACGTGTAAACATCATAGTAGATCTTTTAACTATGCTTTGGTTAACGCATCTGTAAACGTTCTGGTGATGAGGATATTTCATCCAATCAAAATGCAGCATGGGGGTATATAAGCCAAGAGTGTCAGTTATTTGTTAATGGTGCTGAGGTTGAACCTGTGAGACGGATCTAATTAAAGAGTTGTAAATAGAAGGGTTTGTATACTATTCTTATTACTACCGCACAGCCTGAAAATGGCTTAGGGTCGTAATAGTAATTAGTATAGTCACGCCTACATTGTGTTCCCTTTTAAAAGCGGATGCGTCGTTAGTTGATTGAAAATATAACAGCGAGTGCGCACAGAGTGTATTGATTGCAATCCGTCTCTAAAGTCGCAGTAAGTTTATATACAAGCGTCTGCGTATCAAAGGAAGCGCATGCGATGATTATATATGTTAATATTACCCTATCCAAGAAATTGATCTTGATACGAACTCATTAAACACGTTACACAATTGGTGGCAGCGGTGGGATAGGGTACATATTGACGATACGTATGAATCCAAGTTTAGCGAAATTAACGGAGGAAATGGAGGCGCTTAGGTCTAACATTGAGGAAATAGAATCCTCTTTGCATTCGACCCCAATGCGATACAGAGATGACAGAACTATTGGGAGCTTGTCTACTGTTAAGTCGGCGAAAGATTCGGGAATAGCGAGCGCCAGCGGAATAGGAATGAGATTAAGGATGCCTAGAGAGGATAGAGAAGAAGTAGCGCCAAAGTTGAGATTCCGCGAGGACGCGAGTGGAAACTCGGCGGACGCGCAGCGCAGTAAAACGATGAGCGGCAGCAAACCGACGGAATATGATATCAAAGGTGGATTTATGAAACCGGCGACTTACGATGGTGGTACTCCATGGATAGACTTCAAGGCCCATTTCGAATCGGTGGCGCTGATAAATCGCTGGTCGGACATACAAAAAGGCCTGTACCTTGCCGCCTGCCTACGAGGAGCTGCGCAGGGAGTATTAGGAAACTTACAGGGTGGCGAAAAACACGAGTATAAGAAACTAGTAGAAGCATTAGAAAGCCGATTTTCACCAGTCAACCAGACGGAGTTGTATCGGGCAACGTTAAGAGACAGAAGACTGAAGCCAAGCGAGACCCTTCCAGAATTAGGTGAAAGCATCAGAAGACTGGCGCATCTAGCGTATCCTTCGGCACCACGCGATGTGACGGAAACGCTAGCGATGGATTACTTTGTAGACGCTTTACCAGACTTTGATATGAGGCTGAGAATTCAACAGTCCAGGCCGCAGTATCTTAACGATGCTATTCGACTCGCTGTGGAAATAGAAGCTTTTACGCGCGCTGACAAACAAAGGCGTGGTGAAAGAGGTTACGCACGACCGGCGCTTGTAACTGAGAGAGATGGTACAGATTGCCAACCCGTTGATAATTTCATGCAGACATTCGTGGATAGGGTGAACCAGTCACTTATGGAAATAAAAGGAGAAATAAGAAGTTTTCAGAAAGATGCAACGAAAGCGAAAGCGCAAGAGACAAGGCAAAAATCGCGTCCAAAGTGCTATAACTGTGGTGAAATAGGTCACGTGCAAAGAGATTGTCGTAGCACAGGGGGACGCGGCATGCGTCGATTTTCAGGTCGTAAACCACAGCAGAATGGTAAAACAAACGTCGAGGCAAGACAACCACTTGTTAGGGTTGGGACGAAAAAGGAAGCAGGTCTTTACATTGAAGCCGTGGTCAATGGCGTTCCTATGACAATGTTGATAGATACTGGCGCCACTGTTACACTTATTTCGACGACAACGTATGGGCGGATATGTGACAAGCCAGAATTAAGAAACGTACGACAAGAAATTTTGGCCGCGCAGGGCACACCTTTAGAAATTATTGGAATCGCTAATTTTAAAATAGAAATAGGGGATATGAAGTTTACAAACGACGCGCTTGTATCGAAATTGGGGGTTGATGGTATCCTGGGATTAGATTTTCTTCAAAGTCACCACGGAATAGTCAATGTTGCAGAAAAGATATTGACTCTAAACGGCACGGAATTTTCTTTATTCATACGAGGAAAGCTTGGATGTTATAGAGTCTCAGTATCAGAAAAGATTAATATACCACCGCATACAGAGGTTATCTGCAACGGAAGAGTAGATTTAGACCTAAACAAAGAAATTGGAGGGTGCGACGCGATTGTCGAACCGGATCTGAAGTTTGCTGACAGGGGAATTGCGATGGTGGCCCGAACTTTGGTTACGTTTTCGGACAATGTCCCTATACGACTTATGAATATTACAGACGAAGTTAAGCAGATCCACAAAGATACAATCGTGGGAAACCTGTATCCTGTTGAAAGAATCGAAAACACAGATTTACTAGTCAACCATGAGACGAAGTCTAAGCTGCCTGAAGCTGTGCAAAAACTGTATGAACAAACCATAACGAATTTGGACCCAGATCAGTCTCAAAAGGTTTATTCCCTGTTGGGCAAGTATTCTCATATTTTTGCAAAAGACGACAACGACATGGGTAGAACGAGTGTGTTTAAACACAAGATAGAGACGGGCAATGCTGCACCCATAAAGCAGCCTCCACGACGATTCCCCCCGAAGCTCGCTGATACCGTCGATAAAGAAGTAGATGCGATGATCGAGAGAGGTATAGTACAGCCCTCACGTAGTCCATGGTCATCCGGTTGTTTTGGTGAAGAAGAAGGACGGGACGCTTAGGTTTTGCGTCGATTATCGGCGCCTGAACCAGGTAACGACGAAAGACGCGTACCCGTTGCCAAGAGTCGACGACTCGATTGACACTCTCGCGGGAGCCAAATGGTTTTGCACCATAGACCTATTCGCGGGTTATTGGCAAGTAGAAATGGAGGATAAAGATAGACAAAAGACTGCGTTTTCGACTCGAAAGGGACTTTACGAATTCACGGTGATGCCTTTTGGATTATGCAATAGTGGGGCGACATTTGAGAGATTGATGGAGACAGTTCTGTCTGGGCTTCACTGGGATATCTGCCTGGTCTATATTGATGATGTTATCGTGATGGGAAAAACATTTGAGGAAACATTAAGAAATTTGGAGACTGTGTTCGGACGACTCAGCGACGCTGGTTTAAAACTTAAGGCAAGAAAATGTGAGCTTTTTAAGAAGAAAGTTCTGTTTCTTGGGTATGTGATTACCGGCGAAGGAATAAAGACAGACGACGAGAAAATCAAAGTGGTCAAGCAATGGCCAACGCCAGTAAACGTGACAGAAGTTCGTTCCTTCATAGGGCTTTGCAGCTATTATAGGAAATTCATTCCGCGATTTGCTGTTGTAGCGAGACCCTTACACCGCCTGACAGAAAAAGGGCGTGAATTCAAGTGGACACAGGAATGTGATGAAGCGTTTTCAGAGCTAAAAGTGCGGCTCACGACTGCACCTATTCTCATTCATCCTGATATGAATAGCGCTTTCACCTTGGATACAGACGCTAGTGGTGAAGGAATCGGTGGCATACTCAGTCAAGTACGTGACGGAAAAGAAAGGGTTGTTGCTTATGCGAGTCGAGCGCTCAGTAAAGCGGAAAGAAAGTATTGCGTTACCCGTAAAGAATTGTTAGCCGTCGTAACCTTTGTTAAGTACTTTCGCCACTATCTATTCGGTCAGAAGTTTACCATTCGTACAGATCACAGCGCATTACGGTGGTTATACAATTTCAAGGAGCCTGAAGGGCAAGTGACTAGATGGATAGAAGTTTTAGGTTGTTATAACTTTGAGATTCAGCATCGACCTGGCGTGCGGCACCGCAATGCGGACGCGTTGAGTCGTATCCCGAAACAAAATCAAGGCGTGTGCGATGGCGATAAAATCCAGAGCGTGAACATTGTGTTGCCAGGACATCAAAATCAGAGTGGACCGGGTTGCCAGAACATCCAGATTATTCAGGATTCTGACGACGATGTAAAACATGTCAAGCAGTGGGTCTGTGAAGGCGTAAAACCGTCCTACCAATCTGTGAAGTCGAAAAGCCACGTGGTCAAGGCTCTTTACAATCATTTTGAAACGCTTTTTGTCGAAAAGAACATTTTGTACAGGCGTTGGAATGACGGAATTCGGATGATACGTCAGGCGATTATACCATGGTCGGAGCGACGCAGTGTTCTTCAAATGTGCCATGATGCGAAGGCGTCGTGCCATTTGGGTGTAAAGAAAACACTGACCAAAGTAAGGCAACATTTTTACTGGCCGGGATTACAACGGGATGTCCGACAGTATGTACTGGGCTGTGAATTTTGCATGAAGAGAAAAAAATCAAGGAAAGCAAAAAGAGCGCCGATGCAGATTGAGCGCTCGACGCTTCCGATGGAGCGTATTGCCCTGGATATCATGGGTCCACTTCCCGAAACTACGAAGGGAAATAAGTACATATTAGTTGTACAAGATTATTTCACCAAGTGGATAGAGATATTCGCTATGGAGAACCTGGAGGCGGTGACAGTCGCGACATTTCTGATCAATGAGGTAGTGGCGCGATTTGGCGTTCCTGGTACGATACACTCAGACCAAGGTAGACAATTTGAAGGTGCAGTATTTAAGGAACTTTGCAAAATGTTAGATATACATAAGACAAGAACCACAGCGTTTCATCCCAAGTCGGACGGTATGGTGGAGAGGTCGAACCAGACTGTCATGAATATGGTTAGTGCTTACGTTTCTGAACATCAAGACAACTGGGATGATTATTTGGCATTCGTAGGGATGGCATATCGATCTTCGGAACACGAAACGACCAAATTTACGCCAAACATGCTTATGTTGGGGCGAGAGGTTGGGACACCCCTACATATTCAATATGCTCTGCCACGCGCAGAAAAACCGATGCCAAGCAGCCTATGGGCTTGGGAAGTCAGAGACGAATTGGAAAAAGCGCATAGAATAGCGAGAGAATATTCGGAAGGCGAGATGCTCAGGCAGAAGAAATATCACGACAGGCGACTATCGTGGCAATCATTTGAACCAGGGGACCAAGTTTTAGTGTATTTTCCGCAGAAGAAAACTGGGAAATCTCCAAAATTGATGAGTTTTTGGCAAGGTCCATTCGTAGTCGTAGCAAGAAAATCAAGCGTGACTTACGAAGTAAGACGGGAATCAGAAAGAAAGACACAAGTTGTGCACGTAGATCGACTTAAAGAACACAGAACGCAAACTTTGGTTGGAGAGAAATCCCAGGATTGCCCGATTTCCATAAACAACGAAAGCGGAGCTCAACCTGTTGAAGAGCCTTTACATGAGGATAGAACAGAAAAGGCAGAGCGGGAAGACGGCTTAAACGGCGATTCTCTTGAGTCGTTGCCTGCCCCGTACGCTTTAGACAGTAATCTAATATCGAGTCGTATGCGCGTACGAAAAATGCCTGCCAGGTTCGCAGATTACGTGTTCTAAAGTTACACTGACTACTGTAAATACTGTAATATTGAGCTGTATATAGTTCTATTGCCATTGTTTTGACGTTCATTTACGTAGATTAGAACTGTAGATTAGAACTGTAGTTTAGAGCCGAGTTGTTAATTCATTCGCTTATAAAATGTTTTAGTTCTCATATTTTTTTTTTTTAATCTATGTAGTCCTTCGGATGAGACGGTAAACCGAGGCCCCGTGTTCAGGAACGGTCACAGCCTGTGCACGTTAAAGATCCCTCCTGCAGAGTTCGATAAGAGTAGGCCTCTTGGGGCCGCTGCAGAGGCAAAATTTGTTAAGGAAAGGAAAAATCGTTCTTTAGGCCGTGATACTTCAAATTGCAGACGTCAGAGAAGAGTTTAAAATTTATGGAATACCGTATGTTATTGAGAATTCGTCGCGTTATCTCTGTAGCTGTTAAAACTGTTATTTGATCTTAGATTGCTCTACAAAAATGTGTTGAATGTTGTGATGTCGATTGAACTAGTGTAGGTTAAGATTTTCAAGGGTAGAGATCACTGCTTCTGTTTGGTGATTCGCGCGTCATTTACCACATGCAATCAAAGTGAATGCACAATAGAGTTGATGTAGTGCCGGAACTGTGGTTAGAATTTGCTTCTACGATGTATTGTTTTTGGCTTATGTTATGCCAGTTGTGTCGAATTTGAATCAGTTCCTGTGTGTTTAACCTCTGCTTCGCAAGTTGATAGAGTTTGAGCCTGAGAAATGGCTACATGAATCGATGATTTCCAACTCCAGTTGTTGATTTCAAACACTTTTGCCGATGTGAATGCGGGGTCGCATTGTTCGGAGGCGTGGGTAATGTGACGAAGTTTGTAACTGAGCTATTTTTAGATTGTTGTAGATCGGAATTTGTTTACTTGCTGATAAGGGATGGTGTATTCGGTACACATACGTGTAAACATCATAGTAGATCTTTTAACTATGCTTTGGTTAACGCATCTGTAAACGTTCTGGTGATGAGGATATTTCATCCAATCAAAATGCAGCATGGGGGTATATAAGCCAAGAGTGTCAGTTATTTGTTAATGGTGCTGAGGTTGAACCTGTGAGACGGATCTAATTAAAGAGTTGTAAATAGAAGGGTTTGTATACTATTCTTATTACTACCGCACAGCCTGAAAATGGCTTAGGGTCGTAATAGTAATTAGTATAGTCACGCCTACATTGTGTTCCCTTTTAAAAGCGGATGCGTCGTTAGTTGATTGAAAATATAACAGCGAGTGCGCACAGAGTGTATTGATTGCAATCCGTCTCTAAAGTCGCAGTAAGTTTATATACAAGCGTCTGCGTATCAAAGGAAGCGCATGCGATGATTATATATGTTAATATTACCCTATCAAAGAAATTGATCTTGATACGAACTCATTAAACACGTTACAAATTAATTTCATAACAAAATAAAATGAGCAAAACAAAATATCAAAACATGTGATTAGTCTAATTACAGTGGCGGATACAGGGGGGGGGGGCGTATGGGCGTACGCCCCCTTTAAAACAAAGGAAAGGGGAAAAAAGAGAACAGGGTGGTCAACAACCAACGCCAAAGGCAAAAATGTAATCCCCGCTCGTCCTCGCCATAAATTAATGCATTAACGGTACTAATTCGTTTATTATGATCTCTGTTGTATATACTGTACCAAATAAAGGTTAGTGAACACTATAAAAACCTTTTTCGTGGCCTTCCTTTTCCGATATCCCCTTTTTACGCCCCCCTTTCGAAAATCCTGTATCCGCCCTTGAATTAGTTAAATAAAAAAAAAAACAACGTAACATAAACAGTTAGTCTCTGTCTGGATGAAGGAGGCAGCTCCCATTGTTGGAACTTATTTATATTATAAATCATACAATATTTATACTTTATAATGACTCTTGATTAACACAAAGTAAAGAATCTCTTATTAAGAATAGTTCGTCTAACATTTGGAATAGTTTTATGATGATATGTCTATCTTCATTGCTTAAAAGGGAAACACATTTATTTGTGGAAGATAATTTACTAAGGTTTTATCATTTATTCTAAAAAATGATATAAATGTGTTCTTGTACAGTTAAGAGCATGACACTCCAGGATAAAATTAATCTCATCTACAAATATAACAAATTCTATTGTTACTTTCAAAATTAGTGTAGCGCCTTGTTTCTATTTTAAGATTATTAGCACTAAGTCTAAATTTACTCATCAATCTCCTCTGGTCTTCATTTCCATACTCTAAATTTTGTTCAAGTTAAATAAAATTATAGTATATTTTATATTTTTAAATATTAAACAATGATTTATTTTTTAATTTTTAAGTCTTTTTCTTTAATAAAAATTTAAGTAAGTGTAGTCTGTATTAAGAGTTAACTGCCATTTATCAGAGTAAAAAAAGTTTATTAAGCAGTTCTGAAGACCACTCTCTGTTTCTGACAATAGAACTTAGTCGTCTACATAAAGGTGACAATTAATTTTTTTACTGTTTAAGGACACATCATCACATTTTGTGTCAAGGTACGATGGTAAATCACCGAGGTATAAATTAAACAGACTAGGGCTTAGGTTATCACCCTGTCTTAAATCTATATTTGATGAGATGTAAAATTATCAATTTTTACTCAAAGTTGGATTTTGATATACATTTATTTAATTAAACTATAAAATTTTTATCATACTCCGATACACTTTAATTTGTAGGATAATTCAAGATGTGGTACAGAGTCGAATGTACTTTTGAAATCAACAAAACATGCATTAAAGTTTCTTTGATCCATTTTTCACATATTTATTTATAAGAGTATTTAAAACAGACAGATGATCATTTGTTCTGCATCCTGCACTAAAACCAATTTGTTCTTTATATATATTATTTGACTTCTTGAAGAATTAAAACAATCTGTTATTTAAAATTTTATTAAATAATTTGCTAACATTCTCACTAATACCTCTGTAACTTGTCACTTCATATATTGATCCTTTCTTATGCAAGGGTGATATATAACCTAATGACCAAAAACCGTTAATTAAAATTTTATTAACTGACACTTCCAAAATAGGTGTTAATATTGTTCGTCCATATTTTAATAGCGAGCACAGCTCGCAGCGGGCAGCGAAGCTGCCCGCGAAGAGCGGTGAGCTCTACGGCAATTACGTGTCACGTGATCAAAATGAAATCACGTGATCAAAATCTGCTTAATGCTGATATTGATTTTTTTTCGTCCGGAAGTTGATATCGTCAAAAAACTGGAACAAAGTGAATGAAGAAGGGCAAACATTTATTTTAAAGAAAGACTTAAAAATAAAGTTGACATCGATAAAAAGTAAATGTTATATTTAAAGATAACAACAAAAATTTCATACTATTTTTTAGGAATCTCTAAATCGATCCTTAAAAACTGACAATCAAAGACATTTCATGTGACGTCACCATTACAAAGAAAGACGTCACGTGACAACTGCAATTTAGAGGCACTGTCATAGGGTAGCGACAAGTATTAAATGTGGTGTTAACATTATAAATTAAAAATTTAGAATTTGATGGATATTAAAATAATATTGTGTTTCAAACAAAAATTTAGTTGCAAGCTGTTTGCCTTCTTGATTTATTTTATAAAATAAAGTAGCGTGATAATACAACCCCCTTACACTACACAACGAGGAATTTTCATACATTTCAACGCACTTTTGACATTTGTACAAAATAATGTTTCGAACAATTTTGTTATAAATAAAGTAAATTCTTCATTATCTACCAAATATATAGTATTTGTCTCTATATGCATCGACTACGGCTCATGCGCTTACTGATTTTCGCTTGGTACAGAATATCTATAAAAAGTAAATTGACCATAATTTCTTCCTGCTAACTCAACAATTTTGGTAAGAATAAGATTATGAATTATTTAATTGTATAAAACAGTGAATAACACATACAAATTCTTATATGCATAAAAATTAAAGAAAAACTAACTTTTCCCAATCTATTTCTTCAATAATAAATTTATTACGTAATCGCCTGTTTATTACCTGTGGCACAAAAACGGAACAAGAATAACAAGCTGCGAGTTCGTACCTTTTTAAGTCCGAAGAAGGTTATTTCATGTTTTAGATTTATTTCTTTAAGTCCTTAGTCGTTATTTAAAGTATGCTAATTATAATTATAATATGGACTGCAAAATCAGAAAAATACAACACATATCAAACAAGACTCATGAAGAGCTCTACTAGACCCCTAATTAACTTAAATTTGTCTCAATATTTTCGCGATAGTTTGCCAAATAAGAAAATATTTTTTAGCCATTCAATTTTTTAAAAACTACACTATAACATGTATTTACTTTGTTCAACTCTAAATATACATAATCATCAACAGTTATACTACAACTGCGGAACCGTACTGTATTCGTACCAATTTTTTTATGTATAATGTAGTGGACCAAATTATAACAAGCTACGGTTCCGCAGCTACAACATCACATTACACAGCGACAGATCCCGTTTTCAATTTGTAACAATTTAATAAAATGCAATATAGCTGACCAAACTGTATATGCGTTATTTAATACGAAAAATACAACAAACTGTAAAGTAGATCAACATGAAAAAAGTAAACTTACTGTAGTATAATATTCCCTTATGACACAATATTTCCGGCAACATAATACCATGAAACATCCAACTGTAACTGGAACTGATCCAAGAAAACAAAAGAATCCTCACAAAATGTTATTGCTCCATAGAACACTTTCTTATCACATTTTTTAAAATCATGTTATGAACTTCTTCACTGACAAAAATCTAAAACATCTGAGTATGACTATGAGGCACAAATGACACATTATTCCACCAACATAAAACATAAGTAACTGGAACGGATCCATAAAATCAAACTAATCCTTACCAATATGTTATTTCCCCGTAGAACACATTCTAATCACATAAATCGAATTATGCAGCTGTTAACTGACAAATTTCTAAAATATCGAAATAGAACATATTTTGAATATTTTCCGCCAATGCAAACTGTGTCAACCTGACTTTTTTTAGGTCAAAGCCCTTAATTTTCATTGGTTGTTTAAAAAGGGGTTCCAAGTAGGGGTTTTGGGAAGGATAGTAACACTGACCAAAGCGGGATAACTCTTAACAAAAGTTAATGAAATTCTGTCTTCTGAAATGGGAGGGGCTCGGATAGTATGTCCGAAAATGGAAGAAGGAGTGAAATCTGTATAAATGGAACTATGCTTAATGTTCATTACAAAATATGACTTAATAAATAGATAAATAAATTGTTGGCATCTATTTGACGTAATTACTTATAACTACATGTAGTGAAATAGTGTATTGTACTAAATGTTACACCCCGCTGCGCTAGGTGTTTTGCTTGCATTTTTTTCATTATTCCATATTGTACCTTTGTAGTGTTATCCAATTTAAAACATTTCTACACAATAACACGTCCATATTTTATATATTATGCCTTTGTTGTTGACATGTTCCAAATCGTCATTGGCATTTGCTACGGGAATTTTAATAGGAAGTCAGCCATTTGAATTTCTACAGGGACCTCGCGTTGTTTTCAAAAAGATCGTCTGCTTTCGTAACGTTCAGTGGTATTCATACAAACCGCAAGGATTTTTCCGCCTTAACTTTCCTTATTACCCGAAAGATTTCGAACAGACGACAATAGACTCTTCCAAACATACACTTCCGTTGTAATTTAGGTCAAACTTTACTATAGAAAATTGCTCTATCACATTGAAAAATACGCCACATTTCAAAACGCTAAATAACTGGAAAATAAAGTGATGAATTCAATTTACACAGTTATTATTCTACAAAATGAGCGTAATCTGGACCATACGCGGTAAGCAGTTTTCATTTGTCACGCAAAAACAATAACCAAAATACATCAACATTTAGTATAAGGTCCTCACAAAATTAAGGAACAAAGTAAAACAAGGAATTATGTGTAAAAGTTAGAAAAACATATTTGTCTGTGCTCGCATTTAGGCAATGCCTACTCCATATTAGCGAGCATCGCAGATGCGAGCTATACGGTTACATGCGTGTGTGTAAAAAAGTCACGTGATCCATATGAACAAATCCGTTTCAGATGGTAGCTGAGCTATCCGAAGAAAATATTGTAGACGAACGAAAAAATATATAATTTAAAAGTAGACAAAAATAATTTTGACATCGATTAAATTAAAGTGTTTATTTTTTAAATTACTACAAAAATGCCAGACAATTTTTTTTTCAATCTGATGAAACGCTGTAATTGAAATTGAGTTTTGTGACGTCACCAACACATTAGATAAGACGTCACGTCATCAGTGGAATGTAGAGGCACTGTTAGGGGGCTCTGAAGTAACGACATGAACAATGTGCGATGCTCGCATTTAGGCTGCGCATACATTCATATTATTTCATTTAGGATTTTATTGAACCCACTAGCTTTTCCGCGTTTGATAGATTTTATTTTGCACAGATATTTCTTTTTCTGGACAAAACAATAGTCTTAATAGATCTCTCCAATTTTGGTATACGTAGTACTTCCGGTACACAGATCAGACCGTCTAGATCTACGTGTGAGAAAACTCCGCCCGGCGAACCAACAGAGAAAAGCAGTATTTCTAGCATTATGTGTTTATTGTTTATTATTATGTTTAAATCAAACTCCTTTTTGGACGCTACTGCACGTTTCATCACATAACCAAAAAGGACTACCATTCATTCTTTATTTCCTCTATGATAGAGATTATAAATGTTACGATTTCATATTATACAATACAATACATCAGAACATATTTACATAAATATATGGTAAGTAAAGAACATTATTAAATTTATAATGGCAGTATAAACTGACGACATTATATGCACAATCTGCTGGTTTTTTGTCTTCCGAAAGGTACCACGGAGGTACAGTTTCCTGCACTGCCAAGATAAGTTACGAATTTGTATTGTATCAGCCGCAGATTGGTATTGAGATTCCATAACTAGCATTTTGACTATCTATTTACGAATCAGTGCATCATATTGTCTTTGAGGTCTTTGGAAAATTACTGTATTTAATCTAATTTATCGTAAATGAACTATGCATACAGACCCAATTATGAACGTAAAACCCCGAGATTTCCGAATTACTCACTATAGGTGAACTCGACTGACATCTACTCATTAAATTAATTGAGGGTCTACATGAGTGGGTACAATCATAATGGAACAAGCTATAAACGAGGGTGACAAGGATATCACCGTTGAATCACTCTACAATTTAATGGTTAAAATAGACAGTCGCCTATCCACGATAGAAACAAATATAACAAAAATTGATGAACTTAGTGCAACGATGAACAATATACTGACTGGATTTTCTCAAATCAAAAAGAAAATAAATGAAATTGAGTCATCGGTCGACAATTTGAAGAAAACAAGCAAGGATCATGAACACGTAATACAAACAATTAAAACTGACTATTCTGTAATAAATAGAGAGTTGAAAATCGTAAAGACCTCAGTTGCCTCCCAGAGTAGTGATTTACAGGGAATAAGTAATGTTTTTGATGAACTAAAAGAAAAACATGAGATTAATACCCAGCAAGTAAATCAACTAAAAACATCGTTTGACAAATCAAGGCAAGAATTAGACGACCACGCTTGCGAAATGCGACTCGAAGTAAAAGCAGCTATAAGTGATGCGCAAGAACAAACAGAAGAGTTGAGAAGCAAAGTGCTAGATCTACAATGTAGATCAATGAAATACAACTTAATATTTACCGGCCACACAGAATATGACAACGAAGATACGGAATATGTCATTCATTCTTTTTTCAAGAGAGAGCTCCGAATCACATATGATATACAACTAGGAAACGTCCATCGCTTCGGTAGCGGATCCACTCCAGGACGTGGCCATAAAAGAAGACCGAGACCGATCATTGCACGATTTATTTATATGAAAGATCTTGAGGCAGTCCTTTCAAACGCATATAAACTGAAAGGCACTCCGTTCGGTATAAATCGTCAATTCCCAGATGAAATCGAACAAGCTAGAAGAAGTTTGTATCCCATAATGAAAGAGAAAAGGGAGCAAGGGTGTAGAGTAAAATTAGTTAGAGACATCCTTTACGTCGACGGAGTAATCTACGATGACAACCCAGCCAGTACGAAAACTCGTGCACAAACTTATAGTGATGCCACCAGGAGAACACCGGTAACCCGCCCTGGAAATAAGCGAAGGCGAATATCATCCACTCCTCAGAAAGATCAACACTAGGAAACCCAAGGAGATGAAAGGAAAGACTCTGACAACATTTTAAAAAATAAACTAATAAAACCTAAATTACTAAATTTAAATTGTGGTGGTATTTTAAAAAAAATGAAATACCCGGAATTTGTAAATATGATTAATAATTATGATTTTATTTGTATTACTGAATCTAAAACAGATGACATAGATGAAATTGTTATCCCCGGTTACAAATTTGTAATGAAAAACAGAAAAAGCTATAGCAGAATTAAATCCGGAGGGATCGCATTTGGCTACAAATCCGAATATGAAGATTTTGTCCACTACTTAGAATCTGAAAGCAGATTAGTCTCTTGGTTTAAAATTTCTAAAACCCTTCTTCATTTAAATGAGGACATTATTGTCGGAAATATTTACATTCCTCCAGAAAATTCTGCTTACAAAGCAGAAGACGCTTTTGATGAATTAGAACAAGAATTTCTGAAATTTTCTCAAAATAACAACCTAATTCTCCTAAATGGAGATTTTAATAGCAGAACGGGCACTGATAAAGATTTTTTTGAAATAGCAGATGAAAACAAAAGTCCATTTGACAATTTAATTAATTATGCAAATATTTTACCTATTAGTAATTATGAAATGTTGCGAATTAGAAATAGTATGGATAGTGTGAAAACAAATTATGGTAATAAACTGTTGAATTTTTGCAGAAATAATAACTTATTCATTCTTAATGGTAGAGTAGTTGGTGATGTAACTGGTAAATTTACTTGCAGACAGTCAAGTGTTGTTGATTATTTTATTTGTACTGTGGATTTTTTATCTTATGTTGAAAATTTATTTGTCCATGAATTCTCATCATTGTACTCAGACGTTCACTGTCCAATTTCCTTATCTCTTAATATTGCAGCTGAAGATAATGACTCCTCAAAAAAGGGGGGTAATTGTAATAGTTGTAATAGAAGGAAAATAAGAAAATGGGACAACGAAAAAGCCGAAGAATATAAAGAAAAAATAAATTCCCAAAAAGTCAATAGTATAATACAAAATATAAATAAAATAGACTCTGAAAGTATTTCACATAACGTTATTAATGAATTAGTAGATGAAATTAGTAAAGTCCTAACCGAGCCTGCGGAAGAGATTTTTGGCACTTTTACCCCCAGAAAATATCCAGATTCAAATGTACACAATATCGATAACAAACCTTGGTTTACTAAAACTTGCTGGGAAAAGAGAAAAGCATTTCGCATGGCAAAAAGGCGTCACAAAAATAAAAAATCCGACGAAAGTCGAAACGACCTTCGGACCAGAGAAAAAGATTATAAACAAGAAATGAATAAAGCTATTCTAGAACATCAGAGGCAAATGAGAAAGAAGCTAAAATCACTAAGAAGTAGTAATAATAAAGACTATTGGGATATTATAAATACAAAACGTTCAACTAGAAATAAACTTAATTTATCTATTGAAACTTTTTTCGAATTTTTCAAAGAATTAAATAAGGGGGATGATGACGAAGATCCTAGTCCCAACGATCATAATTTTAACCAGCCGTCCAATATCATGATAAATGATGAGATTTCAGAAGACGAAATTATGAAATGTATTCAAAATTTGAAAAACGGGAAATGTTGTGGTGATGATCAAATCATTAATGAATATATAAAAAATACTTGCCATACACTTATGCCGATTTATTATAAGCTCTTTAATTTAATTTTTAATTCGGGAATCGTCCCTGAGATTTGGCTCGTCGGAACTATACTTCCTTTTTATAAAAACAAGGGCGAAAAGGCGGATCCAAAAAATTATAGACCTATAACGATTTTAAGTTGTATGGGCAAATTATTTACTTCTATTTTGAATTCAAGGTTAAATGATTTTTTAGAAACTTCTTCTTGCTGAATGAAAATCAATTTGGTTTTAGACAAGGGTATTCCACAATAGACAGTATTTTTACACTTCATTTACTACAAGAACTCTTACAGAGAAAGAAGAAAAAACTATACTGTGCATTTATTGACTTTGCAAAAGCGTTTGACACCGTTTGGCGACCTGGTCTATGGTCAAAATTATTAAATTCATCTATAGATGGCAAGATGTATAATATTATTGTTAACATGTATAGTAATATCAAATCCCGTGTCTTTAATGGTAAAGATTACTCTGATTTTTTTCCATGTAATATTGGTGTAAGGCAAGGAGAGAATCTGTCTCCTGCACTATTTTCTCTGTATGTCAATGACCTTGAAAGTTTTATGATCAGTAATAATATATGTGGTCTATCAAGTATCTCAAACAAAATTAATTCAGAACTTAGTCTGTATGTAAACATTTTTCTTATTTTGTACGCTGATGATACTGTACTTTTATCAGAATCCGAAGAAGATTTACAAAAACAACTTTATACACTTCATGAATATTGTACATTGTGGAAGCTTAAAGTTAATGTCGATAAAAGTAAAATAGTCGTATTTTCAAAGGGACGTCTGCGAAATGAAATGAGATTTTATTATGATGATAAAGAGATGGAAATAGTCAAAGATTATATTTATTTAGGGGTTCACTTTTCTAGATCTGGTAGTTTTTCTAATGCCAAAAAATATAATGTCGAAAAAGCTACACGAGCTATGTACGACGTCTTAAAAAAGGGGAGACTACATAATTTATCTTTGGAATGTATGCTTGACTTATTCGATAAAATTATACAACCTATTTTACTCTACGGCTGTGAGGTATGGGGTGTCGGTAATAACTCTATTATAGAACGAGTACATCTGAAATTTTGTAAACTTTTATTGAATGCAAAGAAAGCGACTCCCGATTTCATGATTTATGGTGAACTCGGCAGACATTCGCTTGACATCTGTATTAAACTTAGAATGATTAAGTTTTGGGGAAAATTGGTTACAGGTAAAGAGAGTAAGCTGCCTTTCGTTTTATACAAGTTAGCCTATTCAAACTACGATGACTACTCGTGGCTCTCTTATATCAAATCTATACTAGATGACTGTGGTAAATCAAATCTGTGGCTTTCTCAAAACTTCCCAAGTATTTCATGGTTACATAGCGCAATTAAACAAACACTGTCAGATCATTTTAAACAGCAGTGGCTTTCCAACCTACACGAGAGCCCTAAAGCTATTAATTACAGAATGTACAAAGAAGATTTAGAGTTCGAAAATTATTTTAATATACTCAATGATAAAAACTATATTACCTTTTTTCGTTTTAGAACCACGAATCATAAATTACCTGTAGAATCCGGTAGATGGCACAATATACAAAGAAAAAATCGAATATGTATTTTGTGTCAATCGCATGATATAGGAGATGAATTTCATTATATTTTGGTATGCAAATCACTTTGTGAAGAGAGAAAACAGTCTGTTAAATCGAAATTCTATACGAGCCCAAACGTTATAAAATTTAAGGAATTGATGAATTGCCAACATTTACCAGATCTTATCAAACTTTGTAAATTTATTCGAACTATAAACAAAAAACTAGAATCTCCTGGGTAGAGTGAAATTGAAATTGAAATTTCTTACTAATCTTTAATTATGTATTTTATCTGTACCTTTGTACCTTTTTTTTTTCATTATATTATTCATCTTATACATATATTTTGCATATGATATTATATGTCGTACTTTTGTATTTATTTCTCTGTACCTGATTTTGGTTTTGGAGAATAAAGATATATATAAAAAAAATGCTGTATTGGGCAGATGATTTAATAATATGGATGTATGATAGAAGGTGGAGGGAACCCATATCACTTTCACCGATACTTGTGCGTGGCCGTTTCCCCAACATAAGTCTAAAAAGATCTTTACCCCATCTAACTCGCTTAACTCGGCATATAAAGTTCTACAGTAAAGTTTTCTAAGATTAAGTCGAACCATATTTCTTTGAAATTTTAAGTACACGGACAACTGACACAAGCATGTACCATTAGGTCATAAAATGGTCTTCTACAAATCTGACATATTTGTTCGTAATTACTCGGTGTCGTCGATATAATTTTTGCAACGAACTATGCTGCTCGTAAAACAAAACTATCCTTCCTTAGTTGAAATTGTCTAAACTTTGGCTTTACTAATGTTATTGTGTATTTCTCGGAATCTGATGAAGTCACTATTGGTTATCACTCGATTTGACCATTCATCATCATGTTTGTTATTTACTGCGTTTATTACCATATGTTTCCACCGAGCTTTGTCTGGGAAGTATTCATCAGATATGTACTATTGAAGGATTAATGTTAGTTCGTATTTTTCCTAAATATTTAGTATGTCAGGAATGAATCCAAAGTGTTCTGTGTTATTTAATAAACACGTAACTATAAAGTCTCTGTAAGAAAATCTGTTTAGTTAGGAATCGGTTATTCAAGCAACATAGTTTTCCAAAGAAGAACAATTTCGTTTTTCAATTTCACTCGTTATATTTCTAAGATACACCATGCTTTCGCACATATCAGAACGTGTGTTTGTTTTCAGTTTTTGTGCATTTTTAACAACAAAATGTTGAAAAGTATTTAACGTCATCAGGTCTTGTCGTTTAAAATCATTCCAGGGTGCCGTTTCATAAAGCGATCGCTAATTAACGTGCTCGTTATCCCATACAATTTAAATGGGATAACGTGCACGTTAAGCTAACGATCGCTTTATGAAACGGCACCCTGACTTCACATCCTTACAACACTGTGGGTATTACAACTGACTTGTAAAGTTTTATTAGAACTAGAGGATTCGTGTATTCATTTCTTATATTCGCTATCGCAAAGTATGAGTTGCGGCCTTTTCTACAGGCATTTTTCGTTCGTTGGATGGCTGAAAATTTCCCAATAAGTTCGGAACCAAGATAAATATGACTGTCTGCTGTCGTAATACGTTCACAGTTAATTGACCAATGAAAGTCAGGTTTAGTTCTTTTTCTGGAAAATTGGACTACACTCGACTTTTTACCATAGAAGTGAAAACGCCACTTTTGAGAGTATGCACCACAAGTATCAAGCATATTCTGGAGACCTTTAGGGGAAGTAGATATGCATGCAATATCGTCAACTAGTGCTTATGAACAACATTGTACATACGCTATTAATACATGTACTGTTTCTACTATTCTGTAATTCAACCAATAAATCTTTTATAAAAACTAAGTATAAAAAAAATGATAATACATCTTGTCGTACATCTTCTGTGACAAGAAAAAACTTAGAAGTACATTGGTTTATAATTATTGCACTTTGTGTATTGCTATAAAATGAATCAATAATGGACCAGATTTTCCCCTTTATACCTAATTTTTATAGTTTAAACATAAGGGCCTTGCGCCACACCGTATGAAACGCTTTCTTTGTATTCAGGAATGCAACAAATATCTTGCTGCCTAATTTAATATTGTGGTGTATAGTTTCAAGAAGACAAAATGATGCGGTCAGACAACGGAGATTCGTCTGAAATCCTTGTTAAAGGGATAACGGAAAGTTACTTGGTAGATCACTGAGAGTTTGTATCCTATGGAGTATAATTCGTTCGAATATTTTCATTAGGCACGATACTAAGGACACGGGTCGGTAGCTATCTGGAGCAGATTTACTTGTACCTCCGCCTTCAAAAATAGGGACTATCATACCATAGTGCCACTCGTCAGGAATCACTGTCTTCTCTGCGATTAAATTAAACATTATTTTAAAACATTTTACTA
Organism: Limnoperna fortunei; assembly: GCA_944474755.1. Lineage (NCBI taxonomy): Eukaryota > Metazoa > Mollusca > Bivalvia > Mytilida > Modiolidae > Limnoperna > Limnoperna fortunei. The sequence continues at coordinate 108,788,959 of OX104111.1, forward strand.
CTTTTGGACCACCAAATATTACATTTTTGTTTTGTATTAAATCTCGCCCGCTAGCCTATCTACGTTTCAATTGTTTAATAACAGCAGTTATATCATCATCTGCAATTGGTCCACCAGGTAAGTAACAAGAGTCGAAATTGTCACATTTTGATTTGTATTTTTCGTAATTTTTATGAACATTTCCATATGTTTCTTGATCGAAATTGTCCTCATCTGCTGGCGCGTACAGTTTATGGAAATAATTGCAAACGCATCGCATACAGTTTGTGGTGTGTAATGGACTTATTTATTTTAATAAGGCATTTTAATTAAAATTACTTAAAGAAAACAATACACAATTATTAAAACTTACACTGGTGATTTATTATGAACTAATTAATATTAAATGATTGATAAGAATGGTCGATCAGAGTATATATTAAGATAATTAAGATTTTGAATGTTTTTGATCATGTTAAGTACATATACATAACTGATGATAATAATTTTAAGCCTCTTGGTCCAATTTAAATCAAAATCATTATGCTTACGTTATAAGTTAGGTAGATGGTTAATGTATAATTAACAGTCCTGCTCACTAGACATGGATTTCAGATAACCTAGACTATGGTATGTCCTAAGTAACACTAGACCTGGTATCAACACAACTTATGGACACAGCAGTGATTAAGACTTGTATTATTACTGTATTGTTGCCGTGCAAGGATAGTTTTAGACGTAGAACCCACGCTCCCATCAAATTCTAACAAACCTTTGGACGGCAGAAGACAGGTTTTCCTTCTCTTGGGCTTTTCTCAGACTTTAAGGCGAGTGGCTCATATAATTAGACCCTTAAAGGTTCATGTAACAATAAAATTACGAGGTAGACAAGAAATCGACCTAACAGCTGTTACGATCCGGATACAAACACACACAAAGACAGAAAACAAAACAGAAAAAAAACACATCGAGTGTGCAACACAAACCAAATAACACCATGGATGGATACAACCAGGTGCTCTGGACGGGTAAGAAGTGTCCGCCGAGTTTTTTTAAGGTAAACTCTAATCAATGAAGAGGAAAGAGTCGGCGAAAATATCTGATCGTATTTAAAGAGATTTACTGCCGTAAAGATCGATGAAGTCATGGTTACCACCATAGAACGCGTCCTCCAAACATCACAAATGTTGTCATTAAAAAGGTTTAACATTGGACAGATTTTCTACTTTTTGTTTAATTTGCGATTTAGAATCATTGATGACTTGCAACCTGATATTTATTAGGGCCCCGTGTCCGGACTGTGGAATTAGGGTAGATAATATAAAGGCGATGTGTCGCTTAGTTACCATTGTTATTGACCTTAGACCTAGAACCTTAATCTAAAAGTCATGAATGACAAATTCATGTCCGATCATTTGAGATAGGCATTTGATATTTGGAATGTGAATAGATAATGTCAAGGTGTCGCATACCATGGTTGATGACCTTTGACCTTGGACCACAGAGATGGATACCATCCCACTGATATCTAGTATAGTCTATTTCTGTTGTTCTTTAAAAAGTGTGTTGAGCTGCCTATGGGGACTGTGGTGTAGAATGTGGTTGGCATTTTGAAGTCAAGTTTAATGTTGTCACATTAGGAAAGAGAACCAAACCCTTAATCTAAAATTCATTTATTTCATTCCATTAGAAATGAAGTATGTGCGGGTTGAGTGGAAGGAATTGAAAAAAATTAAAACAGAAGAGATATTTCACATTTAAATATATTTAAAAGTAAATGAAGTAATAACAAAATATCGAACATCAACGAAACTGTAGATTTGAGAACTAAGAATTAAAAATACAGCAACTACATCAATGGTAAAGACTTAGTAGTTGGTTAAACCAGGTTTTACGGCATGCCTCACCACCTGCTTATGAGGTGGTGTGTTGATAAAAATGGTTGGCAGAATAATTGTAAGTAATATGTGTATCCAATAATCATCGCATCCCACCATTATGTACTGAATTCAAAAATTGGGAAAACTATTTGCAATCGTGTTTTCAATCGAGAGATAGACTATTTTTGTACCAGAAAATAGACTAAGTATATATAGTAAAACTTTTTAAAGGCGCAGATGAATGTTTTTGCAACCTTGGTCTATAAGCCTATCCCGAAGAAATTGGTAACGTCTGTAGCTGAGGTTGTCAGTAGTACTAAAGACAAGCATCTTATTGACTTCACCATCATCTGAGAGTAGGAACTTCTGGCCTGCAGTAGTGTCTGTCCATTCATCTTGTAAGTTAATCTCTTGTCTGCTGTTAGGTTCCTGGGGGAGATCTGTTTTATGATAAAGTGTAGATTTACAGGCAGTAAAGGTTGGTATTATCTGTCTTGTTTTATCATCCCACTCTCTGATACGGAACTGGATTATTTTGCTGTCATAGAGTGATGGTACTGGATCCAAGATGTTGCGTACTTCTTTTTATGTGTGCCATGAAAAGTTTAGATTTAATATCTGAATTTGACGGTGGGTGGTTGTGGTCTCGGTTAGTAACCAGATTCTTTCCTGTGTTTACAGTTCCATGACAATTATTGACATTTCCAATAAATGAGTTTAGCATCTCTGCCCTGCTGTCTGGTTTTCACACTATATTTGTGGCTTGCTACCTCTAAATAGTGACCACGGGCATGTTGAATAGTCATTTTTGTTTGAGAATGATAAATTTCAGTCAGTCAAGTATTTATATGTGCTTAATTAGCTTGTATGATTTGAACTTTAGCTCAGAGTCAAATTATTTTTAGTATCATTTATTTCATAACTATCATTAATTTATATAATTATTTTGCTTAATGAGTGAAAACTCTTTACAATTATTTATTTATTTATTTAAAAATTAAATTATATTTATTTTGCTTTATTTTTGTCCATAAAATATCAACAACCTGGCCTGGAAGAAAAATACTGTTATTTACCTATTACACCTGAATAAATGCTAAATAAACAAGTCAAACGGTGACCAAAATAACAGTTGGCTTAATGGGAATACAAGAATTTGAAAAAGTTGGCTAAATGGGAAGACACCTAAAAAGTACAATTATCTGTCATTATGCCTTCCAACTTAAATCTATCACAAGGACCATACAAGTAAAATATGACAATACATATCATATAGAGCACATAAACAAAGTTGTCTACAGACTGCCGCACTGATACCATAACATGTACCCTTAAATTTTGCAGCTGAATATAGAGACTAAATTTTTTAAATAGATGCTCTCCGGAGCCCGTAATCGCTAACCTGGAACACAAATGAATTTAAGCGATCTTAAATGTACAGTTTTATTCCAGTTATAGCTTTTAAGTTTTTAGGAAAAAAACTAAACATTTCTTTAAAAAATAATTCAGTAAGATATATAAGTCGCAATCAGAGTGCCATTTTTGAAACAAATTAAATGATGATCTGACAATTTCAGACAAACACAGTGAATTGTAGGCTAACTTGTATGGCTGATCTTTTTGCAATATACAGTTTAAATCTAACTGTTACAGTTTTTAGGTTACTGGACAAAAACAGAAAATTAAATTAAAAAAAATCACCAAACAAAAGCAAGAACTGCTATATGGAGTGGTCCGACAATTTTGGACCAGCAAAGTGTTTTGCTAGGAACATTTGTAGAGTTTAAATTGCTGGTTATTATATTATAATTTTTTAGATTGACCAAAAACGTGTTTTGACCCCTATATTCTATTTTTAGTAAAAATGGCCATCTTTATCCGTTGATAAACACCCTGGATATTGTAATATGCCTGCAACAAATTTAAATTTGGTAAAGGCGAGCCATATATATATATATACAAGTCTAGAAGATCATGCAACGATACATATGACGGTGTTTCTTGTCATAAATTTAGACACAGACTGACCAACGAATGGCCTTAGTCATTGAGTGTCAATATAAATAAATAACGTGAACAATCACAACATATTCATCTTAAACTTTCTCATTTCACACGCACGACACGTCCCCGGTTAGCGGACTGAGAAGCAACTATTAAAACAGTTTTGGGTTCATTTAAAATGAGAAAGTTTAAGATGAATATGTTGTGATTGTTCACGTTATTTATTTATATTGACACTCAATGACTAAGGCCATTCGTTGGTCAGTCTGTGTCTAAATTTATGACAAGAAACACCGTCATATGTATCGTTGCATAATCTTCTAGACTTGTATATTATTATTTTTTGTTTATGCTGTATCGTCATGTTTGTCGATCCGATACTAAATAAGTGTACTGGTTCAGCAGCATTCTTTTAGACCCTTTATATAATATTTTGAACTGCCTGTATTGTGTATTCACACGATCCCAGTGGACTTATATTATTCCATTTCCCAATGAAAAAAATATTATTCCATCTCCCAATGAAGAATATCTTAAACATTTATAGTTAAACGCCACTGATGAGTCTTATGTAGACGAAACGCGCGTCTGGCGTAATGAATTTGCCACCTTGATAATTTTGATTACATCTTGTTGGAATATTTGAGCAAAGCCAAGTAACAGCACGGCACGTCCCCGGTTAGCGGACTGAGAAGCAACTATTAAAAAAGTTTTGGGTTCATTTTAAATGAGAAAGTTTAAGATGAATATGTTGTGATTGTTCACGTTATTTATTTATATTGACACTCAATGACTAAGGCCATTCGTTGGTCAGTCTGTGTCTAAATTTATGACAAGAAACACCGTCATATGTATCGTTGCATAATCTTCTAGACTTGTATATTATTATTTTTTGTTTATGCTGTATCGTCATGTTTGTCGATCCGATACTAAATAAGTGTACTGGTTCAGCAGCATTCTTTTAGACCCTTTATATATATATATATATATATATATATATATACGTCTACAAATTAAGCCCAACACTGTTTGAATTAGATTTTTAACACTGTCAAATTTTTGCTTTCCCTCAGCGGGATTCGAACTCACACCGTTGTGACACTGTGGCACCAATTCGCCTGCACTATGTCCAGCGGTCTAGACCCCTCGGCCAAATCCGCTATATAAAAATATAGCTTCATTAACCGGGGTGAATCTTAGACATAGACATAGTACATGTGTACTAGCGTGTGACGATGGAATTTTCGTAACCAATACGTATTAATCTGACAGTAATCTAATTCAGCATTTTTGTATATATTATATAGGATGACAAAGTTACTTGTCATGCAGTCACAGTAAGTAAATTATATACAAACGTCTAAGTATTGTGACAACCATATAATATATCTATCCAGCGGATTTCTGAAACATCAGAAATACAGGGTTAATATCAAATATTTATATATACGTCTACAAATTAAGCCCAACACTGTTTGAATTAGATTTTTAACACTGTCAAATTTTTGCTTTCCCTCAGCGGGATTCGAACTCACACCGTTGTGACACTGTGGCACCAATTCGCCTGCACTATGTCCAGCGGTCTAGACCCCTCGGCCAAATCCGCTATATAAAAATATAGCTTCATTAACCGGGGTGAATCTTAGACATAGACATAGTACATGTGTACTAGCGTGTGACGATGGAATTTTCGTAACCAATACGTATTAATCTGACAGTAATCTAATTCAGCATTTTTGTATATATTATATAGGATGACAAAGTTACTTGTCATGCAGTCACAGTAAGTAAATTATATACAAACGTCTAAGTATTGTGACAACCATATAATATATATATCCAGCGGATTTCTGAAACATCAGAAATACAGGGTTAATATCAAATATTTATATATACGTCTACAAATAAACCCAACACTGTTTGAATTAGATTTTTAACACTGTCAAATTTTTGCTTTCCCTCAGCGGGATTCGAACTCACACCGTTGTGACACTGTGGCACCAATTCGCCTGCACTATGTCCAGCGGTCTAGACCCCTCGGCCAAATCCGCTATATAAAAATATAGCTTCATTAACCGGGGTGAATCTTAGACATAGACATAGTACATGTGTACTAGCGTGTGACGATGGAATTTTCGTAACCAATACGTATTAATCTGACAGTAATCTAATTCAGCATTTTTGTATATATTATATAGGATGACAAAGTTACTTGTCATGCAGTCACAGTAAGTAAATTATATACAAACGTCTAAGTATTGTGACAACCATATAATATATCTATCCAGCGGATTTCTGAAACATCAGAAATACAGGGTTAATATCAAATATTTATATATACGTCTACAAATTAAGCCCAACACTGTTTGAATTAGATTTTTAACACTGTCAAATTTTTGCTTTCCCTCAGCGGGATTCGAACTCACACCGTTGTGACACTGTGGCACCAATTCGCCTGCACTATGTCCAGCGGTCTAGACCCCTCGGCCAAATCCGCTATATAAAAATATAGCTTCATTAACCGGGGTGAATCTTAGACATAGACATAGTACATGTGTACTAGCGTGTGACGATGGAATTTTCGTAACCAATACGTATTAATCTGACAGTAATCTAATTCAGCTATACAAGTCTAGAAGATTATGCAACGATACACATGACGGTGTTTCTTGTCAAAAATTTAGACAAAGACTGACCAACGAATGGCCTTAGTCATTGAATGTCAATATAAATAAATGACGTAAACAAGTCGTAACATATTGATCTTGAAATTTCTCATTTCCAACTTAACCCAAAATAGTTGCTTCCCTAGTCCGCCAGCCGGGGACGTGCCGTGCTGTTACTTTGCTTTGCTCAAATATTCCTAGAAGATGTAATTAAAATTACCAAGTTGACAAATTCTTTACGCCAGACGCGCGTTTCGTCTACTTAAGACTCATCAGTGGCGTTTAACTCTAAATACTTTAAGCATTTAGAGTTAAACGCCACTAATGAGTCTTAAGTAGACGAAACGCGCGTCTGGCGTAAAGAATTTGTCAACTTGGTAATTTTAATTACATCTTGTTGGAACTATACCTTAAGCATTTAGAGTTAAACGCCACTGATGAGTCTTAAGTAGACGAAACGCGCGTCTGGCGTAAAGAATTTGTCAACTTGGTAATTTTAATTACATCTTGTTGGAATATTTGAGCAAAGCAAAGTAACAGCACGGCACGTCCCCGGCTGGCGGACTAGGGAAGCAACTATTTTGGGTTAAGTTGGAAATGAGAAATTTCAAGATCAATATGTTACGACTTGTTTACGTCATTTATTTATATTGACATTCAATGACTAAGGCCATTCGTTGGTCAGTCTTTGTCTAAATTTTTGACAAGAAACACCGTCATGTGTATCGTTGCATAATCTTCTAGACTTGTATATTATTTTTTGTTTATGCTGTATCGTCATGTTTGTCGATCCGATACTTAATAAGCTTGCTGGTTGGTAGACTCTTTAGACTTTTATATAATATTTTGAACTACCTGTATTGTGTTTTTACACGATCCCAGTGGACTTATATTATTCCATCACCGAATGAAAAAATACTTTAAGCATTTAGAGTTAAACGCCACTGATGAGTCTTAAGTAGACGAAACGCGCGTCTGGCGTAAAGAATTTGTCAACTTGGTAATTTTAATTACATCTTGTTGGAATATTTGAGCAAAGCAAAGTAACAGCACGGCACGTCCCCGGCTGGCGGACTAGGGAAGCAACTATTTTGGGTTAAGTTGGAAATGAGAAATTTCAAGATCAATATGTTACGACTTGTTTACGTCATTTATTTATATTGACATTCAATGACTAAGGCCATTCGTTGGTCAGTCTTTGTCTAAATTTTTGACAAGAAACACCGTCATGTGTATCGTTGCATAATCTTCTAGACTTGTATATTATTTTTTGTTTATTCTGTATCGTCATGTTTGTCGATCCGATACTTAATAAGCTTGCTGGTTGGTAGACTCTTTAGACTTTTATATAATATTTTGAACTACCTGTATTGTGTTTTTACACGATCCCAGTGGACTTATATTATTCCATCACCGAATGAAAAAATACTTTAAGCATTTAGAGTTAAACGCCACTGATGAGTCTTAAGTAGACGAAACGCGCGTCTGGCGTAAAGAATTTGTCAACTTGGTAATTTTAATTACATCTTGTTGGAATATTTGAGCAAAGCAGTAACAGCACGGCACGTCCCCGGCTGGCGGACTAGGGAAGCAACTATTTTGGGTTAAGTTGGAAATGAGAAATTTCAAGATCAATATGTTACGACTTGTTTACGTCATTTATTTATATTGACATTCAATGACTAAGGCCATTCGTTGGTCAGTCTTTGTCTAAATTTTTGACAAGAAACACCGTCATGTGTATCGTTGCATAATCTTCTAGACTTGTATATTATTTTTTGTTTATGCTGTATCGTCATGTTTGTCGATCCGATACTTAATAAGCTTGCTGGTTGGTAGACTCTTTAGACTTTTATATAATATTTTGAACTACCTGTATTGTGTTTTTACACGATCCCAGTGGACTTATATTATTCCATCACCGAATGAAAAAATACTTTAAGCATTTAGAGTTAAACGCCACTGATGAGTCTTAAGTAGACGAAACGCGCGTCTGGCGTAAAGAATTTGTCAACTTGGTAATTTTAATTACATCTTGTTGGAATATTTGAGCAAAGCAAAGTAACAGCACGGCACGTCCCCGGCTGGCGGACTAGGGAAGCAACTATTTTGGGTTAAGTTGGAAATGAGAAATTTCAAGATCAATATGTTACGACTTGTTTACGTCATTTATTTATATTGACATTCAATGACTAAGGCCATTCGTTGGTCAGTCTTTGTCTAAATTTTTGACAAGAAACACCGTCATGTGTATCGTTGCATAATCTTCTAGACTTGTATATTATTTTTTGTTTATGCTGTATCGTCATGTTTGTCGATCCGATACTTAATAAGCTTGCTGGTTGGTAGACTCTTTAGACTTTTATATATATATGGGTTCCAGCGGCGGCTGCGTCAACATTTGCAAAAACCATTAACTTTGGTTCAATGTTAGCGTGCCATTCAGTCTCAATTTCACGTACCGGTGGCTATTTTAAAGTTTTTGGATATGTCATCAGATACTTCGTAACTACTCGGTGTTTTACTTTGCTGATCATACATGACTTTGACCTCAATTATAATGTCCAGTTGCTAAGTTAAGGTATTACACAGATTCATCACTAACCATGTATGGTTGGATGACAATACATGTATTTGGATGAAAAGTATGTGCCAGAATGTATCATGTGACATTGAACCCAAATTTAATTGGGATTAGGTCATTTTGGAACCATGCATGGTACATGTATGACAAATATATATGTTGCTGAGGGTGAGAGCTGTAACATGTCCACAATAATTATGTTTTGATAGAACTACACCTCACATGTGACTTAGTCAAAGACAAAATATTATAGTTTAAGGTACTTACTCATTTAAAATCATCAAATAGTAAACAGAAGACGAGTGATTTATTACCTCGTTAGTTTTTATTGTGCCGTTATTATCAACCAATCAACTGCTGAGAACCACATTTTCACTAGTGACAAAAACTATTTTTTCCACACCCGTCAAGCGGTTTGAATTTAACGCACTAATAAGTGAATAATTGATATCAATTTGATATACCAACACACTACCTAGGGGCCCTTATAAATAAAATCCTAGTAAAAATCTAAATTGAGAATTAATACTCCATATTAGTGTTTTAATAGGCAGATCATTATGTACAAAATTAACTGTCACCGTCAATCGTTTTCTACATACACAAAGCATAAATTAACTATGAAGGGCTACATTTGATTATTGAGAACCATGTGATATAAAGTTAAAGTGTTAACAAAACAAACAAACATATATCAGGCAAACTGTAAATAAACAAATTAAAAAAAAAAACAGAAAAAACAAAGTTTTAGGAAGCACCTCATGTTTCGAAAACAACAGTGACAATTACGTTAATGGATCTCAGATGTTCAACATCAATAAAACATTTGGTAGCACTAATACTTGTCTTTTTTTTTATTTTGCTCTTTTACCAGTTTTTCAGTGAATACTAGCATATGGTACTGGTGCAGTTAACATTACAAAGCCTTTTAATGTAAACATTGTTAGTTATTGTCGACCCTTTCGTCTACATGTAAATGTAAGTAAATTGTCTAAAAATAAAATTTAATGTAATATAACAATGTTTTGAACAGGTTAGAAGGCGAAACCTGGACTTCAGACATTTACTAGTGTATAATGTCTGTATGGAATTTTTAAGCTGATGCCAAAGGAAAATCAAACTGGTAGACTACTCTTATTATTTTACTGCTTTACATTGCATTTTGGCAGACATTAGAGGACTTGTATTCCCTAAACATAACATTGAGTAACAACTATAAGAACATAACATTGAGTAACTACTATAAGAACATAACATTGAGTAACTACTATAAGGACATAACATTGAGTAACTACTATAAGAACATAACATTGAGTAACTACTATAAGAACATAACATTGAGTAACTACTATAAGAACATAACATTGAGTAACTACTATAAGAACATAACATTGAGTAACTACTATAAGAACATAACATTGAGTAACTACTATAAGGACATAACATTGAGTAACTACTATAAGAACATAACATTGAGTAACTACTATAAGAACATAACATTGAGTAACTACTATAAGAACATAACATTGAGTAACTACTATAAGAACATAACATTGAGTAACTACTATAAGGACATAACATTGAGTAACTACTATAAGAACATAACATTGAGTAACTACTATAAGAACATAACATTGAGTAACTACTATAAGAACATAACATTGAGTAACTACTATAAGAACATAACATTGAGTAACTACTATAAGAACATAACATTGAGTAACTACTATAAGGACATAACATTGAGTAACTACTATAAGAACATAACATTGAGTAACTACTATAAGAACATAACATTGAGTAACTACTATAAGAACATAACATTGAGTAACTACTATAAGAACATAACATTGAGTAACTACTATAAGAACATAACATTGAGTAACTACTATAAGAACATAACATTGAGTAACTACTATAAGAACATAACATTGAGTAACTACTATAAGAACATAACATTGAGTAACTACTAAGGACATAACATTGAGTAACTACTATAAGGAGCACTGGTTACTCTTCCTTATACCCTTAATCTATTGGATGTGGGTTACTCACTTCCTGTTTTCGTGTTTTCAACTTTGTTTAATGTTTTCTATATATGTCTGTATCCACATTTGTACTTATCCCTTTAACTCTTGTTGCTCAGTCTGTTTTTTATAGAATGGAACTTTTTAAATGCATTAAGCAAAAAAATATTTACCAGTACAGAAATTTAGCTTGTTGATACAAACATTTTTTTGTTAAATAAATCTGATATAAGTTTACCAATGTTTGGAAAAATTATATATATTGTAGAGGTACTATTGTACGATATATGATGAACAAGGTACTGTTCTGTTTAAAAATACCATATACAATTTTCACATAGAGTACACATAGAGTACACAAACAAACATGTGTACAAGTGTTATTCTAATTATAGAAATATCTGCTAATTTTTCGTTTAAACACATTAGAGAGAACATCAGTGTTTCAATGAGAATTTTGTTTGTCCACTTAAGATACATAGGTATCTACCCGATTCCACTTGAAATCTTCCTAAGTACTGCTGGACACAGGTCATCTGTGTCTTGTAATGTAGATACAACTAGTGCATGTGATATCATAATGTTTTTTTTTTACTATTGGGCAATAAAACAAGCATAAAATGATATGAAATAAAGAAAAAATAAAGAATTTACAGGGAGCTATTATTATGCATACTATATGTAAACATTTTATACAAGCCATTAATATACATGTGGGTTACAATATTCTTACAAAATCTCCATTCAAATATTGTTTTCAAAATCAATGTTTGATATATTACAGAAAAAAGACTTACTCCCTATTCCAATTTACTCAAAGAGTTTAAATTCAATCTGAGCTGCTCTTAAAGTTGTTAAAAAGATGGATGAATTCACACCTTATCAAGAGAATCTCTGACTTTTTCCTCGTAAATGGCCTCTGGTGAAATCCGCCATGCATGAAAAAGGACTTCAAGTAGACTTCTAACTGTAGCTTTGTTTCCATTCTTGTTTCGCCATTTCACTAGTAACTCATGGCAGGCCGACTCCGGTGCACGGACATGTTTATACTCTATACTTTGTACTTCACCAGCACTTAATTCAAAAAAGGTCCCCACTTTTCCCAAACTATGTGGATTTAAGGCTTTACTAAAATGCAAAAGGTCAAGGTCTTTCAACACACGACCTTCCTTCTCTGAAGATAACCTGTCTTCTCCAACCCACTTCTCTGAAATAAAAAATGTCTGTTTGTATTTCAAGATACATGCAGAATCATAAAAATAAATAACTACAGAGAAAATTACAAGTGACCTTGTACTCAGTTTTTTTTAACAATGTATAACCATGGAATACCAGCATAAATGAAGACCAAGGGAATGCGAGAGGAGCATGAATAGAAAACTGAAACTGTCCTATAAAGTTGATTTCAATAAATAGACTAATAAAATACCATGAAGGCTTTGTTATCATTGAGATGGAAAGTTATTTTGTCTATAAAACTAAAATAACAAGGAATTAATACAATTAGCACTTTCTTGTCTCAGCTGGGTAATTTATGTCCAGTCATATTTCATGATAACAATTTTGTTGAAAATGAATAAGGTATGTGACATAGTAAGCATCTTCTCGCAATGACAGGCTGACTCTGGCTCTGTATATTTTCTACATCACCAGGACTATATTCAAAACAGATCTCAACTTGTGCCATATTTACTGTATTTATGGCTTTACTAAAATGCAAAAGGTCAAGGCCTTTCAACACCTTTCCTGCAATCTATGGTGACAATCTATGTTTTCCTACCCAAGTTTTCTGCAAAAATTTTTGTATGTCTCCCAAACGAAGTTTGGAGACATATTGTTTTTACACTGTTTCTTATTATGTCTCCCAAACAAAGTTTGGAGACATATTGTTTTTACTCTGTTTCTTCTTATTATTATGTCTCACAAACGATGTTTGGAGACATATTGTTTTTACTCTGTTTCTTCTTCACACATCATTCAGGGTGGTCTGTCCAGCAACGAACAGACAGCCAATAGTGATGGAGGACGGAGCAGTCGTGTTGGGAGAATGTACCAACACGCAACGATGGACGAAGCGGTGCAGGACTCCAAGACGACTGTTCCAGTGGATTGCCACCCAGGCGAAGATGGCCACCTACGTAACCCTGCAGCCCCTAAGGACCGGAGGCGGACCAACAGAACCACTTCAGGAATTTAGGTCGCGCATCCGCGCCCGTTTAGCAATTGAATTTGCTTATTGTAAGTTTACTAATAATATTAATTCTTTTTCAGCTTTTTAGTCTTATAATAATGTATTGTGTTTTATTTCTAACGACAAGCTTGTTGTAAATATTTAATGGTAAGTTATTTGTTTTTGTACTTGATTTTTTAATGTCTTTTAATTTATTGTAAAACCACGATGGGTCAATGGTTAAAACATGGACTGGCGTGTACCAGTCCATGTTGACTTTGATCATTTGGACAAAGTCATTTATAGGGCTCTTTAATTTTAACGATAGGTAGGTTAAAAGGTTAAAGTTTAAATTGACTTGTATCAATTTAAACCAACTTTGATCAGTTGGACAAAGTCTTTTAATTTGTCTATTGTATTTTCATATACTTTTGGATTTAAAGTTATTATTTATATGTATATTCAAAATTGTTAACGTAGCTTGTCAAAATAACGTATTGTTAGGTTTATATTTTATGTATTATAAATTTTTGATACCTTGTAATACTGTGATATATTGTTTTATTTAATAAAGGGTATTAAAAATTCAATTCTTCTTCTTATTATTTTTTTCTGCCTCATGAACTTGTCTCAGTACTTTTCTCGGAAACGCCTCAACGGATTAGTACGAAACTTTGTATTATGGTAGATAGGTTATTGAAGTTGTGCATAAGCTATTAGGAAATTTCAAGATGGCCGCCATTTTCAAAATGGCCGCCATCACATTAGGGTACCCACAAATTATCTCGGGAACTACTGGACGGATTTCGACGAAATTTGCACTTTTTTTTGACAAAATCAGAGTGGACTAGATTGACTAGGTGAAAAAATTTCAATATGGCCGCCATTCTCATGCTATCGCTCGGGATAAAATAATACGACATAAATGGTCATCCCGTGGTAAAACAATGATAAATCACAGCCTCCGTGAATTATTTCTATTCTAATAAGGCAATTAGAGTAAATTTATAATATTTTCGTACCTAAAGAAAACATCATTTCCGCCATAAACTGTCTGTTCCGTCAATGTAACACACAATATATTGCAATGGATAATTATAGCACGTGTTGCTATTTATAAGATTTATACGTCATATGCAATAGCTTTCCGGTGGGAGTTACAGTTTTGTAATTGGAACAGCCATTCAAAACACGCCCTTCTCAGCGCGTGTTGCTCATAGATAAATCTTATTTTTACCAAAGTTGTGGTCTCAAAGCCTTTAAAGCACGTCATATTAGAATTGATATTTTAGAACATTTTTAACGATATAATTCTTTACAAACATTTAATTTGTCCTTAATTTGTTTGGAATTTCACTGCCTTTCAGTTTTAAGCAATGCATACAATAGAAACATAAGAAAAACATTTTTCTTTACTCCTTTGAAACAGAGTTTTTTTTTATCAGAGAAGAAGGAAACAAGGGGAGTTAGAAGTGAGACAGAAACCTCCTGTAAAACCTTACTGAAAAATGAGAAAATTTGTTAACAGAATTTTTCCCAAAACCATTACATACTACCTAATTATCACTATTTCAATATATGTATGACATTAAAGGTTGCAGTATGATTTGTGATCTTCTGCTATATACATACTATATATGCAATACAAGTGTTTTAACAAAGTGTATCTGGTAAAATATTTATTTCGCTTTACAAGTTCATGCAATATTAAATCTTCTCGGACCATATTGATATTTAAAAAAACATGTTCCGAATGTGATTATTCCACAAGAAAGAAGTATTACCTAAAGTCTGCTCATGCTCTGGTTCAATATGTGTATTTTCAATTTTATCTGCTAATGTTTCGTAAACTCCAACCGCCTCCCTTAATGCAGCTAAAAACTTTTCATAACCATGTTTAGGTCCCTTTATTAGACGAAACAGGAGTTCTCTTGTCTTATCTTCGTCCGTGATTTTGGCATAAATGTGTTGGTAATCTTCCGACCCCAAGACCTCTTCCGACATCAAATGATCTAAAAGAGCACCATCTGTTTTCAGCTCTTTAACAATATCTTTAAAATTTTTCCTAATTTTTTTTTCATGTAATCCACTCAAAGGCATTCTGATCACCTGAAACAGTAAATATAGTTTTACAAAATGCATTATTTCAAATCACAATGGAAACAAATATTATAAGCCCTGATTGGAAAGCAGCAGATATAACAAGTCATGCAAAGAATGTTTCATAACACATGCGAATTCTGAAAATATTCCAGTGGACACAATCCATTTTATGTAGCATTAACTGACATATGAAGAAAAGTTCAATTCATACATGTAAGCAATTCGATATGAACATTTAAGGCATTAAAAAAACCCAATTAAAATAACATAATTTAATACTAAATATACTGAAGACCAAATCTGTCACATGTTAGATTTTCCGATTGACCACATATTCGTCATGTTTGGAGGACATGTTTTTCAACAGACTGTTGGTATTCCAATGCGTACTAATTGTGCTCCTCTCCTCGCCGACCTGTTTTTGTTCTCCTATGAGGCTGAGTTCCTAGAAGGACTACTGAAGAAGATAGAAAAGACTCTGACCCAGACCTTTAATTTCACATTCCGCTATATTGATGATGTTTTGTCCCTCAATAATGCTAAATTTGGTGACTATTTACATTCAATTTACCCTAGCGAGCTTGAAATTAAAGACACCACAAATACACTAAGGTCAGCCTCTTACTTAGACCTACTTCTAGAAATAGACTCAGGAAAACTAGGCTCTACGACAAGCGTGATGACTTCAACTTTCCAATTGTTAACTTCCCGTTCATCGACAGCAACATTCCAGCAGGTCCAGCGTATGGTGTGTATATTTCACAACTTATACGTTATTCCAGATCCTGCGATCGTTATTCCGATTTTCTAGACCGATCACTGCTGTTGACTGCTAAACTACTCAAACAAGGGTTTGTTGTACCTAGGTTGATGTTATCTCTCCAGAAGTTCTATGGTCGGCACCATGACTGAATTGATCGTAATGGGAAATTAGTGTCTCAAATACGATCTGACATTTTCGCTTAGTCATAGGTATACTTTGGAACTATGGACACATCATACTTTTAAGGTGTTCTCAATTCGTGAAATATTAAACCAAAAACGCACACAATTCTAAAGGAAACTATTAAATAGTTTTGTTCAATTGTTTAAAGTTTATTATAAATGATTCGAATAAACTTTATTACATTTTCAGGAGTAAATGATATCATTAGGAAACAAAAGCAGTTATCAAATGAAAATGAAAATATTTCTTGACCTTAAAGTATGTATACTAATGTATTTAATTTTAAAAAAACTATAAAAATTATAAATTACATTGATAGTATGTGTACATAAACTTTTTGGCGAAATGTACCGTTGCCCGTGGTAATTTGCAAGGGTGTATCCACCCAACAAAAAGAGGGGGAATTAAAATCATTAAATGATTTGCATTCACCCAGTCAACAGGCCTAATTGTCACATAACTGTAGATGTGTTCGACTTTATTATTTTATCTTGATTCAAAGTTCGCCTGAACATGAACCTGCAAGAAGCCGTTATAGAAGCAAGGTGGAAAGTCCCACTAATGATCTAACAGCAGATGTATTCCCTTTATTTTCTAGACATTTGGACAACGCGCTGGAGAAACAAAAGAAGGAGATCTTTACTGTTTTGGAATCCAAAATTTCAGCCTTAAATACATTGGAATGTAAGTTGTTCTTTAAGTTTAAATTTGTTAGCAACGAAAAAGTGCGAATTAAATGACAAAGTGTCCAAAGACATTGAAATAGTGAAGTTGCCATGAAATCTGAAAACTGTGACCTTGTCCTAAAACAATCGATAAAGTCCAGCTAGATATCGCCGCTCGCAACAAAAAGATTGGGGATAAACATGGATTGGATACTGTCAGTGAGTACGAGGGCAATCCTATTGCTGGCGCCGTTTACATCAAGCCGAGATCAGGGCTATTCAAAAAAGAAAAGTTGTTATTCCTAAAGACCCTCTCGAAAAATTCGACAAACTCTTTCGTTGCTTTAGCGACGCATCTGAAGCAGTTAGAATTAAAGCGAATTCCCATATTATGCCTAGATTCTTTTGCAAGAGTCGACCCAGTACCGCTACATCTACATCTGGGAAAGGACCATTTGCCCAGGTTATCTGTTACTACTGTGGTGCGACAGGACATTGGTAATTCAACTGCCCGAAATAGCCAGCAAGTCATGCAATAATACCAGCTATAAATGAGGTATCATTATTAATTGACTTTAAGTTATGTTTAGACACATATGAAGTTGAATCTGTCAGGTTTACAATGTAAAAATTCGTTTGCACACTAATTTCAAATTTTGGAAAGAAAATGTTTTGTTGGCTGACAGTTTAAAAAGCCTTGTTTTGCCTATTTTGGAATCTGGTTATTACTAAAACTTCAATTGTACACCATCTTCAGTTATTTTAAACAGCAATAGATCAGCTTATAGTACGTTTATAACCCTTCATCAGTGTCGTTGAACTCGTCAGGCAATGAAAGATTGATCATTGACCTTTGTAAATCAATACGACGTAGTGCGGTCTAAATTTAATTATGAGTGTTAAGAAGGCAAAAGATTTAAGCATCTACTAAAAATATGTCTTTAAATTTGATTTAGGACATGGGTAATATCATATAGATATAAATGCCGAATCACAAAAATTTCTTGGTT
This sequence comes from Limnoperna fortunei, assembly GCA_944474755.1. Classification (NCBI taxonomy): domain Eukaryota; kingdom Metazoa; phylum Mollusca; class Bivalvia; order Mytilida; family Modiolidae; genus Limnoperna; species Limnoperna fortunei. Next base: position 108,806,993 of record OX104111.1, read on the forward strand.
TTCTCATGGGAAACAGACGGAAAATCAAAACATTACATTTGCACATCTTTACCTTTTGGGTAAAGTTCAGCATGTTACATTTTTTTACAAAAATGGTTCGAATTTGGTTAAATTTTGGCGTAGTAAAGGTTACAAAATTATAGTGTATCTGAACGATAGTCAGGTTTTGAAGAAAGAGAAGAAATGTGTCTCAGAGTTTCCAAAATGGTATTGTCTGACTTTCTGTCTACAGGAATTTCACCAAATTTTGAAAAAGTGTGTGGAAGCCTAAAAAGGTTTAGACTAGCTTGGCTTTGTATGGGAATTCGATAAGGGTATTTTAAGTTTACCTGAAAACAAACTGCAGGATATATTGAATTTTATTGTTGGTAATTGGCAAAAGTATTGCACTTTCGCTTCGCCTGCATTAGGAAACATATGTAGAATCATGTTTAGGCATTTACATCATCCGGTAAATGAGCGAACCTCATTGGATTCAAAAGTAAGGTTAGACATTATGGCCCGTAAAGAGAGAATTTTGGCATTCGTCTCTAAAATCTTTGATAAATAGACTAAGTTAACTTACACCTTTACCGAAACTTTCCGAGAGGTTAGCTTATACCGATGGAAGTTCTTATGCTGAAACGGGTTATGTTGTGCATGTTTCTTGTAAAACTGCACATTAGATGTGGACAGCCAAAGAAAAGCTTAAAAGTTTACATTGAAGAGAGCGTAAAGGGGTTATTTTGACTATACAAACTTTTTCTGGGCATTTTAAAACTAAATTTGGCAAACTTTTAAACTGATAATTAAAATGTAGCCTTATAACGAAAGTTGGTAGCATAAAACAGGATTGGCACAAGTAAGCTATTGACATTTTCTATTTATCTGTTAGAAATTCGGTGTGTCTACAAATATAATGGATACCACAGACTTTGAACACTACAGCAGACGACTACAGTAAAATATTTGGTTTTAATGATTGGTCAGTGTTGGGCAGAATTTATCCTTATTTTAAAAGGATATGGGGACCTTTTAGTATTGATCGTTTTGCCAACAATAATAATAAAAAACTGCCGAGGTAAACTAAATTTTGTTATCCTTCTAATGAAGGTGTTGATGACTTCACGTTTGATTCGTCATATGAGAATAACTGGCTTGTGCCACCAGTGTCGTTAATATCTCACACTATTAAACATATTCAGTTGTGCCGAATCAAAGGTCCTTAGTAATACACAAATGGAAATCGGACAATTTCTGGCCATGATTGGTTTCAAGTGAAACCGGAAAGTTTATCGGTTTGGTTTAAGATTGTGTTGAGTAAGAAAACCCTTCTATTTTTTTCAATGAGGGTTCTACATAAAACTCAGTCTTCAATTGTGATAGCTTTATTTGTACTTGTACGGAAACTTGACGCTGGAAATTGTTGATATAATTCGAGACTTCAGAACTATGCAGACCTTGTTTTTTTGTTACAATATGTGACTGTATATTGAACTGAGTACATGTACTTGTGAACCCGGCCGCTTTTGTTTTTCACGGACCTATCGCGTGTTATTTTAATATTTCCTTATTTTGTGGACATATTTCAGTAAGGACTGGAAAGACATTTACATGCTTTTACTCATACAAGGTTTACGCAACGTTGCATTTGCTGACACTGATACGGCGAAAAGAAGCAAAGAGGATTCTACAAACAACAAATATGATTTGTATTTTAAAGTTCTAAAATTGGTACAGACAGTACAGCTTGTCATTTTTCCTGATTTTTTTCGATAATGTCAAGCACTTTTTATACATTCATTTTGGTGATTTGAAAGAAAAATAGGGGTTTCTAAGTTCAGGTTTTGTCTCTTAGGAAAGACTGGTCAAAAGTACTTAAAGTTTGTATTATTTGGTCAAAATTACCTTATTTGTAACTAATTTGATTTTCAAAATTACGAATTCGTTTATGCGAACACATTGCATTTCAACCTTTAATAAAGTGTAGTAATACTATAAGTATAAGACTTTAATTATTATTCTAAATTGAAGGAAATTAAGATCTTTTAATAAAAGAAATTTCTTATAATGTTAAATGTGTATTTATTTTGATTTTCACAAATGGTGTATGGTGTCTTGCATTCCCTTAAATTAATTTTAGTCCAATGATATTATTCTTCATAAATGGTTAATCTTACAGTATGTGCAATATTGTGTTATACATATAAAGCATCAATCAAACAAATTGTCCTTTACAACTATGATGATCTTTGCTAAATTAATCATATTGAAACCAATATTTCTGACATTTACAAAAGAGGCATATTAATCAGTATGGTAAAAGTTTCCATGGTCAAATTCCATCTTTTTTGTGAAACTTTCTTTGTACAAGTTATAATACCATAAAAAATTTAGACATCACTAGAAGATGGTATTAGGGAACTATAAATATTATGTCACAGTTTATTTTTTGAATCAACAAATTAGATAAGTGTGAACAGAAATTTTTTTTTTCTAACTCCTCTAATATTTATAATAAAACACTTCATCTAATAGTTCCATTAATAAAACCTCTCACTTCATGTTTATTTTCAACATTTTTTATCGGATATTGATATTTTATGTTTTTAGTGAAATTCGAGGTTTCATCTTTAATCGCATTTTCCCGTGCGCAAATTCCGCAAGAAAATCGTTCGGAATGTTTAAGTTAAGTTTGATATGAAAAAAGTTTGTACAACCATGCAAACTGCGTTAAACTTAAAGAAAAATATTTAAATTTTCTAAAAATTGTCTTACCTTTAGTATATCATGGATTTTTAAGTCCTGTTTGAAGCTTTATTTGAGGTGTCCCTTAACTCCCATTACATTCAATGGCTGACCCCAATTATCTATCTTATGGATCTGTTTTTGACGAAACGAATTTTCCATGTGTTACAATTGCGACAAATTGTATTCGTTCCGCCCTTAAATATAACTTGATTCCGTAATGTTGATAAACCGTTATATTCAAAATGTCAGATCGCAGAAAAATTTCGTCTCGATATTTCCAACATGGATTACTTAATTAAACATAGTTAAATTCATTGAAAACAGGTATAGTCTTTGTCTTTATGTTAGTTTCGTGATATTTCAAATGTAAAAATATGCAGAACTTCTGAAAAAATTTTGCTCCGAGAAAAATCAACTGACAGATAAAACCTCCCATTTTAAATAATATTAAAAAATGTAAAAGTCAGATGAAAATGATAAATATAAACGTGAAATGGGAGGTTTTATGTTATAGAACTATTCATCTAAATATACTAAAGTTTTGCCATGTCAGTACATGTGCAATTTTTTACCATTATGTGGCGCATGTGAGTATCAATATCGCTTGTTGAAAAAGGATAATACATTGACAATTTTAAAACAGAAATTTGTTTGGTGATAGCAAACAAACCGACCGAACAACAAGAGCCAAAAGTCAAGGACAGTTACAAATCCGGATATAGACGAACACAACAAAAAACCGAAAAACACAAAAAACAAAGAGAGTAACCCGAACCCCATAAAAAGCATGGATGCACTGAGGTGCTCCGGACGAATAAGCAGTGCCCGCCTCTAATTAGACACTCAATGTCATTTTAGACATTCTAGGGAAAAGTTAATTCCAGGAATAGTAACACTAACTATGACTCGGCGAAAATGAATTGACCTACATGTTTTAGATGGATACAGTTACTATTTCTGTTCAGACAGGAAATATATGCTTGTATATTCGAATATAGATTAATCAGCAGATATTAATGTCAACATTGAACACAAAATTTATGTTAAACCATTTTAGACATTCATAAAAATAAATCAAATCTAGATTGAAGATATATCTACCCATCAGGTTCTCTGTTTCTCAACAAGGAAGTTTAGTAAAATCTAGACGTCATCAGGGGCGCATTCGGTACATTACTACAACAGTTTAATCCACAATTGGGAAAAAAATGCAGTACGGACACAGTATAAATAGACCAAAAGTCTCCAAAATTTGAATGAAAATCTATTTCGATGGAAGCTTAACACAGAAATGTCAAATTGGGAACATTATGAACTTGACCGTGACTATCTATGATATTAAAATAAGAATACTCAATGGTCGTTTACTCGGTGATATGTTTTGGCAGTTATCCATGTCATAAACCTAACGGATCTAGTACTGTTGATTATGTTATTATATCGGAGGGTATCCTGGATCAAGTATTGTACTTTAAAGTTGAAGATTTTATACCAACCCTATCTTACACACATTGTAAACTTGAATGGGAAATTATAGCATAATGTAAACAAAACAATGTAGCATCAAATACTGCTACACACTAATTGCCTCCTAATTATATATGGAATGATGATTCATCCACTCTTTTTATTGAAGCTTTAAGTTCTGATGACATCCATAAATTATTACAGGATTTTAACTAAAAAACAATTAATCAATTAATGACGATTCCCACTGCAGGCAGGGTATACTCGACCCCAATCTTAATTGACACGGATTGCCAGTTTTCCTTCCGCAGATCGGGGGTTCTCTCCGGGTAATCTGGCTTCCTCCCCAATAAAAACTGAAGACCATGATATAGCTGAAAATTGCTGAAAGTGGCGTTAAAACACCATTCAAACAAACAAACAATTAATGAAGCAAGCATGGAGCTTCCAAACATTATTTTTTGAATCAACAAATTAGATAAGTGTGAACAGATAGAATTTATTTTCTAACTGCTCTAATATTTATAATAAAACACTTCATCTAAATATACTAAAGGGTGGCCATTTTAGTACATGTGCAATTTTTTACCATTATGTGGCGCATGTGAGTATCAATATTGCTTGTTAAAAAAGGATAATACATTGACAATTTTAAAACAGAAATTTGTTTGGTAATAGCAAAGAAACCGACCGAACAACAAGAGCCAAAAGTCAAGGGACAGTTACAAATCCGGATATAGACGAACACATCAAAACACGGGTGGGGGGTGTGGGGGGGGGGGTAACTTGGTATATATAGGGTAATACGGATGTGAGGCCCGAATAGGTCACTTTTGTAGCTCTCCAAAATATATGAATAGGTAGCTTTTTCATTGAAAAATATATCATTGGGTAGTTGTAAATTATCTAAATATATTCCATGCCTTAATTCTCATCTTAAGCATGTTAAGCCTATGTAAACCACAGTGATTTTACAAACAGTGTTCCATTAACATCAATTTATCAATTTGGTAGTAAACGTACTATTTTGTCAATGGGGATGTGCAGTAATAAATATATGAATAGGTCTGATTTAATCATTCAATATATGATTTTGTCCTGTTTTATAGTGTCCGAAAAATATGAATAGGGTGGGTTTTCAAATGTCCGTCCGCACACCTGTACCTAAAAGTATCCTTAGTGACCCCCCCTCCCCCCGTGCAACAAAAAGAAAAAAACACAAAATACAAAGAGAGTAACCCGAACCCCATAAAAAGCATTGATGCACTGAGGTGCTCCGGACGAATAAGCAGTGCCCGCCTCTAATTAGACACTAAATGTCATTTTAGACATTCCAGGGAAAAGTAAATTCCAGGAATAGGAACACTACCTATGACTCAGCGAAAATGAATTGACCTACATGTTTTAGATGGATACAGTTACTAATTCTGTTCAGACAGGAAATATGTGTGTATATTATTCGAATATAGATTAATCAGCAGATATTAATGTCAACATTGAACACAAAATTTATGTTAAACCATTTTAGACATTCATAAAAATAAATCAAATCTAGATTAAAGATATATCTACCCAGCAGGTTCTCTGTTTCTCAACAAGGAAGTAAATAAAATCTAGACGTCTTCAGGGGCGCATTCAGGTACATTACTACAACAGTTTTATCCACCGTTGCGAACAAAATGCAGTACGGACACAGTATAAATAGACCAAAAGTCTCCAAAATTTGAATTAAAATCTATTTCGATGGAAGCGTAACACAGGAAATGTCAAATTGTGAACATTATGAACTTGACCGTGACTATATATTATATAAAAATAAGGATACTCAATGGTCGTGTACTCGGTGATATGTTTGGCAGTTATTCATGTCATACACCTAACGGATCTAGTACTGTTGATTATGTTATTATATCGGAGGGTATCCTGGATCAAATATTGTACTTTAAAGTTGAAGATTTTATACCAACCCTATCTTACACACATTGTAAACTTGAATGGGAAATTATAGCACAATGTAAACAAGACAATGTAGCATCAAATACTGCTACACACTAATTACCTCCTAATTATATATGGAATGATGATTCATCCACTCTTTTTATTGAAGCTGTAAGTTCTGTTGACATCCATAAATTATTACAGGATTTTAACTAAACAACAATTAATCAATTAATGACGATTCCCACTGCAGGCAGGGTGTGCTCGACCCCAATCTTAATTGACACGGATTGCCAGTTTTCCTACCGCAGGTCGGGCTTCTCTCCGGGTACTCTGGCTTCCTGCCCAATAAAAACTGAAGACAATGATATAGCTGAAAAATTGCTGAAAGTGGCGTTAAAACACCATTTAAACAAACAAACAATTAATGAAGCAAGTATGGAGCTTCCAAACGTTATTAATCTAGCCGCCTCTAAATCCTTAAAGAAAAAAATAAGAAAAAGTGAAAATTATACAAAGTCTTATAAAAAATGGTTTAGTGCAGATCTTAAAAAGATGAGATTAAATCTGATAAATTATGGACAGAAACTTTCTAGATTTCCAAAAGATTCAGCTATTAGAAATCATTTTTATAAAATTCAGAAAGAATACAATAAAGCATGAAAACAAACATGTCAACTTCATAAAGAAGCTATATTAAAACAATCAGAATCACTTCACGAAGAGAATCCAAAATTATATTGGAATCTCTTGAATGATCTTAAAGAGAACAAAAAAGATGACAAGTCCTCTGCAATTAATGAGGACACTTGGACACAAAATTTAGAAAATTTAGAGAAAACTAATTTTTTTAACGTACTTGATATTACTGACAATGAAATCTGAAAGGTCTTGGCAAAACCTAAATTGAATAAAGTTCCAGGTCTAGATAACATTTCAAACAATATGTTAAAATATGGTCAATCCCTTCTTTTACCTAATTTCAGAAATTATTTTATACATGTCTGTCAACAGGAAAATATTTTCAGTCATGGGCTGATGGATACATTACAGCCAGTCAAAAATCAAATGATGCCACAGACCTTAACAATTATAGTGGTATAACTGTCACTAGTGCTATTTGGAAAGCTTTTAATAGTGTTTTAGATGCACGACTAAGAATTGCATAATTGATAGCTGTCAGATAGGTTTCACAAAAAAGCCAGAACAACTGACCATATGTTTATTATTAAATGTATTATTGATAAATACATTCACTCTTCAAATGAAAAGATATATGCCTGGTTTTTTTTATTTCTAGAAGGCTTTTGACACTGTCATCCATACTGGTGTTAAAATAAAGCTTCTTTCCATTGGGGTTGGTTCAGTATTTTACAAATTTATTAAAAGTATGTATGAGTTGAGCAAATCTTGTGTAAAATTGACCAGTTCATATGCAACGGATTTTTTTCCAATTAAACTCGGTGTTAAACAAGGTTACAACTTGAGTCCCAATTTGTTCAAACTCTTCATCAATGACCTACATGAATATATGAAAAACTCCATTGATCCTATTGTATTGAATAACAATCCCATTAATTGCTTACTTTATGCTGATGATCTAGTTTTATTATCAACCTCAGTAACATGATAACAATCTCGATTCAATAAATTAAAACAATATTGCAATGATTGGTGTTTGACAGAAATCCCAACTAAACAAAGGTTCAGGTTTTTAATAAATTAGGAAAGTACATAAATAAAAAAAACTTGCTTATGATAATAATATTGTAGAATGAGTTCAACATTACAAATATCTTGGCTTGCAGTTTAGTGCATCTCCTTTGCCCAATCAGAACTTTATAAAAAAAATCATTAAAAGCTTATTATAAATTACATAACGATTTATTATCATAAAATTCATCCATTCATACTAGTATTCATATTTTTGATCATACTATTAAACCAATATTGTTATATGGATGTCAAATTTGGGGACGTTTTAATACAAACACAGCAAAGTTTAGAAATGGAAATTTATCCCTTGATAAAATATATCAAAACTTAAAATGTGAATCACTTCATTTTAAATTCTGTAAATCCATTCTTGGAGTTCATAGTAAATCCTCAAATTTTGGCGCATTGTCAGAATTGGGGAGATTTCCATTACAATATGATATTATAAAAGCTTTGATTAACTATTTTTATCATTTGAATAATTAAAAGACTTCATTTCCAATTCTAACAGATGCATTTGAAACATCTTAAAAACCTCTTATTATCTAAGAAATCATCTTGGTATGGTGCTATGCAATCTCTTTTAGAAAACATACCTGAAATAAGAAATCTTTTTTCAACAAGCACATCACTACAGACTTTCAAAAATAAATCTAAAACTCTATTAAAATCAAAATTTGTGGAATTATGGTATAAACAAATTGAAGAACAAAAGGATGGAAAGTTAAGAACTTATATAAAAATGAAATCCAATTATGGACGAGACAAATATCTTTCCATTATAAATAATTTTGAGCAAAGGAGGAGTCTCACAAAATTCCGCATATCATGTCATCGTTTAAAAATTGAAACTGGCAGATACCAGGGTACTCTCCCATAAGACAGAATCTGCACTCGTTGCTCTTCTAGTGAAGTGGAGGACGAATCTATTTCAAAACATAAACAAATGAAAAGAAAAAATCATTCTGATATCTTCTGAAATAAAAAAGGCATAACAAAGGACTTTTAGAGACATAAATGGCCTTGACCCTGAGCTTTTGATCTTTACATATATTATACATAAAAAGCTCAGCAGTTATTAGGATGAACTTTTTCATGAAAGAATCGAAATTTCGAACTTGCCCTCTAACCTTGTGACCTTGACCATGGTGGTCAACAATGGTCAACTACAAAGACAGATTTTCCTGCCGGTCATTATTTTAGGGGCGATATTCTGCCCCCCCCCCCAAAAAAAAAAATTATATTAGTGAAAATTTCCAATTCAGAATGTTTAATACCGAGTAAAAAATACAATAAAAATTATATATTGTAAAATTATCGATTCTATCCTGTTATTCTTGACAAAGTAATCCAATTAGTCTATTTTAAAATTTATTTAAATGTTTGAATATTTCTAACGCCACGTTCAGCAATTTTTCAGCTATATCTTGGCGTCGAGTTGTTATTGGGGAGCCGTAGTACCCTGCTCGCATTGAGACTCGAACCAGCAATCTCAATGTTGACAGACAAAGTGATCATAAGTAGACGAACTACTTCGGCCACCGAGGCCCGACCATGCAAAGATCATATACTAGTATTTGTTGTAGTTATTGAGATGGTTATTTTTAAGAAATTTAATTCATCCAGGAAAGATAAATCTTACAAGGAGTTTTGAAAAATCTTAAGGAGTCTTTTGCTTTCGAAATATATGACCACTGAAGTCCTTAAGGGATCTTGAAATAAATGTTATTGATTTAGGAGATATAACGCTTACAAAGGTCAATCAATATATATAGGACAATTCAAGACCCTAAAGGATTTACATTCTGGCCAATGTTTCAGTTTTGTACCTATTATATCGTTAAGGAAAAGCTCTGCACAAAAAATGTAAAAAAATTAATGATATGATATTGACATTCGCCTTGGTACGTTTTTAAGATCAATGATGACCAACAGTCATATCTAGTCCACGAGCTACAAAGTCACACCATCAACTTTTAATAAAAAAGAGGAAACAACTACTATGAGAAGGTAAAAACTTCTTTCATTTGATAGTTACAAAGTGTTGTAATCAATCACACAACATGTTGGAACAAACTTCCATTACAAAATTAATGGTTTCAAAGTTTATCTGCAAACCTTGTTTTTCAATGTCAAGGGAAATAACTCAATTAAGACAAAGTGTTCGGTGTGCTAGGGTTGAATGCGCAAGCCTTATGTCCAATACACCTATTAGTAATGGGATATGGCGGTATCTTTAAATTGTTTTCAATTTAAAGTTTAATAGCAAGATTAGGAATTGGTATGCAACATTGGCAATAAATAACTGTTTATTAAATAGCACTTTTCTTAACTAATTTGTAAATCCAGACAAATTATCTATATTCAGTTTTTTTTTAATTTCTGCTTTGAAAATAATATAATATTTTGTCAAGGTTACTGAAAAACTTGAACATTGATAAAATATGCTTAATTATTTTTTTGAATTCCACCATAGCCTGACTCCTTATTGAGACTGGCTTTTTTAATCTTAGCACTAAATTATTTTTTGTTTTATTTGTCACCATAAAAGAATTCTTGCCCATATATTTCCGAACGCATCTGTTTTGGTTTCCTGTGTATCCGGTGTAAACTAAGCCGGTCTATCATACAATGTTGTCAAGCTCGTTTTATAGATTTCACAAGAGTTGTCTCTATATGAAAAATATTGTTTCGACAATGCAAGACAATTAAGTAGACTACAGGCCTCGAAGATAAAATCTTTAGATCAATCATTTTTTTATTATTCTGTTGACCAGAGTCATGGACAGTATATAATGTTCATGTGTTAAAAATCACAGCAAAATCGGCAGCACTGCTATTCCATTATTGCTAATTTATGCTTAATAGACATCGAAACGTGTTTTAGCAATATTCCAGAAAGAAACAGGTTTATAAAAAATCAAATGGGTAAACAAAATATACCAATCGTTATTAACTGCCACCATAATAATAAACATTTGACTATTACTCTATAGGCTTTTTGTAGCATGTACATTTTGTCAATCTATAAAGGGGTCATTAAAATGTCACGGGCTCTCCAAACATTTTACCCATTAAGGGAGACAGGTGCCAATACAACTAGGCAACCAGAATTATTTGTTATCAAACCTTTATGATTTATAATGTTGTTAAGATAAACGAACACATTATGTGGCTCATTGATGTCAGGTCGAACATTATCCAACATTCATAATGTTTGAACTTCCCCGAACGACATTCAAAGTTGCACTAGAATTATCATGTCTTTTGAAAACGCATTTGGAATATCTTTGAATTGTAAATTTATAGAAATCCACATAACTAGGGAATTCACTTCTAGAACATGGCCCTGGTAGGTATTCCCCCAGAGAACCAGTACCAAAGAAACAGAAAATTTGTCAAACAAATCATTCATTGGTCAAATGTTCACTAATTTACCTATCTTATAGTATACAGCCAGGCTTTACTTTTTGCAGCCGGACAACCCTTAATTAGAAAGAACCCATGGATATGCAGCGGGATATCTTATCAGTTCCCAGAGAACCATTCAAATTGTAGTATGCAGCTGTTTAATCTAACGTGAAGACTGAATTGCTGTCATGGATACATAATATAAATTTATCAATGACTGTGCCCATACTTACCCATTTTATTTGCTTTAAGAATTGATCTTATGCTGATTAAGTATTGTTTACCTAATTACCTCTAATATTTTCTTTAAGAATTATCTTATGTTGATTAAGGACTGCATAAGGCTTCCACCAGAGTTATTAATATGACCTACCTTGTACACACCTTTTTAATTGTCGCCATGTCCAGCTTTGTTATTTCATTTCTTTCTCTATCGTTCTTCTTTGTTTCTTTCAGGCGGAACCTCTTTCTCTCCCAGCTGCAGTGCATCTCAACGCTACTTGTGGGGCTGAAGCAGTGTGTGTGGAGAAAATATCCTTTCCAATACCATCTTCTTTATTTATTTCTTTGTAATGTTTGGTGGCAAAATTCTTTGTTGGAAATGTTGTTTGACAATATATTTTTAATATTTTAAACATTTTAAAGTATATACATTCTTTATAAAATATCATAAACATCGGTTTAAAAATAAAAAATTATAAACATAAGAAATATTGAATAATTGGCTCCATTATTTCACATACAAAAGCAGTCGCAAATATAAACTTACTTGTTTTATTGCTGCATAAATGAATCAACAGAAGAATCATACTGAGTAAAATATCAAAAGTTAAGCGATTTCGTTTTTTAACCACTTTTAATAAAAAAAAAACACTCACAGATAACATTTGTGTTATCATTAAAACAACATAAAACAATGAATGAATTGGATTAAACAATCTATAAATCATATTAAAAAGTGTCGCCTTTTTAAAACCAGGTAGAGTCCAGACACAAAGATCATATAATTAAATAAGAAAATATCTCACCTAGAGCACATCAACAAAGCTGTCTTCAGACTGCTGCTGCATCCACATTGATATCATTACATTTACTCTTAAATTTAGCGTCTGTATACACAAAGCAAACAAATACAACGAGAGCTCTTCATCATCTACGAGAATTATAATAAGTAAACACTAACATCGTGCAACCCGGCTTAAAATTGTTTCATTGGCATTATATTTACGAACACTTTTAAATATTTACATTTGATGTTATACAAAAAAGTGTTGTATTTTTCGTTTTTCGTACATTATTGTAGTTATGTAATATGCCTGCACCGAATGCTGCACAAGGCGAGCCATATATATTGAATTCAAGTGGCGGCTGCGTTAACAGTTGTCTTTCATGTAAGCTCTTGCCACAGGGCCATTCATTTTGGTTCACTAGAAGGGTGCCAGTAAGTCACTCAATTTCACTACCCAGTGGTTACGTTAAAGTATTTTAATATGACAGATCATTAATAGCTACATGGAAATACTTGGTATAGATTGCTGATGATACCTTACCTTGACCTCAGTTATACGATGTAGTGGCAAAGTTAGGTTATCGCGCTCGGATTCATCAGTAGCCGTGCATGGTAGGAGGACAATTTTTGGATGAAAAGTACATGGCAGTCTGTTAAATGTCCGCTATAATTAAGTTTTGCTAACAGTACACGTCCAATGTGACTCATTCAATAACAAAAGGACAAATATTATTGATCAAAATACTTAATCATTGTCAAATCATCCAGAATTCTGTTAGCTTTAACAAAAAAAGTCATGTCTTCAAGTTAAATAAGGTTTCAACTTTTGGGCCCTTACGAAGAATAGTTTTATATTAACTCAGTTAGTATACTGTGATTCTCCATAGAGACCGTCAAAAATCATAATTTATTTAAAAAACATTTAATACTCTTTAATTAGTAGTTATCAATTGGCAGATATTATGCACAAAATTAACTGTCACTGTCAATAGTTTTCTATATACACTCAGAATATATCAATTATGAATAGCTACATTTAATTATTGATAATCATGTGACGTTAGACGAAAGTGTTAACATAATATATAAAACTAAGTGTTAAACTGGAAATAAAACAACTCAAACATTAAAAAAACAGGAAAACATAAGGTTTTATGAAGCATCTGTTAGAAAACAATAATAACGTTAATGGATCTCAGATGTTCAGCATCAATAAAACATTTGGTAGCACTAATACTTTTGTCATTTTATGTGTTGCTCTTTTATCAATACCAGCATGCTACTGGTGCAGTTAACATTACAGTCCTTTAATGTAAACATTGTTAGTTAGGGCTTTTCTACGCTAAACTCCACATAACATGTACATGTATGTTAATTATCTAAAACTAAGAGTGAATGAAATACACATCTGTTATGATAAGGTTGACAAGGAAACTTTGACTACACATTTACTGGTGTCTAATGCCTGTATGGAATTATTTAGCTGGTTCCATTTGAAAGTTAGATCCCAAAGGGAATGCTGTTATTATTCTTCTGCTCTAAACTGCATTTAGGCATGTAATTCGAGGACTTGTACTTTATATTTGTTTTAATATAAGCAGCAACTCCCTTAGACCTTGAGTGCCCCAATGGTTTTTATTGGCTGTGGGTTACTCACTTTGCATTCATGTTTTTGTATTTTGATTTTAATTTTATATATGTTTGTCTTATTTAAGATTTGTAATCCTTCGTTTAATTTTTGTTCTTCAGTCTGCATCCGTTTAGACTGGAACTAAGTACGAGATCTTATAAAATGCATTAAGTGGAAAATATTTACAGAAATTTTGCTCAGTGACGAAGGCCATTCGTTGGTCAGTCTCTGTCTATAATTTTGACAAAAACACCGTCATTTGTTTCGTTGCATAATCTTCTTGACTTGTATATTATTTTTTTGTTTATGCTGTATCGTCATGTTTGTCGATCAGATACTTGATAAGTGTACTGGTTTGTAGCTTCCTTTAGACCCTTGATATAATATTTTGAACGACCTGTATTGTGTAGTTACACGATCACAGTGGACTTGTATTATTTCATCTCCCTACCATGTCATATGAAGAATACCTTAAGCTTTTAGAATTAAACGCCATTGAAAGATTATGCAACTATATAAATGACAGTGTTTTTGTCAAAATTATAGACACAGACTGACCAACGAATGGCATTATTCATTGACTGCCAATATAAATAATCTTGAATTTTTTCAATAGTCATTGAGTGTCAATATAAATAATCTTGAATTTTTTCACTCCAACTGAACTTTGAACTTCTTCATGCCTTCATCATCGGCTACCCGATGAAGAGCTTTCGCTTGGCTTTGTTCAAAATATGCAATAAAATGTTATCAAACTACCAAGGGTTTTGTCTATTCAAGACTCATCAGTGGCGTTTAACTCTAAATGGGTAGCACTAATGTACTGAAATTTCCGGTAATGTCCTAAAAAGGGGATAAATGGTAATTACTTTTTAATTTCCAGATTGATTTACACCAAATGATAGTTTGAAATATGAACATATATTAAATGAAAATAAGAAAATATAAAAAAAAACCGACGGAATAACAATAGCCAAAAGCCAAGGGACAGCTACAAATCCGGATATAGACAAACACAAAACAAAAAAAACCACAAACATAAAACACAGAGAGTAACCCGAACCCAATAAAAACCATGGGCGCACTCAGGTGCTCCGGACGAGTTAGCAGTGCCTGTCTTAAATTAGACACCAGTCGAGTTACACATTGTCATGCCTAGGGAAAAGTCAAATCCAGGAATAGGAAACACTACCTATGACTCAGCGAAAATGTCAGATCGTATTTGAGACACTGATTTCCCACCAGATCAATCAAGTAATGGTGACAGTCATAGAACTTCTAGAGAGATAACATCAACCTAGGTACAACAAATCCTTATTTGAGTAGTTTAGCAGTCAACAGCAGTGATCGGTCTACAAAATCGGAATACCGATCGCAGGATCTAGAATAACGTATAGGTTGTGAAATGTACACACCATACGCTGGAACTGCTGGAATGTTGCTGTCGATGAACGGGAAGTTGACAATTGGAAAGTTGAAGTCATTACGTTTGTCGTAGAGTTTAGTTTGTAGTTTTCCTGAGTCTATTTCTAGAAGTAGGCCTAAGTAAGAGGTTGACCTTAGTGTATTGGTGATGTCTTTAATTTCAAGCTCGCTAGGGTAAATTGAATGTAGTCAACAAATTTAGCATTGTTGGTGGACAAAACATCATCAATATAGCAGAATGTTAAATTAAAGGTCTGGGTCAGTGTCTTTTAATTCTTCTTCAGTAGGCCTTCTAGGAACTCAGCCTCATGAGAGTACAAAAACAGTTCGGCAAGGAGAGGAATAAAATTAGTACCCATTGGAATACCAACAGTCTGTTGAAAACATGTCCTCCAAACATGACGAATATGTCAATCAGAAAATCTAACATGTGACAGATTTAGTCTTCAGTATATTTAGTATTAGATTTAGAGTCATTGATGGCGGAGTAAGTTCTGTCATGACTAATTACCAGGTATTTATATCGTCGCTTTCCATTTTTTTTAAAGCATCGTTTTATAAGATCTTTAAGCCTGGTTGTAAGCTGCGTATGAGAGATGGTCGTATCGAGTGTCGAAAAATCAAATGTTTTAATGCTGTTACAATGGGATAAAAAGATCCAGACCTCAAGACACAAATCCGGTCTTTTGAATTTTTTAATATCCTAATTTCATTTATTCCACTCCTGGAGTAGAAAGTGTCACTGTATTTTTGAAGTCGCATTTTTACTGTTGTTAAAATAGTGGTCTGGAGTTGCGAGTGTTTTGGTAATACACTTAGACGATACTGCTATGAAACGCTGCTTGTATGGATTTTTGTGAAGTTTTGGAATCCAATACAATAAGGGGAGATCACAATCTTCGACTTTGATTTTGGGATCAAAGGATGCCAATACCGATTTGTGATTTTTAATAATCTCCTCTTTTGAAAGAGCAGTGAATGTGTGAGTAGGATTTCCAAGTGAACTGTCCATGCCTAACTCATTAATTAAACACTCTATGTAATGTTTTGCAGATAAAAATAATGTTGTTCAGGGTCTTATCTACTGGCACAACATACTTTTCATGAATGTTGGACAAATTTTTAAGAGCATCAAGATTTCTGAAGATTGATGATGCTTTAGTACTCATAGAATTTCTTAAACGACTTATTCTTATTTGAATCAATGACCTCAATGCCTTTACCCATTAGGACAAGGCATCAAGCTCCTGGTCCTCTTGCTTTGCCCATTTTCTAGCATAGCCCTGTATTGAATCCATCAATAATTTAAGTTATAATTCCAGTTGATGGAATCAGGTTCACGGTACCTAGTTCCTTTGGACAAAATATTGCGTTTCGTTTTCAGCAATATAAAGATCTCCAGTTATTACGTGACCTGAAGGACTAGATATGAATGGGGAATTGTGGCAAGAGCAGTTGGGGGGTTTGACTTTGAAGTCATAAAAAAGTTTTGAATAAAAATTGTTTTTGTATTAGAAAAGTTGACCTGAAGCTTTAAGTGAACAGAAAAAGTTTTACTGTATTCTTTTGTCATTGTTTGTGATTGATAAAGTAATAAACTTGTTTGCCCAACACCTGTCCTAATTATGTTTGTAATAACCTTGAAGTGTCAATAATTACCAACTGATTTTTGATCCAACTAAATACTGTTATAAATGTATTCAATGCAATTAATCATAAAAATTTGACATTTTTAATACTATTTATTGCTATTTTTTACTTTAATATGCAGGAAATTTGTTAGTTTCAGAACATTCTTATAACCCACTCTAAATGCTCAATGTATTCTTCATATGACATGATTAGGTAGGTACTTTTTATGGATGTTTCATATTTATCGTGTATATCGAAGAAAATGTTTACAAAACTAAGGTAATTGTTGCAACTTTGTCTGGTTCTGTAGATAAATTTCTAGTGTATGTGATATGTTTTTTTCTAATATTCAGTAATAAAACAAGCATAAAATAATATGAAATAAAGAAAAAATAAAGAATTTATAGGGAGCTATTATTATGCTTACTATATGTAAACATTTTATACAAGACATATGTACATGTGGGTTACAATATTACATTCTTACAAAATCTCAATTAAAAAAAAAGTTTGATATATTACAAAAGAAAAAGATTTACTCCCTATTCCATTTTACTCAAAGAATTTAAATTCAATCTGAGCTGCTTTTAAAGTTGTTTAAAAGATGGGTGAATTCACACCCTATCAAGAGAATCTCTGACTTTTTCATCGTAAATGGCCTCTTGTGAAATCCGCCATGCCTGATATAGGATTTCAAGAAGACTTCTAACTGTAGCTTTGTTTCCATTCTTGTTTCGCCATTTCACTAGTAACTCATGGCAGGCTGACTCCGGTGCACGGACATGTTTATACTCTATACTTTGTACATCACCAGCACTAAATTCAAAACAGGTCCCAACCTGTCCCAAACTATGTGGATTTATGGCTTTACTAAAATGCAAAAGGTCAAGGTCTTTCAACACACGACCTTCCTTCTCTGAAGATAACCTGTCTTCTCCAACCCACTTCTCTGAAAGAAAAAATGTCTATTTGTATTTCAAAAGTTACAGGATTTTAAAAATATTAAATAACCACAGAGAAAACTGCAAGTACTCAGTTTTGTTTGAACAATATGTAACCATGGAATACCAGCATAAATGAAGACCAAGGGAAGGCGAGAGGAGCATGAATAGAAAACAAACTGTCCTAAAAGGTTGATTTCAATAAATAGACTAATAAAATACCATGAAGGCTTTGTTATCATTG